>CM052552.1:2261856-2275067 GCA_028533065.1 Trachops cirrhosus | reverse complement strand
TTCAGGCCCGTTTTCTCAACTTGGAAAATGCAAGTTATAATTCCTACCTTCTCCTAAGATTTGCATTGACAGTGAAAAGTAAGTTGATGTAGGAAATTGCCTTGAAAAGTATAAAGAGGTATATACTTGTATAAGCAAGGCCGTATGCAGGAAGGGAAAGAAAGGATTTAAATCCTGAGCCCCCAGATTGCATCATTAAGAGGGAATGTTGGCAAAGCTTGAATGAAAGTCTGGCATTTTGGTACTTGTTCCCTTAGATCCTAATGAGAGCTGCACCAAACCAGGCACTGAACATTATTGTCTCCAGCCTCAGGGAAAATTTGTGGAGGGTCTGAAAGAAACAGATGACAGGTTAATGAATGTCAAGCAGAAGGCATAAAATAAATGGCATCACCTCTGCCTTTGCTTTCTATTTCCTTCTGATTAGATTTTCAGAAGTGTCCTGTGTGAGCGTGCTGCCCAATAATGCTGATGTTCTCAAAGCAGAGTAAGCCCTTAGCAGAAACGTAGAGTAATGCTGAAAATACACTCAGAGACAACAAGGTAACAATCTCTGGGCTGCCTGGAAAGCTTGATGGGTTTTTGAGGGGCAATGATCCTGACCCCCTCCCCAACAATCATAAAATCATTCAGCAAGATTCTGTGCTCTGTACTGTGTGTGTTGATTGGGCTGCCATAATTCTTGTAAGTAGACCAAGACTGCTTTAATCCTTACTTTCTTATGAATTCACATTCTGGCTGGAGCCTGTCATTCAACACCTTCAGCAGGAGCAAACCATGAGCCCCACTGCAGGGGGCCTCTCAGACCACTGGATGAAGGAAAAGAGCCATTGCTGTGGTGCTGCTTCCCAACCTGGGAGGATCAGCCTTCCCTCTTTCCCTTGGGCTCTGAAAATATTGGGGAACTGTTTTGGTCATCACAGTGATTTGAGGAATGTCCTTGGCATTTAGTGGGTAGGAACTGAGGATGTTCAATGTTCCACAATGAATAGAAATATAATGCAGTGAGGAAGTATTCCATCCCAAATTCCAGTGGTGATCCTATTAAGAAACCCTGGACAACAGTCTTTCCCAGAGAAGCCCAGAACCAGAAGTTGGTGGTATACATCTACTCATTCATTCATTCATTCATTTCACAAACATTTACTGAGTGCAAGCTTCAAGCCAGGTTCCATATATGGTGCTGAGGTTTCAGAGTCCCTACGTGAAAGAGCTCACAGTCTAGTGAGGTAGATAGGCATAACAAGATCATTAGAACACCATGAGATGAATACTCTGGTAGAGGTGTGGACAATGGGTGAGGGAGAGAGACATTCTACAAGATCCAGGAGCCAGACTTCTCAGAGAGCAGTGGATATTCATACTGAATTCAGAGAGATAAATGGGACTTTGCCAAATGGAGAATGGGGGAGGGTGGAGAGCAGGTGCAAAGGCAAGTGTGGGACCAAGACTGGGGTGGGTGTGGCCTATTCAGGAGGGGAAAAGCTTGAAAGGTCAGTTTGATGGAGGCCCAGGCACAAAGGACTTCCTATGTCCTGGTGTTAGGAATTATTTTGTAGAGTGAGAGTAACTGCATCTTTTTGCAGTCATCTCTTTCTCAGTCCCCCACATCTCCAACTCTCTCCCTGTCGCTCAGTTCCCACATAGTTGCTAACAGCTAACTCTGATGAGGATGAGGCTGGGTTGTCCCTTCAGGGGGATTAATTCATTCTTTAACAACAAAAGGGTCAATGCTTAACTAAAATAATTCACTGTGAATAAAATTCTAGAGTCAGTGGAGAGACTATGTGGAGGGGACCTTGAAGAACTGAGTACTGAGGAGGAGACAGTGCAGAGGGCATTCATTCATTTTACACACACTCAGTGTGAGTGCAAATGTATGTGAGGTGTGTTTCTGAGTGAACATGATACTATGTGTGTGAGCAGCTGTGTGAGGGGATAATAATAATTCCTACCTTACAGGATTGTTGTGAGGATTAAATGAATTAATACATATAAGGAGCTTAGCACTGGGCTCTTTTTATTATTTTAGAATGCAGGCCCAGAGTTCAGTCTGGGGAAGTGGGAATAAGCTGGCCAGGTGGGAGATGAGGATTTTATGCTAAGATTTAGGTGACTATATCTGGCTGGTTTCAAATATGTGTCTAGGCCACATCCTAACACTGGGGCAATACAATTTTTCAGCATGTGGCTTAGCAAAATGTCAATTGTTTTAAGTGGAGCCATAGCATTAGTTTGTATACATTTGGATTGACATTCTTGTCTGTGCTCAGAACACATGGCAGGTAGGAAAATGACAAATGATGGAAACCTACCTTGAGGCCCAGGTCAGCAGGTCTGTCCTCATGAGTGGAAACACAAAATAGAGGAACCACAGCACTTAGAGCCAGAGTCAGGGGAATGCATTAGAAAGAAATTAACTTGGGAGTGGCTGGATGAGGGAACAAAAGTCTTAGCGGGGAGAAGGAAAAAGCAAAAGGGGAAAATATACTGGAAAGAATAAGATACAGAATATCATCTAGTTGCCCTCAAACTGAACTTACAATGTTTTCTGTGTTCTCTTTGGAAGAGGGGTTAGCCTGTCTAGCATTCAATGGAAACTTGTTGATTGACACTGAGTTGGACAGAGTTCAGTGTCAGTGTGCCTTCAGCTATTTATTTGATTTTTTTTAAATTGTACCCTTTGCAGTAAGACTGTTTAGTTTCTCCTGGAACCCATTAACACTATCTGTGTTATGATACCATCCTCCCTGCCCCCCTTCAAAGGAATTAAGCATTCAGTTGCTCCACAAAAGTTAAATTCTCTCCCCAGCAAGAGAAACTGGAGAGTCTTCCTCTGAGTCAGAGCACCTTTGCCTAGCCCTCACCCCAAAGCCTCCAAATCTAAGTCCCTCTCCTTAAGTCCCCACTGACACACATGTGACCCTCATAGACACACTCTCCACCACACTCACTCTCACATGTACTTCCATACACTCATACCCACAGCCATCTTACAAGCTAGAGGAATCCTGGGGAGGCCTTGCTCCTGTCATGTTGTTCTTTTGTTTTGCTTTGTTTTATTTGCTTTGTTTTGATTTAAAATCAGTCTTTGGAATTAAATTGGATAACTTTTTTCATGTTATTAATAGTATTATGGAAGGGTCATGTAAGGACTTTCTCCTCAGTCCTGGCCATGCTTGCTTCCCCCAACTAATAAATGCAAGACTGACTTTCACTGTTCAATCAAACTAGTCTTTTTAACTTTGCATACTATACTTCTTGGGTGAATAGCTCAGGGAGCTCTAAAAGATGCATGAATTGCTGAATTATCTAGATTATTCATACGTTTGTTTAAAAGGGAATCTTTCATTAGAAGACTGGATGGCTATGGCTTTCTTAAAGGCCCTGAAAAAGATCAAAGGGCAGAATCAGTGCAGGAAGTGCGGAGTGACTGAGCAACCTGAGCAGGGCAATGATGGTGGCCAGAATAGAGTCACACAATCTGAGGTCAGCATTGCTTACAGCTGAACAGCCACAATGAGCCCAGGCCTAGAAGGCATGGAGGAGAAGTTCTATATTCCTGGACATCTTTGCAATGATGGAAATATTCTATCTGTACTGTCCAATATGACAACCACTGGCACATGTGGCTGTTGGGTACATGAAATGTGACTGAGGAACTAATTGCCTGATAAATTTGTATTTAATGTTAATTAGTTTAAATGTAAATAGACACAGGTGACTAGTGGCTGCTGTAGTGGATGGCAGGTGTCTATACCATTTACTGGGTACCTTTTGCTGGGTTGAATTTAATTTTGTACTTTCCATTTGTCTGTTCAGTGTCTTGCAGATAGTTCATAAACTGCTTGAGAGCAGGAATTATATATTCTGCAGCCACAGAAAATTATATTTGGAAGAAATTATTTGTCCACCCCCTTTCCCTCACATTTGAAAAATGAGGAGACTGAGAAAGACTCTATAACTTCCCTGAAGCAACAGTGCTCATTATAATTAGCTAAGCCTGGAAACCAGGTCTCCCTGCCTCCTGGAGTATGTTTCTGTTACATTTCCCTTGCAGATAAGTTTCAAAAGAGTAAATATTCTCTTCCTTTCCACTCTCTTCACTGCTTATAACTGAGATTAATCTTCTGATATGAAAATAATTTGTAACCCAAATATCTTTATCTCCCCATGAAGCAAGGCACAATGTAGGTTCTGGACAAAAGTTTATGGAATGAATTAACTCTCTAAGGCTTTCCTGTTGTCTATTATGTTTTATCTTATATGCTTCAAGAAAATCTATTTCTGTCTTGCTCAGAGTATTTGAGTCAGCCAGTGTTCATGCTGTCTCAGCAAGATGGGACTTCTGCTCTGCGTGTGTAGCCATGGCCTGTACAGGTGTTGGCGTATAGACTTGAGAACCTTGTTGGAAGCTGCCTGGCTCTAGAAAATGCTCTAGCTCTTTGGGTTTCAGGCTCCATCTGCATTCTGAATTTTCTAGACCCAGTGGTAACCAGGAACATCAGGCATAACGCCCTCTTTTCTCCACTTTTTCTTTGGCAAAACACAATCACCTACAATTAAAAGTATGGCTTCGAGACCATATCTTACTGGTAACCTTAGAAATTGTGAGAAAACAGTCAGTTCAGACTAACTTCAGTATCAAGAGCTAAAAGAAAAGACAATTCAAATCATAGGTCCAAGTACAGTATTCTTTTATCTCCTTTCTCTTCTCTCTATTTTCCATACCAGATGTTTGGCCCCTTAGCCAGTCAACCAAAGGTAACTCAGCAATAGCTGAATTGAAGCAAAACCTGTTAACAGCCACCAAAGGCCTTGTGTTAGCCAAGCAACTGGCTTCTCCAGGCAGTCCTACCAAGATCCAGGCCAAGGCAAGGGAGCAAATGGCCTGCATCCCATCTACAATGGAGTTGCCAGATCGTTTGCTGGTACCACCTAATGAAGGAGTGATCTGGTACTGAGATAGAAGGCTTCTAGGAACCTGCCCAGCCCTAAAAATCTTAAGCCCAAGTATAGTCATTGGATGCCAAGGAAACTGGAGAAAGTCTTTGGAGCATGTAGAACGTCTTTGGAGCATGTAGAACACTATGCCAATGGGAGTGCTTGCTAAGCAATCCCAGGATTCCTAGCATTCCAGCCACACCATATATACCCCCACCTCCAGAGGGCAGCCAATGGCCACAGCAGAGGCAATGTCCAGGGCTGTCATCAGACTCTCCAAGAGCCTGCTCCCTAATGTAGGGCCTGCCTGCTTGCCCTGTGCTCAGTTCAGGGAGGTGGGCAAACTGTACCTTCCATTTTAGCCTAAGAATCTCACTTTCCACAGAGTCTTCAGGCAGTGCATCATTTTGAGCAAACACTTAAGCAACTTTCCCCTGAGTCATCCTAAGGACTGTCAGATTCACTAATCTTGACATATACTGTGTATATCATTTGTTCCAGTTCTTTCCCCATCCTGACACTGAGGAAGGGGGCAGATGGTAATCAACAGAACTTTAAAGATTTGCTTATCAAAAATCATTTTTATTAGGGCTTTTTTCACCTCTCTATCTCCAAAAGGCCTGAAGCACAAATTAAAATCTTGCCAGTACCAACTCTTGATCTCTGTGCTCTTGGCTACATTGCTACCAAGAATATGTACTCTTTACTCTGAATAGCAGTGCATGTTGGATTTCTTTTCCAGATACTCGTGGATCCGTTTTTATTTGGTTTCTTTTAGACAAGGGGGCAGGAATTTATTCTAAGGGCCAGAGAGTAAATGTTTCAGGTTTTGCAGGCCATACAGTCTCTGTTGAAACAACTCTTCTATTGTAGTATAAAAGCAGTCATAGACAATATGGAAATGAATTGGCATGGCTGTGTTACTGTGTAACTACTTACAAAAACAAATTGCAGGTCAGGTTTAGCCCACAACCCCTGTTCTAGATGCAATGGGCTCAGTCAAATTAGTAGGTGAGACCTGGTTTCTCCTGTTACAGTGCCTGTATTACTTTATGAAAGGCATCACTCTTATCCTCAATTTTTAGAAAGGATATAAAATTATGGGAATATTTTTTTAATTTTTTCCCATTTTGAATATGAAAGTCCATTCTTCATCAAGTGTTGGATACCCTATAACAATCAGAATAGTCTAAATTATGGTGCAGTCAAAGCCTACAAATCTCAGTGGCTCAAAATAACAAAGGTCCATTTCTTACACTGCATGTCTATCTCAGGTTGCCACATGTCATTATCACCTGGGGACGCTGGCTGACAGATCCTTGCCATTTGGAATTTAGTCCCAATGGCACGAGACAAGAACATAGCAAATTATGTCTTGGCTCTCCCTGACTGTGTGGCTCAGTGTGTTGGGCATTGTCCTACAAATTGAAAGTTCAATTCCCAGTCAGGGTACATGCCTGGGTTATAGGCCAGGCCCCAGTTGGGGAAGTGTATGAGAGGCAACCTATCGATGTTTCTGTCTCACATTGATGTTTCTCTTCCTCTCTTTCTCCCTCCCTTCCCATCTCTCTAAAAACAAATAAGTAAATAAATAAAACCTTTAAAATTATGCCCTGGCTCTTTTTTAAAAAAATTTAACTGTTTTTCAAATACAGTTTTCTTCCTTTTCCCCCACCACCCCATCCCTCCTCACCTCCCTCCCCCATTTCCACCGCCCTTGTTGTTGTCCATGTGTCCTTTATAATTCTTCCTGTAAACCTTTCACCCTTTTCCCCCTTTTCCCTTCCCCTCTCCCTTCTGATCACTGTCAGCTTGTTCTCAATTCCAGTGTCTTCGGCTATACTTTGCTTGCTTGTTTCTTTTGTTGATTAGGTTAAAGGTGAGATCATATGGCATTTGTCTTTCATCGCCTGGCTTATTTCACTTAGCTTAATGCTCTCCAGTTCCATCCATGCTGTTGAAAAGGGTAGAAGCTCCTTTCTTTCTGCTGTGTAAAATTCCATTGTGTAAATGTACCATAGTTTTTTTATCCATTCATTTACTGATGGGCACTTGGGTTGCTTCCAGCACTTGGCTACTGTAAATTGTGCTGCTATGAACATTGGGGTGCATAGGTTCTTTTGGATTGGTGTTTCAGGATTCTTAGGATATAGTCCTAGCAGTGGAATTGTGTCCTGGCTCTTTTTAAAGACTTCTGCCAGAAGTGACACAGATTAACTCTGCTCATATATAATTGGCCAGAGTAAGTCACCTGGTCATGCTTTCATTTCACAGGGTAGTGTAATGCTACTATTTGTCTAGCAGAAGGGAAACTGAAATATTGATGAATAGCCCTAATGACTACCACACATTCCAGGAACTTCTTTTCAGGATTCCTCCTCATGTCCTTCCTTGACTAATCGTTACTTTATCTAACCTAATTGTCATTTTTGCCCAGACCTTCCTGGCTTTCTTCAGCCCTACTGGTCACTGATATTGACACATGAAGGAATAACTTAGGAACTAAAGCATTGGGACAGTAATCATTTCCCTAAAACGCTATGTAGACCAGCCATGAACATAAATTCAAGCTTCTGAGCCAGGTCCCACACGCCATTGGATCCAAGGGTTGATTGCCATTAGGCAGCAGTCCTGAGAACTCTTGGACTTCACATGCCTCTGGGTTTAATTTTACTTTGGTTTGCTTTCAATGGGAATTCAAATCAGAGTGGAAATTCTAAGCATATTGTCTCTAAGCAGCCCCTGTCCTTAGTGCTATGGATCCAGTTGTCAAGATGGAAGAAAGAGGTAGAAAGTGAATGATAGAAAGCATAGGTGATATTAATGCAATATTATGGGCTGAAGTAAAACTTTATAGCCAATGATTTTGGAGGAGAGAATATATTTGTAAAGACAAAGGAATTAGGGTTAGCTAGTTGCTCTAATACAACATCTCAGTGGCTAAACATGATGGAGGGTGGGACAAGAGGGAGGGAAGGCTCTGCTTCAGGCAGTCATTCAAGCACACAGGCCCCTTTCACTTTAGTGGCCTCTTCATCCTCTAGGGCTTCAGAGTCCTTCACTGGATCCTCTGCATATGGCCCTCCATCTGGGGAAGGGAGAGTTTTATAGGAGGTTTTGCAGGTCAGATTTCAAAGACTTGTACATCATGTATCACTATATTCCATTGACTGAACTAATTCAAACAGCCCCACCTAAATGCAGGTGAGGCTGTGAAAAGTGTTGTAGCTGAGTGCTGGGGGCAGAGTGGAGGGAAGATATAAAATGGGTTTGATGAGGACACAGCAGCACTGTATACTTGTCTTAAGCAAGGGTGATTTTTTTGTAGGAAGGGCTCAAACTGCTGGATCTTAAACTGAAGCCTTCACCAACATCCTGTGAATATTTAAATGTTGCTACTCAGGGAGTATTGTAATCCTATGTGGAATGAGATACTGGTCTGGCCCTTAGAGAACTTGAATTATAAATAAAGCTAAAAGCAATTCCCTCAAACCTCACATTTTGCTTTGTATTTCACATGGCCTCTGGACCCATAATTAAGGGCAATTACATTTTTGTTGGTACAGAGGCTTGGGATTTGTGTTCTGGGACAGAAAAGTTAAAGAGTTGATATTCAGTGTAATGATGATCAGTGACCCTGGACAAATCATTCTGAATCTTAAACTGTTAACATAAATTACTCTTAGAAACTAAAAGTCAGCTATTAAAAGGGAAGCTATATAACCAATCTTCTTTCCCTTTTTTGCCCTGGTTACCAGGGCATTCAGAATTATTTAATGCTCACATATAATAATATGTTAACTCTATTGGATGGCATTTCTTGTAGCTACTTCTTGGTTCAGGTCTTTTTAATATTTTAATGTTTAATTACTTCATGGAATATGCCTTTTTTGCAGAAAAAGAAAAATTAAGGTATGGTTTCTTTTTGTTTTATTTACTGCTAAATTTTACATTTGATATTTATGAAAAAGATTTTCTGTGTGTATGATGAATTTCTGAGCAGTTGGTTTTACATGAATAGTTCTGGAAAAGAACTTATGGTCAAAGAAAGACTCAACTCTGTAGGCCAAATGCATGTACCACTCTTTCAAGGAAAGCTAGAGCTTTTATGTCTAATATATATATATATATATATTATATATGCAGCAAGTCCTTTTAGATTCTCTTTATTTCTAGCTGTGTTCTGAATATTTGTATGTATTATTTCCCCTTACCCAGGGTTTCTCTGACTTTGGTACCAGATAATTCTTTGTTATGGAGGACAGTCCTGTGCATGGGAGATGTTTAGCAACATCCTTGGCCTCTACCCCCTAGATATCAGTAGCATGTTCCCCCACTCATGGCAACCAAAAAATGTCTTCAGACATTTTCAAATATCCCCTGGGGGAAAAATTGCCCTCACTGAGAACCACTACTATAGTCTTAAAATATTTGTGATTTTGCATAGATAACATAATTTTACCATGAATCTGGTCTTTATCTAAATGTATTTTTCCATTTCTCAAAGATAGGAGTTGGAGACAAAGTTATTGGTGGCAGGGAGTACAGTTTTAAGATTGCCTTTTTTTTTTTTCTGTGTGGGGCAGAGATTGAAGCAGTGTGGAACAAATGCCGCAAGGGTATGTCCAGAACTGGGAGTTAAAAAGCCTTCCTAATGCTCATTAACCCTTGACTAGCTGACTCATTTCTAAGGCATTTTTGAAGGTTTTGAGTAAGATGAGCTCCAGAATGAGAAGCCCTAAAATAGTACCTCTCAAACGCTAATGTGCACATGAATCACTGGGAATCCTGTTGAAATACAGATGCTGATTCATAGATCTGGGTGAGATGGATCTGAGAATCTATTTCTAACTAGCTCTCAGGTGACACTAATGCAGCAGGTACCAAACCACACTTTGAATGTAAAGCTGGTGGTCTCTGAGAAGAGGAGCTGGTCATCTGATGCTATTTTCAGACTCTGTAGAGGAACTTGTTCTGTTCCAAGATTATTTCATTGTCCCAACAAGTAATAAAATAATCTGCAGTTTTAAATATCCCCTCCTTATACTGCTCTCAATAGGGCACAGCCCAAGGTTATAGACTCTCTCCACCTCTTTCTCTCACTCTCCGTAACCATTTGAGGCTAATAGGAGGTTAGGTAGTCAAGTACTTCTTTTTGATAAGCTACCTTATATTTTTAGACCTTCTATAGCTGGTCCTTTAATAACATTGTTTTATTCAGCGTTGTTTTAACAGTAATGAGATGCTGTAGGAACTTAACTCTTGTTTATATCAGTTAGCCTGTGGTAAAATTGGTTTTATAATACGTCATTTCACTTAAAGTTGCAGAATGTATCAACATTAAGTAAGAACTTACTACATGTGCCTGTGTGTGAAAGAGAGAGTGGTACTTTTTTTTTAGAGAAAACAGTGAGAAGCACTTAAGAAAAGTGATTAGAGTAACAGAAAGGATTTTGTGTATGTGGTTATTTTATCCTAGCTGTAGTTTCAGATAATGCAACCTAGATCTCAAGAGCAATATAGTGTAGCTCCACTTTGGGGCCCAGAGATGGTTTTGGTTCCAGTTTGATCACTTTTTAGCCTTAGTTTCTTCATCTGTAAAGGGAGATGATAACAATACATACCTTGTAAGGTGGCCTTAGAAAGAATAGAGCTGAAGGGCATGAACATACAGTGCTTAGCACAGAGCCTGCTTTAGTGTAAGCATGAGTAAGACAATATCAGTTGCTAATGCTATTGATGTTGTCACAGTAAGTGTAGGAAATATGACTCTGAAATTCTTTTCTCCCTCTAGATTGTCTGTCCATGCCACATTCCCAGCAGAGACATTTCACATTATTATGCTCAGTGATCCCCAGTCAGGAATGGACTAATGTATGAAGCTTGAAACTGCTCCCACCAAACATCATGGTCCACTTAAGAATGAAGTCCTCCTTTGAGTATAACTGGTTCAAAGTAACGATTGAGTCTCATCTACTTTTCCAGTCTTGCAAAATCCAAAAATAGTAGTGAACCTTATTTACTTGCTTAATCTGACCCTCACAATCACCTTGTCCCCTAATAACTTTACAATGACTGGAGATTTGCATTAATTTTTCATATTTCTTTACTTTCCATGTCTTCATTTCCTGAGGAATAGTAACCATCCCATGGCAGACAGTGGTAGAGTTCTTTTGAATTTAGATTCCCTAACACTTCCTTTCCATTCTCTATATTGTATACTCCTACCTATGTTACACTTTTATCCAGCAGGGGCTTTGACTTTGGTTCTTAAAGATTTCCTAGGAGGAGAAACATACTTTCTCTTTTATTCTAGTAGTTCCATGACATGGCAGATGAACTGCCTCCTTTGGTCTCCAGAAAGAGGTGGAATGCCTTTTCTTAATAGTGCTCTGCTCCAGCAGCCTGGAGCCTTCACTTGCCACAGTCTTTGCTGCAGCCTCTGCCAATGGCCCCCAAGGACCACTTTCTGAAGCCTGCAGCTAACACTTTTCCAAACACAACAAAACGTGTGTTTGGGGATAAGCTTTCTCTTTTAATCCTTAAGTACTGAATGCCTCTTTTCTTCCTTTAGTATATTTTGTGATAGCAACAGGCCCTTTCACTAGCCTCCTGAGAGGTACTGCCTCCAACCTCATGGTCTCTCCTCCAGTCAGCTCAGAACAGTCTCTCAGAAATGTAATCTCATCATATAATTTTACTGCTGAAATCACTTCATTGACTTTTCATCATATACAGGGACCATCCAAACTCCTGGGCTTGA
The DNA here is from genome assembly GCA_028533065.1 of Trachops cirrhosus. Taxonomy (NCBI): domain Eukaryota; kingdom Metazoa; phylum Chordata; class Mammalia; order Chiroptera; family Phyllostomidae; genus Trachops; species Trachops cirrhosus. The sequence goes on along the minus strand of CM052552.1, from coordinate 2,263,360 downwards.
CTTCTTTGTATCCCCAGTGTCTGATGTCATTGGGCAGTTGCCACAAGTGCCAAACTGTATGGTTGAATACCACTGTGTAGTATTTCACAGAAAGCATTTTCTCCTGGTTCACAGGACTCCCTTATGAAAGAAATAAATAAAAGATGCTATGCAGCTACCTAGGAGAAACATGCTAGGTCTTAGCTAAAGGATGAGTGACTGAGAATGGGAGTGGGGTCCTGAATTCAATAGCTTTGTAGTGTCCATGAAATGACAAATATACAGACCCTCAACATACCTAATTATGAGATGTAGTGTAGAGCAGCACTTCCCAATACTGCAGTCATATATGACTGGGATGCTCACAGCTGTTACATAGGTGGAGACAAAAGAGTCTGGTGGTTCAATATAGCCAGACAGAGAAAAACCTGTGTTATTGTTTAACACGTATCCGTACTATGGGCCTTCTGAGATTCCTTAACATGCTGAAAGGGATATTGTAAGCATAGAATGTGGGCATTTTCCCAACATTATTTGAAGCACAGAATTTTGTTTTCACAGAGCATCTTGTGGACTAGGAGTGCTCTGTGGAGCAGACTCAGGAAATGCTGGTGTAGCCAATGTGAAGGAATACATGACTGCACTCCCCACTGTCTCAGCCAGATGCCTTGCATTGTTTCTGTAAATGCTGCTTTAGGGCAGTGACTAATTTGTCCATTTCAAAGGGTCATTGACCTTCAAAAACAAAAAGGCTGATTCTCAAAGGATTAGAACTAACCAAGTAATAGTAGAACACATTCTTTATTTAGGGAGAAGAGGAAGGCAGTGAGTGACACAGGTTACTACAAAACCAGTCATTAACAATTGCCTGTCATGCAGAATAGTTGAGTAAATATTTTCATTTCAACTACAAGTCAATTTATTACACTGTTGAATAATTTGAAATTAAAAAGAAAGATAATATAGTAGCAAAGAAGTAAGACAAACCTATCAGATTCACTGCAGAGGGGTTCTTTTGTTGGGTTATATAATCCAAGTTCAGATGGAGACTCAGTTTCAGGAATTGGCCCCGGAAAACAGAGGCATTTGTGTTTTATCTTTCTCCCCAGTTGTTAGACTGGATTTTAGTGGGCTTCTGTACCTTTCATGTTTTGTAGCTCTAAGGAAAATGAAAGACCTAAGTTTGAATCCTTGCTTTGGAACTAAATAACAGTGTCTCTTTAGGGCCTCTGGCCCTCATTCCCATCTCTTAAGAGAGGAAGACAGGGGAGGAGTCCAAGATGGCGGCGTGGTAGGACGCAGCAGATTCTACTCTCCCACAACCACGAAAAAAATCCTAGTCATTCTAGGTAGGAACAGAGCAAAGAGCCAACATTATCACGTCATAAATGAAAATAGGAGATCGCAAATTGTAGCGGACATTGAAAAACCCAAAGAGAGAGCGTGGTTTGGTGAAAGTCTCGGAAACCACAGCATTGAAAAAGGAAAAGGCGCAGGCGCTCCGCGGGACCTGTGAGGCCCAGGC
>CM052552.1:2232927-2251261 GCA_028533065.1 Trachops cirrhosus | reverse complement strand
TTATTGACTATATTTCCTATGCTTTACATCCCTTTGACTAGTTTGTAACTAAGGAGGGGTGAACCAGCCTAGATCAGAAATGGAGCAGATCAGAACTCCAGTGCTGATCAGTAGGAGAGCACATTTATAGGACTTGGTACAATCTGGATTTAAGTGATCAGGGAAAGGGAAGATGGCCAATGGAGCCAAGGTGTCTGGTTTGAGTTATGTGTGACTCCCCCAGTGAAGTGGGAGTAATATTGAAATTTATAGTCTACCGTTCCTGTATACAGTATGTTAGATGTTAAAGGGACCAAGCTAGCAGAATTGAGGGGAACAAGGTTCAGCTAAATCACAATAAGGGGTTGGAAAAGGCCAAAAGTGTGTCCAGGTTGTGGGTCAAGAATTGTGAGTTTTAGGGCTCAGCATGGGGGCATGACTTCTCATGTACCTCACACAATAGGTTAACCCTCCTTTTCCCAATAATTTCAATCTTTTTCTTTCTATAGGACCTCTACCATCAGCATCAAACATGGCCAAATAGCTCTTATACTGAAGGCAAAAGACTTTCCTTTGACCTCCTATCCTTCTTCAGTTACTTCCTCACCCTTTTTCTCCACTCCCTGTAACTAAGATTCTCCAAAGAGTTGCCTCTAACTGCTGTCTCCAATTCCTCATCTCCCTAGTCACTTCTGGCCTGTGCTTCTACTATTCCCCCAGCATTTCACCACCAATGACTTTTGTTGCTAACAGCTATGCATACTTTATTGTCCTTATGTTATTTGACATTACAGCTCTCTTATATCTTGGCTTCTGTTATAGCACAAATCTAGTTGGTATTAGGGGTTTAAGGGAATAGAGTTTGGATGCACATATGTGACAAAACTCTTACCCTGCTCCCCATACAAATCTACCACTGAGGAGCAAAACCAAATTGAAGCCCTCTTGAAATCCAAGTCAATGGCATTCTGTCCCCAATCTCTTAAATGTCTTGGCCTGAAGGGAAGCCAGAAATCAATGACCATTTTCATGACATGCCATTCTTGAACATCCATGGTCATAAATGAATGCTCACTGACCACCAGACACTATTCTAGTCACTTTATATACATTGAGTAAATTAAACCTCACTGTAAGACTGTAGACAAAGGAAAATGGTACCACTATTATCCCCCATTTTATATTTGGGGAAATTGACAAACAGCTTGTAAGTGCACAGCTGGGATTAAAAACCAAGGTAGTCCAACTACAAAGTTCCCTCTCTTAGCTGTTATGCTATAGTGTGTGTATGTTGGAGGGTGGGTACCAACCTGAGTGAGAAATAGCCAGCTCTACTTATCATCTGTTACCCAGTCCAAGATCAGCATTGTGCAGAGTTAATCACTTACACAGCCATTACCACACATATTTTTTTCAAAATTCACTTTTTTATTAATTTAAAAATCCAGAAATACAGTGACTATATAAATAAGTACGATATTTAGGTACATGTCCTGTGGGAAGAGTGAAAGGATAATGCTGTTACGTTACTGCTAATGGTTGACATGAATTAACTATATAAAATAGCTACAACTGCTAAATGGTACTTATTGTCTTTGTTATTCCAAGTGTTTATGATACAAATAAATACACAAGAAGAATCACATCCATTCCTTTCTACTAACAATAGGTGCTTGGCTGCTTCTCCCTATCTTCTGTTCCCTACAGAACACCAAACACTGGACACTTTCTACCGTTGGCTCAGCACAGTCCCCCAGCTCCTGCTTCACACAGCACTTTGGAAAGGTGTCTTATCACCCGGGGGCAGGAGTCTATCTAGGGAAACTCTCTGGGTGTTCCCTGAAGAGTGAGCTTTCAGAGAACACCTGGGCAGGAAGGCTTTGGGGTGAGTCATCGAAAAGGGGAAATCATCACTTTGCTGCAGGATCAGTTACTTCTTTCCACACTATGGAAATACCATGGCCTTTCAGCCCTGGATGTCTTACCTTCCTTTCCTGAGGAGATTGTGTGTGAGGGGCTGGTGAGTGGCTGTCCCATGAAGGCGTGGCCATAAAACCCCTATGTCTCGTTCATGAGAACTGACTCCTTAATGCCAATTTGCCATAAGACAGAACTTTTTATATTTTCCCTATTGCTATCAAATACTCTATGAAAACGTTCATTTCACCTATAGTCCTAGAGTGGGAAATCTTGGATTTCCAGGTCCTTAATATTTTTAAGTACTCACTAGAATTCATTCATGTCCTTTAGAGGAGGTAAATCTAAAAGGCAGGCTTGATATCCTTGTGGTGGAGAATTTATAGTTTTCCCACAGAAATAATTTCTAAAGCCAGACCTCAAAATGAATAATTTATGCTCTGATATTGGGCTGCAAATAGACATTTTTGGACCAGCCTTCTCTAGGATCCATGATTCAAATCCATGCTTGATGGGTGAGATAAGAATGATAGGAAAGTTTATGATGAAGATCAATATCAGAATTTCCATCTGCCCAAATAAGCAATAATCCTCCTAAAGGAAGAGCTGACACTCAGAGGGTCATGAAGACTGAGCCCCTGTATAAAGAAAAAATCTAGTCTTGTAATTAGAGAAGAGAAACTGCCCTTTTAAGGAGCTCCTGGAGTTTAATCGTTTCACCTAAATTTTTGGACTAGAGAACCATGGTCTCAAAGAAAATTGGTGAGTATTGTGCTATTAATTGGTGACTGTTACTGACTTGAAAACACAAAATGGCCTTGTTGATGTCTGTCAACTCCTTTGTTCAACAATTATTTGTCTAATATGGATTCAGCTTCTGAAAATATTAGCCAATTCTAACTTCTTTGTGGAGGCCCAGTAGGTTCAGGGAGAGAAGGGAAGTGCTATCATTAGGGAAAAGTTATTTATCACTTCAAAGTGAATGCAGCCATAGCATAATATTCTTATAGTTCACCCTGCCACCATAGTTGGTGACTTCAACAACCTCATCACAGGCCCAAGGGCAGAGCCTTCTGCTCACAGTATCTTATTTATCCTCTTGGGTACTAACAACTGCCAAGCTACTTGGGAATCAGGACAAGGAAAGAAGGCGAGAATCTTATGTTGGCCTTGCCTCATAATAAAGGCTGTACTCTACTGTGTGTGTGAGAGAGAGAGAATTTTAAAGAAAGAACACAAGATATTCTAAAATTTGAAGAGTATAATTTCATACAAATATTTTCTCTGTACTACAGAACTCCTGCTAAGAAGCAATTCCCTTCTCTTTTTTTTCATAGGAATAACTTTCTGGATAAAAACCCAGGGGTTTTATTTACTCTTTAACCTGTAAAGATATGTGATTCTCCTAGAAACTAGAGCGAAGTTATGCTGTTCCATTTCTCTTCTTTCTACAAATAATTCAAGACTCATCTAGTCTCTTTGGAGAAGATGTTTAAAGGATGACACACCATTCCACATAAAGGAGCAAGTTATACTGTGCATGGCGTGAATAATTAGCTGCATTTGAGTTTGGGTTTTAGAGCACTGTTGACTTAAGCAAAATATGCCTGCAGTCCAGCTGCAGCTTGAGTTTGCTTGCTTTACCCTATTCAATACTGTCTGTCTCATCTAACAGTGGCCCTTTTCAGACTTTTCCAGGTACAGAATTTTCACCAAATCTTCAAGCTCTGTTCTGCACACACGACTTGAACACATCTGGCTGATCTGAGCTTCTCCTTCAGTGAATATCTTCCACTGGCCTAAAAGGCAAACACAGAATGGCCTGGATATGTAACAGGTAAGTAGGGACAATTAGGAGTACAACCACTATCCCCAATCCTCCCCCACTCATGCACTGACCCACCAGGGAAACTGGGATATAAATGTCAGGTGGTTTCAACAAAACAGCTCCAAAACACTTTTCTGGGGACTAACATGGAAAATGGGCCATGAAGTTTTCATTTCAAAACATAGCATTTGTAAGAATCCAAAGAATAATACATAACTGACTCCTCAAGAGTAAAATTTAAGTATTATTCTTGGAAATTTTACAGTACATTTAACATTTGCAAAATGGTCCATTATCAGATTACTATTTAAGTAGTTCACATGCCACCAGGTCAAATGAGGCAGTTTGGAAAACAATACCTGTTACATTACTGGGGCTTTCCTTACTTTGGGAGGCCCAAATGTGGGTTTGGGTTACTTGATTATTTACTGCTGTTTCCTCTATCCCTGCCAACCTTTGTTAAAAACTGCTCAGTTCTACTTCCTGATATGCCTGCAGGCTGTACTTACCTCCTCCTCAGCACCCCTCAATCCCTTCCCATGGTTCCTTATAGAGTTCCAGTCTACTCCAGATAAACAGGGCTGTACACCTTCTATTCCCTATTTTCTTCTCTCCTTCCATGGAACTGCACACACTTCAAAAGTGTCCTTACCATATTCTCTATCCCACATTCTGTCATGCTAATTGAGCAAGCATTTTTGAGTGCGCACTCTGTGCTGAGCACTGGAAACTTCTCCATGCCTCTGGTCCATTCCTTTTCTAACTTTCCTGGTCCTTGAGAGTGGCAAGATCTTTCTTCTCCTGCTATCTTGCCCTGTCAAATAATCTACATAACAAACTGCCCATCTTTGATAGCCTCTTCAGTCTTCTTTTTATTCCTACACTCAGTGTCACACCTGGAGAGCTCCTAGTTCAGTTAGTAAGTTCCTTTTAATTCAGGAGCTATGTTGAACCTCTTCTTTTTTTCACTGGCCACATAAGTATATGACCCCCTCCTTCACAGAGTCAAGTTCTTGGTTCCTATTTCTCTCTTTTATCCAACTCAGTGGAAAGGTAGGAGAAAAAAGAAGAGAAGGGTAAGGAACCAGTTTTTACTGAAGCCCTACTCTGTGTCAGGATCTGAGAGACACATTATATAAAGAGGCCAGGATTGTTCTTCTTTGTACCCAGATGACTCTGCAGGATCCTGTCATTACCCACTTCCCTCAGCTGCGCAGTTTGAAGCACGTCATCTTACTTCCATTATACATCTCAAACTCTGTTACTAGCAGAAAGTTTGTTTAATCTTTCAAGTCTCCCAGTGCCTAGCAAAGTGCTTTGTTCACAGTATGAACAGAAACATATTCTTTGAAATTTTGCCATGTATAATGCACACTTATTTCCCCAAATTTTTGAGGGAAAAATAAGGATGTGCATTATACATGGGTACTACTAATTCTGTATCTACATAAATGTTTTAAATTCTTTATTTTTATGCATTAAAAGTGTAACTCTAGAAAGCAATAATGATATCTGTATGCAAAAATAATACCCTGGAATATGATAATCAGTTTTGTATGTAAATATAAATAAATAAATAACTGAATTAAAAAATCAAAGCAAAATATTTTTTTTCCTGAAAGTTTGGGCCAAAAACATGGGTGTGCATTATATACGGCAAAATATGGTTAATTGGTAATTTCAAAAGTCACATAATTGATCTTACGTGATCCTAGACTCTGTCTCCTTTATTCCTTATTCACATGTAAGTACTCCCAGCTTCTCCATTTGAATTTTCCTATATTCCAGTTTATTATCTGTCAGTCTCCTGCTGAACAAACAACTGATCTCATCATCCTTATTTCCAGAGGCTAATGGGATACCTCTGCTCAGATGGCTCTTAAGCATCTTAGACTGAAGATGTTTCAAGTGAAACTCATTTTTTCACCAATACCTGCTTGTTCTTCAGTTTCCCATTGGTGAATGGTATTATAATTCACCTAGTCTATAAAGTTTTTAATAGTGAATCATTCCAAACTCATTTCTCTCTTTGATACTATTTTTTAAAAGATTTTTTATTTATTTATTTTTAGAGAGGGGAAGGGAGGGAGAAGGAGAGAGAGAGAGAAACATCAATGTGTGGTTGCCTCTCATGTGGTCCCCACTGGGGACCTGGCCCACAACCCAGGCATATGCCCTAACTGGGAGTTGAACCTTTGATACTATTCTTGATGATTTAATCTTAGATATGTCCCTCACAGTGACCTCTACTCCCCTGCCTAACAGACTTAATACAGTCCAATCACTTCCTATTTCAGACTATCACCAGTTCTTTCACTAACAGTCCAACACTCCACACAGCAAGTGCCTCTTTCTATAAAACATATCTGAATGCACCCTTTTCTTGCTTTAAAATCTTCACTGGGGTTCTCTGGTCTGGAGATCAAGTCCAACTTCTTAGCATGGCATATTGGGTTCTATAGAATCTGGCCTTATTGAAGTAGGTGCTTAATAAATCCATCTGACAGCCAAGAGACATCTTTCCAAAAACACTAGTTTGATATCATTACACTGTAAGTTTACAGTAGCTACAAAATGCTACTTGCCTTATATCTGAACTTCTCAATGGCTTCTTTCAGGCCCTCTGACTAATTTCTACCTCCAACTCTTGTCATCTTTCTGAGCACCCTATGTGGTCTTTGTAATTGTTCCTCACCCATACCCACCCACACCTACATCCACACCCACACTTCTTGTTTGTTCCTGTCTGAGTCTTCTCTTCCTGGACTGATTCCCTGACCTGTTGCCCAGTCACACCCTTCTCTTTCAAATCACACCTCCTCCAACTAAGCCCACCTGGCTCTCATCTCATTGTTCTTTGCAGATTCCCCTGAGCACTTAGGTATTTAACTCCTCAGAAGTATCGAATTCATAGTGAAGGCATTTTCATGTTCTGTCTCGCCCATTAAAATTCCCTGTGGATAGATATTTTGTTTTGTTTGTTTGTCTTCAGAAGTGCTCTGCACCCCCCAGTGCCTAGCAGTATGTGTTCCCTAGGCTCCATCTAGCGTAGGAAGTGGGAGAGCTACAAGTATGCTTGAGTGCCTGAATGCTTTCAAAGAAACATTACCACACAGGGGCAGTTCCAAAGACCCAAACAGAGCTTTGATACAATTTAGTAATTGATATGCATTCATTCTCTCTGTGTCTTATCCCCACCACCAGAGGACATATCCTTCCAGATGTGAAGTCTCCATAAATATACCAGATCTGGAATCTCGTGAGCTTTCTTTAACCATCTTGAGACCCTGAGTTTAGCAATTTCATTAAGATATTCAGGAAACCATGATCTGAGGTAGCTTTGCTCAACTACATCTGGATTTGTATTCACCAGGTCCAGGCTTTTCTGTTCACATCCATACACCCCACCCATTCCCTGTTAAGTCACTAGAGGAGAAATATAACATCCTCTAATGATGATATTGAATGTTGCTAATATTTACTGAGAGCACAGAGGGACTTTATTTGGGGCTATGCTCCACTGAAAACTGGATGTGTTTTCCACAGAAGAGTAAAGAGAAGTGCCACTTACTCAGGGTTGTCCTGGTCACAAACTTGAAGTGATGGAGCTCCTCAAACATCCTTTTGGAGATCTTTTCAATATGGAAATGCTGGAGGATGCCTGGGCCAAGCAAAAAGTGGAGCAGGTAGTCAGGCTCTCTATCTGGAATCCACATCCCCTTTTTCTGCTTGAGCTGAGCATATCATCTTATTACTGGGGCTTAGGAGTATTAAGCTGGGCTGTATAATGTGCTTAATCAGGAACTTGGATGGCTCAAGTGCTGTAATTAACTCCATTTGTTTTCTTGGCTCACTGCCCTCCCCCTGGTTCTTCAGAGGATGGCGATAAAGGGAAATAGTGCTGCTGGCCATGGGAGCTCCTCCTAGGGAAAGCCACATGGAATCAAACATGGGTGCTGGTTGGAGCTTTTGCAGCCAGAGGCATTATTAGAAATTCTGTCCTTGCCCCAAGTCTGGGTAGATAGATGATGTCCCTGCCAAACCACTGGGATATCCTCTTGGCTAAGCCATGAGAGACAGCAGTGGGATTGCAAACAGGTTATTTGTGTAAATGGAGAAGCCATTCTTGTTTTTGAACTAACCAGAAAGCATATTTTCCTTTGAGGAACAGGCATATCTCCTTTAAATTTTTTCTTATAAAAATAAGGATAATTAAAATAAGGGGGATCCATAGCCTCAAAATTTCTTGAATAGCTTTTATCAAAATAACATTTAAACAACTGAAAGTGGCCTCGAAGTTAAAGAGCACCATGTTATCAGCGCACTTAACTAACCTCAAGAGGTCTACAAGGAGCAATGTAAATGAAGCCTGGGTTTTTCTCTGCACACCATGCACACACCTGGATTACACAGCACTATAACAAGGTTATTTAGATGTTACATTAACAAGTTGAAAAACACCCACACAGCTCTGTGGGGTGTGAGATGTTCCTTGACGAACATATGCTAGGTCCCCTACTGCTAGGGAAGTCAACAGAACAGTGCTTAGTCCTAGGTGGCCAGTTACAGAGGAGCTAGGGAGCTAGAGACTGAAAATCAACATTCCTAGGTATAGAGCAAAAAATAAATGTGGACAAGAAACATTTGTGCTCTAGCATATTTTTAAGGGGAAGAGAGGAACTCTTTCAAGAACAAAAGGTGGTAATGCAAAGGGATAGAAAAAGCCCCACAAATGCTAGAGCAGTTATTTCTTCAAGTATGGTCCAAGTACCATCTGCATTACAATCACCTGGCTACTGGTTAAAAATTCAAAAGTCTAGAATTACACAATGCTACTGAAGTCACATTTCATGGATAAGGGCAGGGAGCTGCATTTTAAACCACCCCCTTGCATGATGATGAAACATACTAGAGTCTGAGCCTTCCTTATGCAGGTGCCAAGAGAAGAAAACATGTGCATGATTTTCCAATTGATCTCACCTCTACACTTGGATTCCTAGAAAACTTGACCAGACTAGACAAGTACTTGCCTTTTATGTATGGAATGGTTTGAATAGCTATAGGATTATAGTGAGCACAGTGTGACTTTCTATAGTAATGTGAATAATCAAAAAGGGAATTGGACAGCATGACTGGCATTGTTCTTACATTAAGACAATAATCTTGAGGGTAGGGATGATGTTTTCAGTTTGTTTTACCCCAGAGTACATAGCATGATTCAAGAAACTTGCTTCCTACCAAATGAATGGTTTTTCATGTTTGTGGAGCTTTGTGTTGAAAAGAATGGTAAACTACAGTTTGATAGTCTGCAATCCTGACCACACACTAGAATCACCTGTGGAGCTTTAAAAAAACACTTACGACCAGGCCCCACTCCAAACCAATTAGTCAGAATCTCTGGGGGTAGGCCCAGGCATTTGGTATTTAAAAAAATGTCCCAGATAATTCTGATTTGCAGCCAGGGTTGAGAACCACTCCTCTAGCCTTGGCTGTGTGAGAAAAACAACAAACCCCAAGGGTCAATGCTTACTTTTTAGCTCAAGCTAAGCTTAAAGGTAAAGGCCATAATAACAACTATATTAGTCAAGTGTTAGTTTCTAAGCAATCAGGACATCTTCTGACCCAAACAGAGTAACAAGTTGAACCAAAATTAAGGTGAGTTCTCCCCTCCTTACCTGTGTCCCCTTTACAAAAAAAAAACAAACAAAAATTAATGTTTTTGCTCACCTTTTCGAATGGTCCAAACATGGACCTCGACCTGAGGTGGTCTCTCTGTCTCCAGTGCTATTTTTCTGGTAGTCTCCCCATCCTCCATGAACACAGATTCATATATGGGCATTGATTCTTCTCCACAAAAGTAGCCTTTGCTGTCAAAGCTTTGGCCTGGAACTTCTTCTAGAATCAGGAAGAGGGTAGAGTTTTGTTACTGTTTTCCAAAATTAGAAGCAAACTTCTGCATTTATGCATCTCATTGTTCATAACACCACATACTCATCAAAAGTGAACAATCAACAAAAATATTCTTACAGGGAAGTTACACCCACATTTCACTGTGTCAGTTTAGGCTGCCGCTATAATAGCCACCAAATCACAAAGGATCACATGACCTTTAACGTAAGTCGACATGATGACAGAATTCATAGCTCTGCAAAACACTGGCCCACAAACTAAAGTGGTCCACCAACCACCCCATAAGAAGCGAACCTCTGTGAGGAGGAAGAACATGGCTGAGTACAAATCTCGTAGGCAATTAAGGGAACAGGATTTTCCATGCTGGGTCAGGATTTTGGTCTGTCCAGCTCAGTGTTACCAACAGAGACACAGGGAATGGTCTGAAAGAGGGCCTCGGTTAACTTCACTAACATCACTTACACTTAGAAAACATCTATGACACTCATTTATGTGTATATACTTGCCCAAATAATCTATCCAAATTGGCTTGACATTTCTGAATGCTTTTTGATTGGTTTGTAAGGGGAATGATAGTACCAAATCAACACCACTGCCAAAAACTAGATGTCAGATTAGTCATAGAGCATGCTATGCCAAATGAATGGTTGCAAGACACAAAAATATTGGTCAACTCCCTCAACTGTGGATCATTTAAAGTATAAACTAAACTTGGATTTCAGCTTCCAGGCATAAAGGTACCACCTCCTGATATTCATCTTTCCACTCCACCCTCCTCATTCCTCAGCCCCCTACCAAGAAAAGTTTCTCTTGGTTGGTTATTTGTGAGTTAGTTATTTTGCTGGCCCTTCAGTGCTCTCCTCAGTGCCCTCCTGAGCTGTATATTTAAAATGTACGTTCAAACCCAGAACAACAGAGAAGCCATGGACACTCTGAAAATTTTGAATAAGTGTAGAAATCATTTGTAAAAGTATCTGATAAAAGCGTTGAATGTTGAGTACTGTGGATCTGTGACTCTAATTAGGAAGATTACTGTTAGCCATTAGGACACATTTGGACTAGAGGTTGTAATCAAATTGCTATTGCATGTCTCTTACTGACCTAGTTATCTTTCCCACTACTACCACCATATTGGCACAGTGAGGACAAAACCAAATCTTCTCTTGATGATTCCAGGTTGGATTACTCAATTTGTAGGTTATTCTACATCAATATTCCTTTCTTCTTTAGACCTTCTTTTTAGTTACTCAATTACTTGGTAGGCCATTGTAAAAAAGGTGATATATTAGGTATTTAAGGGGTGTGCTAGCATGTTCAAGTGGGTGAAGGGGGAGGAGATCACTAAATGTACAGGGACTCCTATGTATACAAGTATCACCTTTAGAATGAGAGCTGAGTTCATTTGTTAAATTTTGCTCACCAGCTCAATACTGGCTATGGCTATAACTGCCATATGAATCCATGACGGTACTGGAAGTACCTATAATATGCTAAAAATTCTCCCAGTGTCCTGAAGAGTCATCTATACAAACACCCCTTCCCCTCCAAGAGCTTAATTCACTCACTGGAAGGAATCTATAAACAACAAAATCCATTACTGATCCAATACTGGCTGGCACTTGAAAATGTTAAGTGTAAACCAGAGGTGTCAAACTCATTTTCACCGGGGATCACATCAGCCTTGCGGTTGCCTTCAAAGGGCCAAAATAATTTTAGGATTGTGTAAGTGTAACTACCCCTTAACTGTTAAGGAGTTGAAATGACATTCAGCCCTTTGAAGGCAACAGCGAGGTTGATGTGGCCCCTGGTGAAAATGAGTTTGACACTCCTGGTGTAAATAGCATGTCTCTTGAACTACTTACTTGGGAATATCCTCCTCATTAAACCTCCAAATGAAGGTGCTTTCTGATCACTCCATGTTCACTTACTTTCATTTACTTTCAGGGAAGCATGCCATGCTTGAAGTCATTTCTGGCCATTCCCACTTCCCAGTGGAAATGCTCCTGTCCTGAGCCCTCCAAAACTATGAAATTAAGAAACCATTTCCTTAAGGAAGTTGTAATGACTGATGAGGATGTTTTAGCAAAGCCCACAAAACTTTTAAGTCTTAACAGGGGCTTTTTATTCTGTAATCCCAAAGGAGGTATAATTATGGAAATTCCTGGTATTAGAGTGGAATAGTAGGGTGAGAGGAGAGTTGGGGAATCTTTGGGAATTGGAAGTCCTACACAACCCTGTAGGTGGCCAATTATATGTCAGGCAAAGCAGGCTCTACCAGACCAAAGGAAAGAGAGAAAGGTGAAACTCAAGTCCTTTACTGTGGCCCTAGTTTGTTACTGAAGGAGCCTGGAATCATTTGTTATAATGAATCTTTTGGTTGTATCACCAGGGAATTTTGTCTCTTTTCCCTTCTCAACATGAAAAACTGAATTTACTGTTCTTGTTTCCCGATCAATTATTTTCCTCCACAATCCTTTGTTCCCTTTCCTCTGTCATGTGTTATTTTCTAAGAAGCTGGTGATGTCATGATCTTACCATTTGTCACCCCTTCACATCATTAGGACCCTCCTCAATATCACTTCTTCAGAGAAAACTTCCCTGACAACTCTTTTGAAAATGCCACCCCCTTCCCATTCACAATCACCTGGTTGTATTTATTTTTCCTTCACAGTATTCATCACAATGTAAAATTACTTATTGGTTTGTGTTCATTGTCTTTTTTCTCCCACTAGAATGTAAGGAGCATGCCCACAGGTAACCTTTGTCTGTCTTATTCATCTCTGTATTCTTAGTGCCTATGACAGTGTCTTGCACACAGTAGGCACATAATGTGTATTTCCAGGTTGAATGCATGGACAAGTTCATGCCCCTTGATGCACTGAAGTTGCTGAGTACCTGCAGCTGGTGCCCTGGTCTCTGGGTAATAACTATTGTTAGACAATTTGACTATCAGGAGTCATTCAATATGCAGACACCAATGTCTGGTTCACTGAGAGACAGTTACACAGAAAGGAACAGAAACTCTCTCCTTCCATGTTGTTCAAATTCCACACACCTGAGTGGGAAAGCTTTTTCAGAGAAACAGGTTTAGTCAATCAGACTCTTCAATATATTGTCAATTGGGATGTTGAAGATAAGTTATGAAAATAATACATTTTATTATTTCCTAATTACAAAAATAATATACATTGATAATTTTGAAAATGCAGATAGACAAAAATAAGAAAATAAAATTACCCATAATTCAATCACCTAAATATAGCCACTGTTAACATTCTCCATATACCCTTCCAGTCTTTCTTTTTTTTGTCTAAGTGTATTATAAACACTGTATTTTTTAACATACTGAGGGGTAAGTGGAGGCAGTCTGGCTTCCTCACCAAGGTATCTGGGTAACTAAGGGAAGCAGTGTTCCCATTGCCTTGAAGGTGCCTGATAAGTAGTGTTCTCATAGCCTTGAGAGTGGGTCCAATAAACTGTTCCCATAACATGAAGTAGGCTTGCATACACAGAATTATGTTATGTTATATAATTTTCTAGCATTTTGCCAGCTTTGTTTGCTTCTAGTACTTAAGCAGGTAGACACTCCCTGCTGGGGGTGAGGATGGGTGCCATTCTGGGGAGCAAGGGCCACAATGTTTGCTACACAGAGACATGCAGGGGGATACACAACTTTCAGCATGCATGGCCCACCCACTCATCAATAAAGGCATGCAAGACATCCCAATGGCTCCATGAATATTTTCTGTCTGCGTAATACCATGAACCTACCAGGCCTTGAATGGTCACAACACACACACAAAGTGGGATCATATCATACATATTGTTTTGTATATGCCAGGGTCTTCATACTTAGCAAATACATTGCAAACATCTTTCTGTGCCATTAAATCTTGATCTACAATAATTTTTAATGGCTGTGTACTGTGCCACAGTACAGTAAGTTCCTCATAGCTTCCCTGTAGGTTTTTTTTTTTTTTTTTGGTAACTCTCATTGAGCTTCCTTATAACCATTGTTTTGAACTCAATATCTTATAGTTGACTTGCCTCTACTTCATTTAGGACTTTCTGAGGATTCCTCCTTTCCTATTGATGAGGGTGGTTTCTTTGTCTTCCCATTATTTGTGAAACTTCTTGTTTGCTTCTACTCCTTAAATTGATCTGTTTTGACTCCCTGACTTTCTGGTGTGATCTTCTATGGTAGTAGATCTGTGAGATTCAGTGGTGTAGTCTCCTTGAGCTTCTGAACTTGATGGTCTCAGGATGCCTTTTATGTCATTTATGTTAGATCTCTGGATGTAATTGGGTTTTGATTGTTGTTGGGTTGTTCTTTGGTGGGTCCTTCCCTCCAGCTGGTTGACTGAGGGTCACTCTATTCACCACATCTTGTATGCTATTGTGCAGGTGCTGCCAGAACTAAATCACAAAGTCCAGGAAAAAACCCACACCCACAAAAATACCCCACCACAATCCCACTATCAACAACAAATGAACCAGTATTAATAAGGGTATAAAGACATTAAGACTTTTATAGGAAAGGAGAGCGAATATGAGATGACCTACTTAACAAATGATTTGAGAGGGTAGAGGGAGGAGTACTAATAAGAGTTGGGAGTTGGAGCAATTCAAAGAGAGAAAGTAAAATTTACATCATGAATAAAAAATGGAATGAAGAAGGTGGAATATGCACAAATTTGATGGACAAGAAATGAATGTTAAAAAAATATGCAGGTCTCTCTGGCTGGTGTGGCTCAGTGGATTGAGCGCCGGCCTGCAAACCAAGGGGTCACTAGTTCAATTCCAATCTAGGGCACATGACTTGGTTGCAGCCAGGTCCCCAATAGGGGGCATGTGAGAGGCAACTACACATTGATGTTTCTTTCCCTTTCTCCCTCCCTTCCCCTCTCTCTAAAAATAAATAAATAAAATCTTTTAAAAAAACTATACAGGAAAGAAAATATCGTAAATAATGGAGAAGACCACAGCAGATTTCATCTCAGAAACCTCTAGTATTTACCACTGTTTTTTCTTTCTGGATCCACCTATGCTGATGTCAGATGTTAACCTGTCTGACCTTAAGTGGTCTATTTGAGACTTCCAGGGATCTACTGTCTGTGGCTCTCTCCTTCAGTTATTAATCTAGTCACTGTGCACTCAGCAGTCAGGCTTAAGCACCATAGCGTGGAGCAGAATCTCTCCTGGGGTTGGGGCTATTGTTTTCCCTCAAGCTGCTGGAGCTTGCAGGGGAGAGGTCTACTTGAGCAGGACAGCTGCTGCCATAAGGGGGGTGACTCATAACCAGGATCCCAGCATCTACTATCTCAGTTCTCTCCCCAAAGCTTCCATCCCCAGTCTCTCCTCAGGCATCTGTAGCCCACTCTGCCTGACCCCTTTGCTGGAGCCTAGGGTAAATGGCTGCAAATGAAAATTTGTGCATTGGCCCTTTAAATGGCTCTTTGCATCTCCAGCCATCTGTCTCTGGCAGAGGGCAACCCTACTGCTTTTTGCTGCTGGTTGTTGTCTGTGTACTTTTGGGGCTCTGGTGCTCTAGGCTGAGGACCACAGCTTAGGGTTTAGAAGTCATTCTTCCCAGGGGCATCCAACTGGTTGCTTAATTATCCCTGCAGCGCTGCCCCTTGTGGGTACCCAGTCAGCATTCTTGAGTCTCCACCACACTCCTACCATCAGGTTGTGCGGAAGCGGATTCTTCTGTCTGTCCGAGGTTATATGTCTTCTCTCTTGCTATTGTTCAGTTGTTTGTTCTGGGTGATTTCTCCACAATTTAGTTGTAATTCCAGATTGGTCCTGGGAGGAGGTTAGTGTGGCTTCCATTCATTCTTCTGCCATCTTACCCTCCTTTCTCACAGTACAGATATAACAATTTATTTAACCATCCCCATATTGGTAGACTTTCAAATTGTTTACAATGTTTCAATATTGTAAACAGAACTGCAGCAAAAATCATTATTTGTATATCTGTATATGTCTCATTACTTTTTAAGATTCTTAGGAGTGAAGTTACTCAGTCAAATAGTATGGAAAGTGAAGTTTTTAATAAATATTACTGATCTGAGAGGCCAATTGTTTAAAAGGCAATGCCCGTTCTGTGTCCTGTTCTCACACCTTTTTGATTCATTAACTTATTTAAATCACCTGCATCAATAGAATCCTAAGCACACAACGAAATAGGATTTGGTTTTGCAGTAGTTTAGGTAGCTATTAGTTTAATAAGAAATTATCTTGTATTACTTATATGACTATAGGCATTAAACCCTTGACCAAAGAGAAAATTGTGTTTGTGGAATTAACCTGACCCTAGAAGGTTTGAGGATCTAGTGAGATCACAGACTTGGAAGTCATAATAGGTCATTGTGGCTGGGTGGCCCCATGTCCAAATCAGTATCAGCATGCACTCCCTCCCTAACCCTGATGAGTACATTGCCTCACCAATTTTAATGGCCCAGTTCTCTACTCCAGATCAGATAGCTCCTGTCCTTCCTATCCACACCCTGTCACTGTTTACTCTGGAAGATAAGGGGCACTAAATTAAGAAAGATTTTGTTTGTGCAACTAATAAATGTTTTTAAACTTTAATGTGCAATGGAATCAACTGAGGAGTCTTTTTACTGTGCAGATTCTGATGCAACAGGTCTGATGTAGAACCTCAGAGTCTGCATTTCTAACTACCTTCGAGATGTTGCTGGTCCACAAATCACATTTTGAGAAGCAAGACCATAAACCACCCTGGACCTACCTATATCAGGGGTCCCTGCACTTGTCTGAAAATTAGTATCATCTGGGGATCTTTTAAAAATTCCAAAGTGCAGGCCACACCTCATGCGTATTAAATCATGATCTCTAAAGGATGGGACACAGTTATTTTTAGAAGCTCTCAGCAGGATTCCAAAGTGTAGGCAAACTTGAGAACCACTGGCTTACACGAAGAGGCTTAAAAATTATACATTGATCCCTAACTGGTGTGGCTCAATTAGTTAGGTGTCATCCTACAAGGCCAAGTGTCACTGGTTCAATTCCCAGTCCGGGCACATGCCTGGGTTGCTGGTTTGGCCCCCTGTTTTGTGCATATGAGAGGCAACCAATTGATATTTCTCTCACATCGATATTTGTCTCCCTCTCTTTTTCCCTCCCTTCTCCTGTCTCTAAAAATAAAGAACGAAATATTTTTAAAAGAGAAAAAACACATATTGAATAAAATTATGGTTGCCTGCTACTCATGAGGAATTGCCTAAATTGAAGGAATAAATAATTTAGCTCTCTGCATACATTTCAAAATGTTTGTTTTTTCAACTATGTTTACAAAAATGCTTTGCATTTGGCATAATAAATGATAAATTCTTGTCCTTGGAAGTAATCAGTTTATTTACTCTTAGAATTTTGAAGCTAGAGGGACCCTAATAAATAGTCTATTCTAATCCTCTCATTTTGCAGAGAAGAAAACTGAGGCTCATAGAGGTGGAGTGACTTGTTCTAGATCACACAAGAAACCAGTAGCAGAATCAGGGCTAGAATAGTTGATTACCAATCCTATACTCTGTCAACCACAATACTATAAACTATATTTTTTATCTAGCCCAGGTATTAAAACCACTATTAAATAATTAATTTGTCATTTGTTATCGGTTTATATTTTCTACTGACCTGGAATTCTAGGCCTTGGTTTTATTATCTATTTATGTGACTCTGGACAAGTCACTACTTATAAACCCCTGTTTTCTTATCTTTAACAGAGAAATAATAATGTCATGATAGGATTTTGGTCTTGGAAAGGGGCTTGGAGGTCAACTGTTCCAAACTTTTCATTGTACAGATGAGGGTGATGAGGCAAGAGAAGATCTGGAACTTTCCAAAGTCACACAGCAACTTAGATTAGGACCAGAACCCACTCTCCTTCCACTATACCTCACCTGTCTCTCATCTTATCTCAAAAAGGTATTTGGATGTCATTTTGCTTTGATGAGGTAAATAGTAATGTAAGTGAAAGCTACTACTGTTCTTCCTAATCATCATCATAACCTAATTTCACTACTATTTATTTTTTAAATTTATTTTCATTGTATTTTTTCCATTACCATATAGTCCCCCTTATACCCCTTCCCCCCAGCAATCACCACATTGTTCTCCATGTCCATGAGTCCTTTTTCATTTTTGCTCAATACCTCCACTCCAAACCCACCCCTCCAGCTGTCATCCTGTTCTTCATCTGTGAGTCTATCCCCATTTTGCTTATTGATGCAGATTTTTTATTAGATTTCACAGATGAGTGAAATCATATGGTATTTGTCTTTCTCTGACTGGCTTATTTCACTCAGCATAATATTTTCCAGGACCAACCATGCTATCACAAAAAGGTAAAAAATTCTTCTTTTTTATGGCTGAGTAGTATTCCATTGTGTAAATGTCCCATCTGATAAGGGGTTAATATCCAAAATTTATAAAGAACTTATAAAACTGAGCACAAAAAATCCAATTAAAAAGTGGGCAGAGTATATGGAAATAAAACTGATTTTGCATTTTGGTCTTCTATCTTGCAATTTTACTAATTTCATTTATAGATTCTAATTGGGATTTTGTGGATTATTTTGGAGTTTCTATATATAACAGTGTGTCATCTATAGATAAAGATAAATTTACTTCTTCCTTTTCCATTTGGATGCCTTTGTTTCTTTTCCCTGCCTAATT
>CM052552.1:2214292-2232427 GCA_028533065.1 Trachops cirrhosus | reverse complement strand
GGAATACTTCTTTCCAGCCCCTTCTTGCCTGCAAGGTCTCTTTTGAGAAATCAGCTGACAGTCTGATGGGAACTCCTTTGTAGGTTACTATCCCCTTATCTCTTGCTGCTTCTAGGATTCTCTCCTTCATTTTTACCTTGGCTAATGTAATTATGATGTGCCTTGGTGTGTTCCTCTTTGGGTCCAACTTCTTTGGGACTTTCTGAGCTTCCTGGACTTCCTGGAAGTCTATTTCCTTTGCCAGATTGGGGAAGTTCTCCTATATTATTTTTTCAAATAAGTTTTCTACTTGTTGCTTTTCCTCTTCTCCTTCTACTACCCCTATAATTTGGATGTTGGAATGTTTAAAGGTGTCCTGGGTGTTCCCAAGCCTGTTCTCACTCTTGAATTCTTGTTTATTCTTTCTTTTCTCTTTGGTTGTTTCTTTCTTCCTTCTGCTCAAAACTATTGACTTGAGTCCTAGTTTTTTTTTCCATCACTGTTTGTTCCCTGTGCATTTTCCTTCATTTCACTTAGCGTAGCCTTCATTTTTTCATCTAATTTGCAACCAAATTCAACCAATTTTGTATCATCCTGATCACCAGTGCTTTGAACTGTGCATCTGATAGGTTGGCTATCTCTTGGTCACTTAGTTGTATTTACTGTGGTGCTGTGAGCTGTTCTTCTGTTTGGGTCATTTTTCTTTGTCTTGTGCCTATTATGTATGAGGTGTGGAGCCTTAGGTGTTCACCAGAGCGGGGCAACCCAGTTGCTGGGTTGTGATGCTGTATGTTGGGGCAGGGTTCGAGAGGGAACAATGGTGCTTGCTCCTCTCTCTGATGGATTTCAGTCCCTTTCACAGCTTCCCCCAAGTAAACTGGGCCTTTCTGGTGCTAATTCCCATGTGGGTGGCCTTGTGCACGTTCTAGGACCCTGTGGGTCTCTCCAGTAAACTCTCATATGAGGCTGGGAGTCTCTTCTTGCACCTCAACTCCCACAGGTGTTTTCAATCAGTGCCCTATGCTGTATTTTCAGGTGCTGGGACCCTGGGTTGTGCAGTGTGTCTCACTCCCTACTTTCACCTGGTTTATCTGCAAGCAAATGTGGCATTGCCTGGTCAGCTAGCCTCCTTGTGCGCAGTGCCTCGCTCCACAATCGCTGCCCATGTGATTGGGTCTGCCCATTGCCACCCCGCGCCCGGGGTCTGCCACCCACCACCTGTGCACCCAGTGTCCACCTGCTGTGGTCTTGCACGCCCAAGATGCCTTATGTGACTGGTGCCACCACTTTTTGTGCCTCAATCCCTGTCCACCCAGCTGCCCAAGTCCACCCCTCCTACCGGTTTGAATTAATGCGTCTATTTTAACTCCTTGGTTGTCCGACTTCCATACACTTAAATTTTCTGTCAGTTCTGGTTGTAATTTTGTTTCTAAATAGTTGTTGTCCTTATTTCAGTTGCACAAGGAGGCACAGTGTGTCTACTTATGCCTCCATCTTGGCCAGAAGTCAGTTTAACTTCTTTACAGGAAGAACTATTGAAGTTCTTTTCCCATTTTTTAACTGGGTTGTTTGCTTTTTGTTGTTAAGTTGTAGGGTATTTTTACATACATTCTGGATGTTAACCCCATATCAGATATATGATATGCAAATACTTCCTCTTTATTTAATGGTTTGCATTTTCAGTGTGTTGCTGGTGTTCTTCATAGCACAAAGTTTTAAATTTTGATTAAGTCCATTTTATCTTTTTGTTGTTGTTTTTGTGGCCTGTGCTTTTGTGGTTATACCCCAAAAATCATTGCCAAGTCCAATTGCATGAAACGTTTCCCTTATATTTTTTCCAAGAGTTTTATAGTTCCAACTCTTATGTTTAAATCCTCAATCCATTTAAGTTAATTTTTGTACATGGCGTAAGGTAAGACTCTATCTTCATTCTTTTGCATGTGGGTATCCAGTTTTCCCAGCACTATTAGTTGAAGATGCTGTCATTATTCCATTAAATGGTCTTGGCACCCATTTCAAAAATTATTTAACCATGTATATTGAGGTTTATTTCTGGACTCTCTGTTATACACCATTGTCCTATAGGTCTGTCCTTGTTCCAGTAGCACACTGTTTTGATTACCATACCTTTGTAATAAGTTTTGAAATCAGGAATAGTGAGACATCCAATTTTGTTCTTCTTTTTCTAGATTATTTTGACCATTTGTGGTCTTGTGAAATTTCACATGAATTTTAGGATGGGTTTTTATATTTCTGTGAAAAAAATTTGTGATTGCATTGAATGTGTAGATTGCTTTAGGAGAAAGTGCTTTTAAAAATTATTTTCACAAGTGATTGCTGTGTTGTTTAACTCTTGTGTTTTATGTGCTTGTACAAAGCACACTGTCAAATAAAAGTAAAGAAAATAATAAGGATAAAATCTGAACAACAATGTTCTGGGTGGAAAGTCAGAGATCTTGGACTCTGCAATATGGTTATAGATGCAGACTTTGTTCTTTTGCAAGTCATTTGCATGTATTGTGTTGGTTTGCATCTGCTCTGTGACTCAAAAGACTTTTGAGATGCCTCCAAATGACTTAAAAGCCATTGGGAATTTTGATATTAGATGTAAATCTATAAGGCTATATGAAGAGACTTCATAGGAAAGCTTATTAATGGCTCATAATCTTGGTAATCAATCACTCTATTTAATTAAAACCAAAGAATATAAAATGGCCACATGCTTATTGACCTATTGATATGTCTGCTTTAGCTAATGAGGCCATCTACAAAGACTTGAGGACTACCTGGAGGAAATAGTTTAGAAGGTTGAGAAGAACTTTGAACAATGTGCTGTCCCCAAAACCGAACTCACCCATTCCAAACTTTCCATTCCTGGACAAGCTATCTCCTCTTGACCATATCACTTTCTAATAACACTATGAATGTTTATAACACCAACCTAAAGTTGAGAGGAACCAGAAAGCAGCTGAAACCCCTATCCTATTATCAGGCACTACTACAACCTTACTTTTAGTGAATTTCTTATCATTACCTATAAGTCCTTACCTATGCAACTGCTGTATCAAGTGGCTGAAAACAGCAAACATTAATTACCTCACAATTTCTGGGGGTCAGAAGTGTAGGAGAAGCTTAACTAGTTCTTCTGGTTCAGGGTCTCTCATGAGGCTGCAATCAAGGTACTAGTAAGGATTGTTGTTACCTCAAGGCTCAACTGGTGAATAGTGTGATTTCAAGCTACTTTGTTATAAGATTGTCATCCAGCAGGCCTTTAGTTAATATGTTTACACATAGACCAGTGGAATGGAATCAAGAGCCCAGAAATAAACTCATGCATTTATAGTCAATTAATACTTGACAATGAAGCCAAGAATACTCAATGGAAAAAAAGACAATCCCTTCTTAGTAAATCTCTTCTTAATAAATGGTGTTGAGAAAATGGATATTCACATGCAAAGGAATTAAACTAGACCTCTATCTTACATTACCTTCAAAATTAACTTGAAATACATAAAAAACTTAAATGTAAATCAAAACCATAAAACTTCTAGAAGAAAACATGGGTGAAAGCTCCTCAACATTGTTCTTGGCAAAGACTTTTTTAGATATGATACATAAGGCACAAACAAGTAAAAAGAAACAAGTAGGACTACATTAAACTAAAGGTTTCTGCACAGCAAAGGAACAAATCAACAAAATGAAAAGGCAACCAACAGAATAGGAGAAAATATTTGTGAGTCACATATTTGATATGAGGTTAATACCCAATATATATATAAGGAACAGACACAACTCAATAGCAAAAACAAAAACAAAAACAAAAAACAGACAATCCAATTTGAAAATGGGGAAAGAACCTGTATAGACAATTTTCTAAAGAAGATATTCAAAGGGCCAACAGGTATATGAAAAGGTGCTCAACATCACTAATCATCAGGGAAATGCAAGTGAAAACCACAATGAGTTATCACCTCAGACCTGTTAGTATGACTGCTACTAAAAAGACAAGATAATATTTGACAAAGGGTCAGCAACATAAAATGGGGTAAAAATAACCCCTTCAACAAATGGTGTTGGGAGAACTGGACAGCTATGTGCAAAAAAAAAAAAAAAATGAAACTCGAGCACCAACTTACAACATACACAAAAATAAATTCAAGGTGGATAAGAGTTAAATATAAGCTGTGACACGATTAAAGTCCTAGAGAAGAACATAGGAAGGAAAATCTCAGATATTTCACGCAGCAACATTTTTACTGACACGTCCCCTAGAGCAAGGGACATAAAGAAAAGAATAAACAAATGGGATCTCATCAAAATAAAAAGCTTCTGCATGGGTAAAAAAAACACTATTAAAATAAAAAGGGAACCAACTGTATGCCAACTGTATGGGAAAACATACTTGGCAATGATACCTCAGACAAGAGTTTAATCCTCAAAATATATAAAGAACTCACACAACTCCATTCTAAGAAGACAAGCAACCCAATTAAAAAATGGGCAAAGGACTTGAATAGACACCTCTCCAAGGAAGACATACAGAGGATCCAGAGACACATGGAAGGATGCTCAGTATCGCTAGCTATCAGAGAGATGCAAATTAAAACCACAATGAGATACCACTTCACACCAGTCACAATGGCCATCGTAAACAAAACAACAGACAACAAGTGTTGGAGAGGCTGTGGAGAAAAGGGAACCCTAGTGCACTGTTGATGGGATTGCAGACTGGTACAACCACTATGGAAAACAGTATGGAATTTTCTCAGAAAACTAAACATGGTTCTGCCTTTTGACCCAGCAATTCCACTGCTAGGATTATATCCTCAGACCCCTGAAACACCAATCCAAAAGAATCTAGGCACCCCAATGTTCATAGCAGCACAATTTACAATAACCAAGTGCTGGAAGCAACCTAGGTGCCCATCAGTAAATGAATGGATCAAAAAACTATGGTACATTTACACAATGGAATTCTATACAGTAGAAAGAAAGAAGGAGCTCCCACCCTTTGTGACAGCATTGGTGGAAGTGGAAAGCATTATGCTAAGCGAAATAAGCCAGGTGGTGAATGACAAATACCATATGATCTCACCTTTAACAGGAACCTAAACAACAAAACAAAGAAACAAGCAAAATATAGCCAAAGACACTGAAATAGAGAACAGGCTGACAGTGTTCAGACGGGAGGGAACTTTAGGGGAGAATGGGAAGGGTTTACAAAAACAAGTGTAAAGGACACATGGACAAAAACTAGGGGCAGTGGAAATGGGAGGGAACTGGGGAGGGCTGGGGGCGTTGGCTGGGGTGGGAGTAAAAGACAGAAAACTGTACTTGAACAACAATTAAATAAAAAATTAAAAATAAGATTAATTTTTGACTGACAATAAAAAAAAAGGTAGAAGCTGGTGGCTGCACTGGATGGGCCATGGAGAAAAATGGATTGCAAAAACTTCAATATAGCTGTAGCCAGAGCTGGTTGGTGGTGGTTTGAGGAAACAGACCCAGTTAGACCTGAGCTTCCCTTCCTCTGCATTTCCCTTCTCCCCGAATCTCAGTGCCTGCACTGCCCCATTCAGTTCTACCCTGCTTGGTCAGTCCCTCATGTCTAGTCTAAGAGTTAATAAACATTCTGTAAAGGGCCAGGTAATAAATATTTTAGGCTTTGTGTGCCAATTAGCCTCTGTTGCAGCCACTTAACTCTGTCACTGTAATACATATATATAAAAGTAGCAATAGGTAATATATAAATAACTGAGCATGGTTGTATTCCAATAAAACTCTATTTTCAAAGTAGACCATGACCTTATTTGGCTCATGAGCTGTAGTTTGCCATCTCCTGCTCTAGAACTGTGATGAGGTACCCACAGAAACACAGGCCTCATGACCAACCAATGCTGTAAAACACTTAAAATCTAATTTCAAGGTGATATATTAGAAAGGCATCTCTCAATAACCATCCCTCAAACATGGCTACATATTAATGTTTAAATACAGAACCAAAGCTTTCACTGGTATCCATTTACTCTATAAAGTGAATAATCCAAGTTGGTACCAAATAAAACTCTCTTCATTTAAAATATGGGGAAATAAAGGTAGCTCATAAGCATTTTATTTTTTTCTCAATTGGTCTTCATTTTTTAAAATTACTGGCCACTGTCCTAGAACTATCTCTCTTCTCCCCAAGCCAACCAGCTCATCTGAAGTCTTGTCCTCTGCAGGGCCCTGCCAGATGACTAATCCTGTTATAAATTGTTAATGGCTCGCTCTTCCCAGAAATTTTACAATTCAAATCTACTTTTGAGTATTTGGCACCAAATAGCCTATCTTTTCTGCATCAACCAAAGGTTTTTGTCAAAATTACCCAGCTTTAAATGTGTAGAACATTTTAGCTCATGTAAATGATAATTGGAACTTGGTGGACCTCTGTCAGATGGGCTGTTGTAATGAGCATAGTTGAATAATGTTTTTTACTTATGAAAAATCTTAGATATATTAAAAGACATAGAAGGAAGATTCAAGATGGTGGAGAGAAAAATGTAAGGAATGCCCTACTCAGCACCCATCTTAATAAAATAAAGATATAGTTGAAGTCCTTTGTGTGTTCCTCCCTGATCTCATTTTTCCTCCCTTTTTTCTCAGAAGGAAATAACCTCTATCTTGAAGATGATTGCATCCTTTCTTTGTACTTTTACTACATATAAATGTGTATGTGTGTGTGTGTGTATATATATATGTGTGTGTGTATATATGCATATATGTGTATATGTATATATGTGTATAGGGATATATATATATATATATATATATATATATATATATCCCTAAGCAATATATAGTATTTGCATGTTGGTAACCTTTGTATCAATGATATAATGATATATGTTTTCAAGAAGTCACATTTGATACATGTGCTTCACATTCATTCATTTGCACTATTTTATATTCTGCCATTGTAAGACTATACCACTCTTTATCCATACACCCATCAATTATTTCTTAGGCTAATTCCAATTTTACACTATTTCAAATAATAGCACAATGAACATTTTAGTTTAGTCTCCTGGAGCCATATGTGAGAGGTTGAATATTTCTATTTGGGTGAACTCCTCAAGCAATGTTCTTGGAACTCCACTCTCTGGTGGTCTTAGTAACCAAAATACTCAAAGGACTTCAGAGTTCTTTTTTCTCATTGTGGGTGAGCAAATAATTTTGACATAAACTAAAATGACCAAGCCAAGAGAAGCTGAAATGACAAGGTCTAGGTCACCTTTAGACTTAATTCTCAGTTCTGCATGTTCAGAGTCAAAGTAAAATATTTTTGATTGGTCACAAGCTCTTTTTGCCTGGCCCATTGGATTCACATGCATTGGTGATGGAAGACTTAAACAGTCAATAAGATTCAGGCTGCAGTGTCACTCTATCAAGTATTATATATGACAGGAAATTTCCAGATGGTCGAGTAAAACCCAGGGTGACTTACAGTGCAAAGGAGGTGAAATAGAGAACCCCAGGTGTTTCCTGCTGTTGTTCTGTTGTAGAGCTGCACAAAAGAACATTTGAAGTTTATGCATTTCTACTGAGGAGAACTCATGCTATAGTCAGTAAGAAACTCAAGAGTTTGGACATTAATATGGACTGCTTTTTTTTCTTAGAATACTTCCTCAAGATTTTTTCTTCCTCCATGTGTTCACATTTGTCCATTTATAGAGCTGCCTCTGGAGACTGTCAGTTATCAGAGACTGCCAGAAACAAGAAAAAAAGTTTTGAAGCATCAGTTATAATGGAGATACTTTCTACCTTTTCATCTCTATTCATTACAACCTTTATTTTAAAAATGTCTGGGTGGGCTGGAATGGGAATAAAGGATAGAAACTGTACTGAATAAACTAAAATAAAAATAAATAAATAAATAAATAAAGATGTCTTATGCCACTGTCCTTAAAAACCAAAGGAACTAATGCAACTCTTTTATCTATAGATGGTATCCCTGCATTGTGTCTGGTCTGTAAAAACTACAGTTTAAATTTTTACAGACATGTTTACTTTCTTAGATTAACTCCTTTACTGCTACATACCTCCTTCTCTGTGAATTTCTTTTAGTTATGTAGCCTGAAGCCTAGTAGGTATCCTCAGTTACCCTAACAACTTTCATGCCCCATTCCACATAAAAAATCTGGAAGCTTCCTATTCCATACTCCAGTTCTTTTTCAGGAAAAGTTTGAATGAAATATAGCAAAATAAGGCTGTTTCTATGTTATACTAAACAAAGATATAACTTAGAGTAATTTGATATTGTTTTTATACATTATCATGCAATCATATGAAAAATACACAGCCACATAGATTGCTTTGGATTGTGGTCAATAAGTTTGATAAGTGTGGTGTTTATAAACAAGAGAAAATGCAAAATAAAAGCTGGCAAAAAGACTTATTTTAAATTATTACTTTTTATGTAAGTATAATGGGATTAATTATTATATTAATTTCAGGTGTACAACATAGTGATTCAACATTTATATACCTTATGTTGCGATCGCCATACTAAGTATAGTAACCATTTGTCACCATGAAAACTTATCACAATATTATTGACTATATTCTCCTTCACTCTTTTTACCCATCCTCCTACTCCCATCCACTCTGGCAACCATTAGTTTGTTCTCTATTTCAATGAGTCTATAAAGTACTTTTTAAAAATGTGTATATTTAACATATGTTAGAAAAATACAACTATTATATCAGGCCCATTTTTTTCAGAAATATTATTGCTTAGGATGAGGTTGCATTCTTTAAAAAGTGAGACAACTAGGTAAAAAATACTAAGTGAGTAATAGGACAGGTGGCTAATGGATACTTGCAAAAATAGTGAAGGTGGGATGTAAATGAGTGATACTTGGAAAATACTTATGTAGGTAATTTTTTCCTTCCAAGGAGTCTAAAGAAATGACCCAGGAGTTCTGAAACCAATCTGAATGTCATTTAAAGATATATGTAAACAGCCTTTACTTGTGTACTTCAGTTGGGTGGGTGTCATCTCACAAAGTGAAAGGCTGTCATTTCGATTCCCAGTCAGGACACATGCCTAGGTTGCAGGTTCAGTTCCCAGACAGGGCATGTATGGCAAGCAACTGATCTATGTTTCTCTCTCACATGGATGTTTCTCTTCCTCTCTTACTCTCTCCCTTCCCCTCTCTCTAAAATCAAATAAAATCTTTTTCAAAAGGTAATTGTAAACAGTTCACAATCTGTAACTAAAAAATATAACTAGAAACAATGCATATATTCAAAAGGGTTACATATAACAAATTTTAACCCATTCAAGACCAGCAGTGAATTAACTTGAGCCACTCAGTAGATTCATTTTTTTTGTACAGGACTCAAAATAAACTTCATTTGCCATTCAGTTTAATCAAAGAACATACCATAACTCATAGTGTGCTGTTGGTTGAAGGAATAAAAACTATTACCATTTGTAAATATTTATCTTGTGAGTCAGAATATTCTCACTAACATGCACCCAAAAATAAATTACGGAAGTGGACTGATATAACTACATCATAACTCCTGATTTCAAATGTTTGTGCTTATTAAAACAGTTGTATATATATAAAATTTTCCTTATAATAAGTAAATGTGTTTGGGTAAACAAATTTATATTAATCAATTACTACTTTTATCTGTTTTATAAATAGAAGTCTTGTATAGAACTTTATTTGAAAGGGGACTTCATTAGTAAACAGGCTTGAAAACTAATGGTGGAAATGAAGCAGCCAATTGAATTACTAAATTTTTCACTATCACAATCTATTGGGATTTCATATGAAATGAAAGAGATGGAGATCATTCTTCACAATGAGTTAATACTTCCTATATCAGTCAGAACAGGTGAGATTACATTATAGTAAAAATAATTCCTAAATTTCAATTGTGAACCACAAAATATTATTTCATACTCACGCTATGTGTTCATCCTAGCTTGGCTGAACCTCTTTTCCATATAATTTTCACTCCAGGGCCCAGGCTTATGGATCACTGGTCTATGTGGAACACTGTAGTTGACACAGCAGAGGGAAAAGGGAACATGAACACACACTGGCACTTAAAGCCTCTGCCTGTGTGTGACACATGCCATATTTGCTCATATTTCATTGATTAAACCACGTTGCATGACTATGCCTGAGTTCAAAATAGACATTTGTAATCATTCCACAAGGAGGGACACTGCAAGAAGGGACACAAAATATAGGTAAACAGTGCTGCAATAAACTATACTTATTTGTGCCAGGCCCTTTTCACTTATGCTTTACAATAATCCTATTAGGAGGCATTATAATTACTCCATTCTGAAGGTAAAGAATTAGAGACCTAGAGAATTTTGTGACGTGCTAAAGGTCACACAGTTGAGTAGTACCCAAACTAGGAATTAGAATGTAACCAGTCTGACTCCAGAGCCTATGTTCTTAAACACCATGCTATAATACTGCTTAGGCTGAGTTTCCTGTCAAATCATGGATACTACTCTTCAGCCTTATCCTACAGTTGGTATTTTAAATAGGTTGTGATATTACACCAAAGACTGTGATCCCAGAAGGGCAGTCAGTTATAATGCCATAGCTTATTTAAGGTACTAATGTATGAATTCCACAAAAACAACAATTCTGGTCATTTGCAAAACTAAAAGTCAAACACATTCAAAATAGTGATAGTTTTTTTCAGCTCTTTTTTTAAAGTAAAAAGATATTTCTGTATATTTATAAAGATTTCTTCCAGCCTTGAAATTAAGCACATGTAATTTAATTTTCACATTTTTAAGGATATAAATAGCCACCAAAGGTATGGGCTCACCTAAGCCTGCCTTCAGGGTTTGTCCTAATTTATATTCAAGAATAAAGGGACCCCAAAGCAAGGACATTCATTGGGAAGATTTACTAAAGAAGGATTCATTGGCCTTAGAATGAGACAATCCATATTCTTGGGCAAAATACCACTAATATTACAGCTTCTGGGTGGAGCCAAGACCTGAGACCTTGTATAGAGTCTAATGAATTCCTGGCTGTGGGGTCCTGAATTTCAAAACTTCAGCTGCCTTCTGCACTGATGAAATTGCAGCCCAGTTAGTTGTTTCTTTGCTGATTGACTTTGGTCCTAGGGATATCATATCTGAACAAAATCTCAAGTCTTGGCTCCACCCAGAAGCTGCAGTACTAGTAGCATTTAAAAACATTTTCACCAATGTATCACCAAACACCAAAAAAGCATACAATCCAATGAAAAAATAGGCAAAGGACCTGAATAAACACTTCTCCAAAGAAGACAGATGACCAAAAGACATATGAAAAGATGCTCAACATCACTAATCGTCAGAAAAATGCAAATTAAAACCACAATGAAATATCACCTCACCCCTGTCAGAATGGCTGATATCAGTAAATCAGCAAGCAGTAAATGCTGGCAAGAATGTGGAGAAAAGGGAACCCTCATGTGCTGTTGGTGGGAATGCAGATCGGTGTGGCCACTATGGAAAATATTAATGAGATTCCTCAAAAAACTTTGAAATGGAACTGCCTTTTGACCCAGTGATCCCACTTCTGGGGATATATCCTAAGAATCCCACAACACCAATTTGAAAGAATACGTGTACCCCTATGATCATAGCAGTATTATTTACAATGGCCAGGATCTGGAAACATCCCAAGTGCCCAACCGTACATGAGTGGATAAAAAAAGCAGTGGTACATTTACACAATGGATTACTGCATGGTTGTAAAAAAGAAGAAAATGTTATCTTTTGTGACAGCATCGATGGACCTGGATGTTATTATGCTAAGTGAAATAAGCCAGTCTGTGAAAGACAAATATCATATGATCTCACTTATATGTGGAATCTAATGAATACAATAAACTGACAAGCAAAATAGAAACAGAGGCATGGACACATGAAATAGACTGACAGCTGTCAGAGGGAAGTGGTGAGGTAGGGGCTGGATGAAAACAGGTGAAGGGATTACCCAAATAACATATATCCATAACCCATGGACACAGACAACAGTGTGGTGAAGGTCAGAGGGATGGGGGGGCAGGGACTGGATGGAGGTGGGCAAAGTGTGTGTGGGAAGGTGGGGACATCTGTAATAATGTCAACAATAATTTTTTTTAATTCCTATGGATAAATTCCATAGCCATAATAACAATCTCGGGACCTGTCTTGCCTCATTTTCTAATACTATGCCTTTTTCTACAGTAATTATAGACTTCCAAGCAGGTAAGTAAAGAATAGAAAAATCTGTTCTTAATATAAAATCTGAAAAATATTTCAGTTGTGCATACCTTGGCTTTAACTCATTTTGTCTTAGTAACTACCCCATGAGGGAGCTACTCAGATTAACCTGACTTTATAAATGAGTAAACTAAAAGTTAGAAAGTTGTGGTAATTGTCCCTGCTCCAAGAAGGCAGATTGTATCTTTTCTCTATATTTCCAGCACTTTACATAGTACCTGGCACATAGTTAATGCTCAGGAAATAGTTGAATGCATGAATACATATGCAAGAAATTGCTTTTTTCACACTATATGCAAGTCATTTTGCTGCACCCCTCTATGTTTTAATCTATCTCATCCCTCATCCCTCAGACTGGGCCACCATCACTGTTTGACCTTGTCTACAGCTTACAGTGGGATGGCAGGGAAGAAGGTGGTTGCTTAGCCAATCAAATTCAAATTCTTTGTTCCCACATTTGCCTTTAGTAAGCAAACAAAGTAATGCAATCCCAGAGAAGGTAGCTCTTGGAGAAAATGTTTTCCCACCACGTGCCTTACATGTTTCCATACATAGTCTCCACAGGCCCCATATGTAGTTTCTAAAGCAATTTGCACTCCCAATCTAAACAAGGCAGTATAAAAAGGGCACCATTCTGTATTAAAATTTTTGGTCTTGATTTCCAGCCATCAATGGAACAAAGCACATTTTGGCTTTAGAAACTTTGCATTCCTGATTCTTTCTGCCATCTCACTTATAAAAGCAGAGGAGGGAAGTGGGGAGACAGGGAAAAGGCACGAGCTTGGTGCCTATAGCATGACCACTTGAGAAATTCCATTCTCTGCAAAATCCACATCTCCTTCCTGTAGGTCCTGTGGATGGGACCCGCAACTAAGGACAGAAGTCACAGAGCTGTTCTCCCTTTAGACCTATTCCCTACTCTTATCAAAGGCAGTAAGTTCCTAATGCCCAGAATCCAAGGGGACAAGAACTTTGTCTTCTAGTTTTCCTTCCATGAAGACTCTTAAAGTCTTAAGGATGAGAACTTTTGTGAGGACTAAATCCTGAACACACGAGCCCTACCTCTGGCATTTAAAGAAGACAATTTTTGAGAGGTTGAGCCAATGCTATGGCAGGGTCTTCCACTAGGGGAATGATTTCCAAATATTTCTTAGCTATGAAATTCTAAAAATGAAATTCAGTATATAAAATAAGCAAAAATGTAGATTCTCTGGATAAATTAGGGAAAAGGACCTAGACCTCTGATAGTTTTGTCTCCTTATATCAGCTTCTGAAGACTCTCCATGAACACAAGGGGGTGCTCAACACAACTAACTCAAAGGTCATCAACATTGACTGTAATCTCCAAAATGCAGTAGTGTGGACCATATCTGGATTATATGCCTTTCTCTTTCTTTTTTTTTTTTTTGGTGGGTGGTGGATTATATGCCTTTCTGTCCCCAGCTCTATGTTCTAAGCCCGGCACATAGTAGAGGCATCATAATCGTGTATTGAATAAATAGGAAAGGCCAGTGTTTTGCAGCAGTTGCTGTTGATGAAGTGACTCATCCTCCTGTAAAGTGTGTGTGTGCCTGTATATGTAGGTTGAAGGAAAAGGAACTAAAAACTGAGGGTTGGGTGCATGAGTGACCAAGTCTATGATGGTGAGTTTGCAACAGTTGGAACACAAAGAGGAGCTAGATGATGAGTAGTGAATGGCTTAGTAATAGGCTGTTAGGTCCTGCAGATTTGCTGACAAAGCTGATTGGTTTGTTCCTTCATTTGTTAGGTAGTTATCGATTTATGCCATGTGTCAGGTTAGCTCCTAAGAGACAAAGATGACTAAAACATAGTCCCTGCTCTCAGATAGCTTATGGTCTGTTGGAGGAGAGAGATATGAAAACAAATCATTGACAATAAAATAGTAATGGCAATAATGATGATAAAATTCTTACACTGATAAATCTTTCATTCTCTGTCTTGGTGGTGTAGGGTTCACTGAATCTTTGGATTTCCACTCTTCAAGGGAGAATAGATACTAGCTAGATCAACAATTTGTTGCTTAGCTCTGACTGCCCAATTAGATTATGTTATTTTTTAATTTA
Source organism: Trachops cirrhosus (assembly GCA_028533065.1). Lineage (NCBI taxonomy): Eukaryota > Metazoa > Chordata > Mammalia > Chiroptera > Phyllostomidae > Trachops > Trachops cirrhosus. The sequence continues at coordinate 2,218,084 of CM052552.1, read as the reverse complement.
TAGATAACTTTTACTTTATTAACGAGATCCCCAGTTAAGGAAAACACACAAAGAACAAAACTGCATCTTAATTTTCCCTAATCTCTCACCAAAAATTAGCATTTACTTTCATTATTAATATAGTCAACACACCACAGTAATATTAGCCATATATGTGACATTGTCATCAATGAAATCACATTTTCATATCACATTAATAATGTTGCAGCTGCCCTGACTGGTGTGGCTCATTAGATTGAGTGCTGGCCTGTGAACCAAAGGGTCGCTGGTTCAATTCCCAGTCAGGGCACATGCCTGGGTTGTGGGCCAGGTCCCTGGTGGGGAGTAATGCATGAGAGGCAACCACACATTGATGTTTCTCTCCCTCTCTTCTCCCTCCCTTCCCCTCTGTCTAAAAATAAATAAATAAAATATTTAAAAAATTAATGCTACCACTATATCAAAATATTCCTTACACTCATTATTACTTCGGAATTATGGTGACTACTAAACCTGCCAGTAGATATTATTATGTAATACTTAATAAGGGAGCACAGATATTAGTCTATCATAATTGTTTATATTTTGATAACTATATTTTAATTTAATTGGTTTCCTTTGTAATTCTATGTACTTTACTTTCTCTATTTAAACCTATTATTCTGAGAATGGATTTGTAGGCACCATCAGACTGTTAAAGCAGGCCATGATGTCACAAAATGGTTAAGAATCTCCGCCAGATAATAGTCTTAAGAGTGATGTTTTATCAAGGAAGAAAATATTTTCAAATAACAATAGCTCTCTTTATATATTCAAAGAAAAGCCTGGAGTATTATTATAAGCCATCAGTAAAGAGAACTCAGTCTAGGATGTAAAGGAAGTTCCCACGTGCTTGAGGAATGAAGAGCAACTTCTGAGGCTGAAGATGTGGAACTCTGGAAGAAAAAAGAGAAGGAGAGGAGCAAATGGACAGATATCAGAGGTCCTGGTAGAAACCACTAGAGCTCTGAGGGGTGTTTCTCACCTGGAACAAACTGTGAAGATGTGAAGCCTCTTAGAGAAGGCCGGCATTCACCTTGGTGGTAGAGCAACCTGGCATCCAAGTGGTAGGACAGCAATAAGGGCGGGGAGGACTCTAAGTGTGTGGGCCTGGTGTGGCACTTCTGTTTCTTCATAGCCTGTGTCTGGCATGTGGAAGATACAAAATTTGAAGGAATAGAGAGGACCAGCGGGCTACCAGAGGCCTGTGTTTGGATTGAAGAGGTTACAAAATCAGAGGGCTTTGAAACCAGAAACAAATACCTAGGACCATGGATTTCAACAACAGGTGCAACCAATGAAGTCCCTAAAAGACCAAAGGGTCTTCAAAGCACTTCAGCACAGGAGTGGAAGGGTTATTCCAGACCACCAATTCCATCGCAGAAAATAGTGAGCATCCAGAAGGAAGAGCATGGATCCAAGCCTCTATTCTCCCTAACCCTACTGCCCAAAATACCATGTTTTTAAGAGAAGTGTAGTTAAAATATTCAAGATTCAGCATTTATCCAAAAAGGCTGATTCTTTTCAATTGACACAATGAATTGTGTGTCTACACTTCATCCCCACTAGCCAACAGGATGGGACATTCCTGGGGTAGTTTAATTCTAGAGAACATTTTTGCACATGTGAATTGCTGTATGTACATTCCAGCACTGCTGTATGTGTTTTGGCACTATGATATAGAAGTCAGCTCAGAGTCAAGAAGAGAACAAAGGGAGAAGTGTTCAGTTCCATGAGGATATGGGTGGTGGGATAGGTGGGTCAGGAAAGGCTATACTGAAGAGGGAACGCTTGAGTTGTGCCTTGAAAGATGAGCAAGTTTTCCAGGAGCACTTGACTTGGAAAATCAACCTTCTTGATCAAGAAAGTAAATCTACACAGTTTGATTTGAAGAGTACCAGGAAGGACCTCTAAGGATCCACAAATAGCTTCCAGAATGCCACCACTAAAGATCTAATTTTTGCTGTTAAATGTCTTCTAGACCAGTGCTTCTCAAACTGTAATGTGAATATGATCACATGTGGATCTTGTTAAGCTGAAGATTCTAATGCTGCAGATCCACAGCAGGGTCTGAGACACTGCTTTTCTAACATAGTCCCAGGGCATGCTGATGTTGCTGGTCCATGGGCCACACTTTCAGTAGCAAGGCTCAAGAATACCTTAATAGTCTTGGCAAGGTAGCTCAGTTGGTTAAAGCATTTTCCTGATACTCCAAGGTTGCAGGTTCCATCCCCAGACAGGGCACATACCAGAAGCAACCAATAAATGTATAAATAAGCCCTGGCTGGCATAGCTCAGTGGATTGAGCACGGGCTGCGAACCAAAGCATTGCAGGTTCGATTCCCAGTCAGGGCACATCCCTGGGTTGTGGGCCATGTCCCTAGTGGGGGCCACATGAGAGGCAACCACACATTGATGTTTCTCTCTCTCTCTTTCTCCCTCCCTTCCCCTCTCTAAAAATAAATAAAATCTTTTTTAAAAATGTATAAATAAGTGGAACAACAAATTGACATCTCTCTCTCCCCCTTCCTCTTTCTTCTCGAAAATCAATACATTAAAAAATAAAAACAGAAATGAGTAGCTTCATAAATGTAGCAAATAATAGCTAGCATTTAACATGTCCTTATTATATGGTAGGCATTGTACAAAGTCCTTCATACATCACCACATTGCATTTGATCCTTATGATAAACTTAGGAGGGAACTATGAATTTTCAGTAATTTTAGAATTACTGAAATCTCAAATTCAGAGAACTTTCAGTAATTTTCCCAAAGCCACTGCTGAGATTAAATGCAAGTTGCCTCACCCTGACTTTTAGCTATTAGATTCTTCTGCCTGCTGGAAAGAGTAACATTAAAATGACAGTTTTAGTTTTGCTTTGGTGTGTTTTTTTCTAAGATTCTGGACTTTTTAAATAGCAGCTAGTATGCACAGCTGACGCTAATATAATTGATGTGTTTAGTGCAGCTGGAAATCCCAAAGCCCTCTTGCTCAGCCAGCTCCATTGATCTCCCACAGTGGCCTCCAAAGCACCATCTGAGAACCCTGGGGCTCCAGGATATTTAGTTAATAACCAAGCCCAGGCAGGTGTGGCTCAGTGGATTGAGTGCCAGCCTGCAAACCAAAGGGTCATGAGTTTGATTCCCAGTCAGGGCACATGCTTCGATTACTGGCCATGTTGCTGGTATGGAGTGCTCCAGAGGCAACCACACATTGATGTTTTTCTCCCTCTCATTCTCCCTCCCTTCCCCTCTCTCTAAAAATAAATAAATAAAATCTTTAAAAAAAATAACTGTGTGCTTAGAGATGTCCCATGTTACCATTTTGGGTGAGAATAGTGGACAGTTAATTGATAACAAACTCAGCATCTGGATGGAAGCTAAATCAGGCATACTGGAAACAGAGAAGGGGCACCAAAAGAAAAAGATGGCTAAGTGCTGGAAACAACCTAGATGCCCATCAGTAAATGAATGGATCAAAAAACTATGGTACATTTACACAATGGAATTCTATGCAGCTGAAAGAAAGAAGGAACTCATACCCTTCGCAACAGCATGGATGGAGTTGGAAAGCATTATGCTAAGCGAAATAAGCCAGGCAGTGAAAGACAAATACCATATGACCTCGCCTTTAACAGGAACCTAAACAACAAAACAAAGAAACAAGTAAAATATAACAAAAGACACTGAAATAGAGTTGTCAGTGACCAGAAGGGAGAGGGGAGGGAATTTCAGGGGAGAAGGGAAGGGTTTACAGGAACAAATATAGAGGAC
>CM052552.1:2190683-2207541 GCA_028533065.1 Trachops cirrhosus | reverse complement strand
ATAGCTGATGAACATGGATGCTAAAATCCTCAACAAAATATGGGCAAACTGCATCCATCAATACATTAAAAAGATCATATACCATGATCCAGTGGGATTCATCCCAGTGATGCAAGGATGGTTCAATATTCACAAGTCAAGAAACATAATACACCACATAAAGAAAACAAAAGACAAAAATTACATGATCATATCAATAGATGAGGAAAAAGTATTTGATAAGGTACAGCACCCATTTATGATAAAAACACTCAGGAAAGTAGGAATAGAAGGAGCATTCCTCAACATAATAAAGACCATATATGAGATACCTACAGCCAACATCATGCTCCATGGGCAAAAACTAAAAGCTTTACCACTAAGATCAGGAAGAAGACAATGATGCCCGCTGTCGCCACTCCAATTTAACATAGTATTGGAAGTCCTAGCCAGAGCAATCAGACAAGAAAAAGAAATAAAAGGCATCCAAATTGAAAAGGAAGAAGCAAAACTGTCATTGTTTGCAGATGACATGATAATGTACACAGAAAATCCTATAGACTCCACCAAAAAATTATTCGACCTAATAAATGAACTTGACAAAACCGCAGAATACAGAGACAATACTCATAAAACAAAGGCATTTTTGTACACCAACAATGAAATATCACAAACAGAAATCAGGGAAAAAATCCCCTGTGCTACAGCAAAAAGAAAAAATAATGTATTAGGAACAAAACTAAGCGAGGTAAAAGACCTATACTCAGAAAACTACACAACACTGAAGAAAGAAATCAAGGAAGACACAGATGGAAGTATGTACCATGCTCATGGGTTGGAAGAATTAACATAATCAAAATGCCCATACTACCCAAAGCAATTATAGATTCAATGCAATCCCTATTAAAATACCAATGACATATTTCACAGATATAGAACAAACATTTCAGAAATTTATATGGAACCATAAATGACCCCAAATAGCTGTAGCAATTTTGAGAAAGAAGAACAAATTATGAAGGATTGCAATACCTGTTAAACTGTATTACAAGACCACTGTAATCAAAACAGCCTGGTACTGGCACAAGAGCAGACAAATAGATGAATGGAACAGAACAGAGAGCCCAGAAATAAACCCAAATCTCTATGGTCAATTAATATTTGACAAGGGGAAATACACATAAAATGGAGTAAAAATAGCCTCTTCAACAAATGGTGTTGGGAGAACTGGACAGCTACATAAAAAAAAAGATACTCAATCACCAACTTACACCTTATACAAAAATAAATTCAATATGGATAAAAGACTTAAATATAAGTCATGACACCATATAACTCCTGGAGAAAAACATGGGTAGGAAAATCTCAGACATTCCAAGCAGCAACATCTTCACTGACATGTCCCCTAAACCAAGGGACATAAAGGAAAGAATAAGCAAATGGGATCTCATCAAATGAAAATGCTTCTGAATGGCTAATGAAAACAGCATTAAAATGAAAAGAGAACCAACTATACGGGAAATCATATTTGCCAATGATACCTCAGACAAGGGTTTGATCTCCAAAATACATAAAGAACTCACACAACTCCACTCTAAGAAAACAAGCAACCCAATTAAAAAATGGGCAAAGGACTTGCACAGACACTTTTCCAAGGAGGACATACAGAGGGCCCTGAGACATATGAACAGATGCTCAGCATCACTAGCCATCAGAGAGATGCAAATTAAAACCACAATGAGATACCACTTCACACCAGTCACAATGGCCATCATAAACAAATAAACAAACAAGTGTTGGAGAGGATGCAGAGAAAAGGGAACCCTAGTGCACTGTTGGTGGGAATGCAGACTGGTGCAGCCCCTGTGGAAAACAGTATGGAATTTCCTCAGAAAACTAAAAATGGAACTGCCTTTTCAGCTGGCAATTCCACTGCTAGGATTATATCCTAAGAACCCTGAAACACCAGTCCAGTAGAACCTATGCACCTAAATGTTCATAGCAGCACAATTTGCAATAGCCAAGTGCTGGAAGCAACGTAAGTGCCCATCAGTAAATGAATGGATAAAAAAAACTATGGTGTATTTACACAATGGAATACTACACAGCAGAGAGAACAAAGGAGCTCCTGCCCTTTGCTACAGCATTGGTGAAACTGGAAAGCATTATGCTAAGTGAAATAAGCCCGGTGGTGAGTGATAAATACCATATGATCTCACTGGAACATAATCAACAAAACAAAAAAGTAAAGAAAATATAACCAGAGACACTGAAATTAAGAACAATCTAACAATAGCCAGAGAGGAGGGGGTAGGGGACAATGGGGGAAAAGGTTTTCAGGAAGTACTATAAAGGACACATGGACAAAACCAAGGGGGATGGTGGAAGCAAGGGAGGGAGGTTGGATTGGCTGGGGTGGGGGAAGAGTGTTGGGGGGGAAATGCAGTCAAATGTAATTGAACAACAATAAAGTAATGTAAGAAATAAAAAATAAAATTACACAAATAATACTTAATCATTGAAGAAAAGAAGAGTAGAATATAAATAGCCAGGAAGACATCAAAATGACCAACAACCCAGGGAATATCATGTGTAACAAGCATGAACATACACATTATCAAAACAAGGGATTATAATATACTATTTTATAGTGTAATATTTTTCACATATAAATACATTTTAAAGATTATTTCTTGTCAAGGCATGAAGGTCTACATTATTCATGGATGGTTACCAGTTTGTTACTATATAAACTTGGTTTCAGTGAACACACTTATAATTGAACATTTAATTTTTTTCTTTAAGATAATTATCTAAAAGTGGCATTTCAGGGTATGTACATTTTAAGATTTATAATATTAACTCTTCCCTGACAATATTTGGTATTGCCATACACTAATAATAGTTATGGTTGTTAATACTATTATACATTTATTGACATCTTAGTGTATGCGAGAAACTCTTCTAAGCATTTGTACTTATTAACCCCTTTTATCCTCCCATAATTCTGTATGATAGGTACTATGATCCCCATTTTACAAATGGAAAAACTAAGGTAGAGGGATATTAAGTACCTTGATTCAAGTTACACAGCTAGCAAGTTGTAGAGTCCAGGATAAAATTCAGAAAAACAGTAGCCTATAATCTTAACCATCACACAACCATTGCCAATTTGATAAACCAAACAAAACTTTTAGGTTTTACCTCACACATGGAGTTATAGGTATTTCCCAGTGTTCTCCACATTTGTCCTTACCTGGATATCTCTCACCTTTCATTCATCAAAGGAAGTATCTTATCCAAGGAATCTGCCAATGATTTCTTACCTGACAATACAAAATACCAAATATAAAACTTAATATTTTTAAACAAATGTGCAATTTCCATTCCAAATGAAAGTCAATGCTTCTGCTTCGGCACCAGTGACAACTGCTGGTAGCAATCCAGTGTAAATACATTTTTATTTGAACAATGTTCCTATTACCAAAAAAGACCCCAGGTCACTGAGTCTCACCTAAACCTCTCAGGTAATTTTTTATTCACTTTCTTTAAATCTTTTAAAAAAGATTTTATTTATTTATTTTTTAGAGAGAGGGGAAGGGAAGGAGAAATAGAAGGAGAGAAATATCAATGTGTGGTTGCCTCTTACATGCCCCCTACTGGGCACCTGGCCTGCAACCCACACGTGCCCTGACTGGGAATGGAACTGGTGACCCTTTGGTTCGCAGGCCCAGGCTCAATCCACTGAGCTACACCAGCCAGGGTATATTCACTTTTTAATCGCAAATATTTGCAAGCAGTTGTCACTGGGAATTTAGTAAGGTTGAGGCAACCCTGCTTCTTGTAGCTTTTACCCTTCAGCATGAGAGCTGCCTATAGATATTGGTTTTCTTTTCAGTTTTATCACTGAAGCTGCATGAGCTCCAGCTCTGTTCCTACAGGCAAAGGGGCTAAGCATGCTGGACCTAAATTTGCATCTTGATTTCACAAATGAAAGCCATGTGACCTTCAGAAAGTTACTTTATCTCTCAGTGGCTTAATCACTTTATCTAAAAATGGGGGTGATAAAATAGCATCTAATTCGTTGTCATTCTGTGAGATGAAATGAGCAAAACACTTAGAATTGGTATAAAACACTGAGAATGTGAGCTTTCATCATTAGGCAATGCTACCTACTTGTAAAGAGCACAAATTTTGCAGTCAAACTCCTTAGATTCAAATATTGGCCCTGACACTGTTTTAGTTGTGTGAACTTGGGCAATTTATTTATCTTTTCTGTGCCTAAAAATCCTCATCTGAAACAAGACTATCCACATCATACTGTTCCAAAGAAGATTCAGTGAGTTAATTTACATGAAGTGCTTAGGAGAGTATCTCACACAAAGTAATTATTTGCTATTAATGTTAATAATAATAATAATAATAAAGTGCACAAGGCCTACTTTATTTTTTTATTTAACCTTTATTGTATTTTTTCCTTATCATTTAGTCCCCTCCCCCCAGCAGTCATCACACTGTTGTCCATGTCCATGAGACCTTCTTGCTTTTTGATCAATCCTTCTACCCCCTCACCTCCCTTCCCATGCAAGACCTATTTTAAAGAGTCTCTAAAATGTTGGGGAGACCCTGGACACCATGGATCAGTTGGTTGGGTGTTGTCTCAAAAGCTGAAATGTCACCAGTTTGATGGACAGGACACACACTTGGGTTGTGGTTCCATCCCGTCATTGGAGGCCACACAAGAGACAACCGACTGATGTATCTCTCCCTCTCTTTCTCCCTCCCTTCCTATTTCTATAAATAAATAAATAAATATTTTTTAAATGTTGGTGAAGATGTGGAGAAACAAGAACCTACATCATCAATGGAAGTATAGTATGGTGCAACCTCTGTGGAAAAACAGTTTCTTAGTTCCTCAGTATTTTAAGCATAAAATTGACATAGAACCCAACAATTCCACTCTTAGGTATACATTCAGAAGAACTGAAAATGCATGTCCAAACATAATTTATACAAAAGCATTGACAGCAATATTATTCACAATAGGTGAAAACAAACCAAATGTCAATCAGCTGATAAATGGACAAATATGGTATGAAATTTTACTTGGCCACAAAGCAGATGAAGTACTGAAGTATAGCTACAACATGGATAAACCCTGAAAATTTTATGCCAAGCAAAAGAAGCCAGTCTCAGAGCATCATATATTTACATCATATATTACATCATTTTATTTATTTTAAATGTCAAAAAAATAGGCAAATCTATAGAGACAGAATGTAATTGTTTCCTGGGATGGGAGCAAAGAAGAAGGAAAAGTAGGAATGGAAAATGACTGCTAAGATTTATGTGATTTCTTCTTGAGGTGATGAAGCTGTTCTAAAATTAGATTGTGGTGATGCTTGTGCATATGCTATGTAAATATACTAAAAACTCATTGGATTACATACTTAAAATGGGTGAGTTATATGGTATATGTATGTAATACCTCAATAAAGTTGGGGATTTTTAGAAGTTTATATACAAAAGAATGGTTAAATTCCCTTTATACCACATTGACATCAGTTTTGGTCAAAAAGAATGGGGTCTTTTTGGGGTCCTAACAAGAGGATAATAAGATCAATGATCGGTCCCTCTCCTGACCACTGTTAACCAGATCTCACCATAGCCCTGCATGATTTTTGTAATTAAGTTATTTGCTTTGAATTTTACTGCAGCAGTAGAAATGCTCATTGTCCTGGGGTCTACCATATTCAGGATAAATTTCATGCTGTAAATTAACCATGATGGAGAGCAAGGACTTTGTCTTATTTACCATTGTATCCACAGTGCCTATATAGAACATAGTAGGTGCTAAATAAATACATAATGAATGAATAAACTGAGGGATAGATAGACAGGCAACATGAGTTGCAGAAAGACTTTGAAGCCAGGACTTGGATTTAAATTTGATCTCCACTGTTTACTTGATATGCAACATTGAGCAAGTCAATTAAATTATCTCAAACTCAATTTCTTATAAAATGGGAAAAATAGCATCTACTTCACAGAAAGTAAGTTTTAACTAAGATAAAACATGCTATGTGAAAACTCAGTAAATGTTAGCTTTCTTCTCTTTTCTTTCACCAATTGAAAGAGCCCTGGGATGCTGAAGAGATCTCTACTGACAAATAACTTTGTATTAAGTCCTGTTATAGCAATAAACAGTAGCATTGACACTTTCCTAAGCACAAATTTAATGTCATGTGTTATCTGTCGTCAATCATGGAAGCTGGCAATGAAAGTTGAGCCTATAAAATGTCAGAATTGTGAGGGATTTTAGTAAGAGATCAATCACCTAGCCCAAGACCTGTACTTGGTAAGCAATCCTCAAATGCCACAACAATAGCTGCCCATTTTGAGACTTTGGCTTCATAAAAAAGAGTGGGCAAAGAAATAGCTGGCAAGGTGCATAGTAGACATCTGAGCTACCATCAGTGAGAAATTCAAAGAGTAATTCATTGTCCTCATCCCTGAAAAAGTCTCCTGTGATATCTGACAGCTTAATCACTATGTGTGTATTTATACAGGATGAGGTAAAGGTCACTATATGAGAGAGATCCACTAGAGGAACAGGTGTTGATCTTCAATCTTCTAAATATATTAGTCAAAGTAGAATGTCTGCAGCAGGAAAGAGACACAGCCTGCACATATATATAGGATCCTGCTTACACTTCAATTCTAAAGACTGAATTTTAGTTTCTTCATTAACTTTATGCCTTGCTTTCCTAAGACAGAGGTATCAGAATTTGGCTCCCTGGTATACAATGAAAGATGGTACACAAATAAGATAAATAAATTATATCTTCATTTATTAAGATCCCAAATCAAAAACCAAAATGTTAACTAATGAAGGAAATAATTGTTAATTTAGAAAGTAAACAAAATATAATTAATTTACTAACTTGTTTCCCATACTTAATAACTTCAAATGTCATAGATATGTCTATTTATATTTTATGGAGAAAGTAGGTGTTACAGGTTCTGTCTATTTATAAAATGCACAGAAGAATTGAGTACAATATTGGCAGCTTAAGAGGAAAAAATACGCTGGGAGTCAGTAGAGCCTACTAGTTAAGAGCACAGACTTTCTTTTCAGTGAAGATAAAAGCCTAGTCTGATGTAGAAAGTTAATCCAACATCCTATCAATATACACACAGATGAACCCAAACATAAACACACTTCACAAACACACACTTTCCAGATATGTAGAAATGGCAGAATTTAAAGTGTAAATGTATACCTGACCTTGAAGGGAAGAAAGGGAATCACCAGGTGTCAGAAATAAAGAAAACACCCAAAGTGGTGAGTAGAATGTGAAGGATTGTGACTCAAAGGAATTAGTGAACCACATATAGTAGTTAAGATCTAAAATTTTAATGCTTCAAAGAAGAAAAAAGTCAAGGCTGCAAGTTCTGTGTATGGTAAAGTTAGAACTGGTATACTTGGGGGAAAGGGAAAAAATAAAAAGAGAAAGGATGTCTTTTTGAAAAAAAATTAATTGCTGAACCAAGGACAATTATGTGACCCCTTCCCCAAATCATAGAAGTAAACAAAATCAACCTAAAAAAATTAATGCTCCTAGACAATCTGACATGAAAAGAGCATGGTACCAAAAAACCCACAATATGTCAACAGTCACAATAAATGTAAATGGATTAGAAACAACTGTTTGAAAACACTTTCAGATTAGATATTAAAAATACAGCTATGTGCTATCTATAAGAAACATACATAGAACATTATGAGTCAGAGATGTTAAATGAAAAATGGGGCAATGGAAAAAGGCAGAACAAGCAAAATGGAATTTAAGGAGAAAAGCATTCATAAATAGAAAAAGGCACATCACTTAATTATTAATGAATAGCCCTTCACTAATAGTGTCTATATAGTTTTATGGATCTTAAATATAACTCCAAATTGTATAAACAGAGAGCTGAAGGATTTAAAATGAGAAATAACCAAATCCATAATCACACTAATAGATTTTTAAAAAATATCTTTCAGTAACTGATAAAGTGGACAAAAGTTACAATGGATACGTAAGATTTAAATTAACAGTAAGGTGGGGATGAGTGGGGTGGGGGGCCATGTGGTGTGAAAATGGAGACAACTGTACTTGAACAAAAATTTTTTAAAAAATTAAAAATCACACAAAAATAAGTTAACAGTAAAATTGAGCTAATAAATAGATATAGAAAAAAACACTGGTTAATCTGATGATAAAGCTATATGTTGTGAGTCCAACCATATGACATCCTGGAAAAGGTAAAACTATGATAACAGTAAAAAGATCAATGGTTGCCAGCGGATTGAGAAAGGAGGAGTGAGTAAGTGGAACACAGGAAATTTTTAAGTCAGGAAAGTTATTCTATATAATCACTATAATGGTACATACATGTCGTTATACATTTGCCAAAACTTATATAACCTGAAACAACAAGAGTGAACCCTAATGTAAACTATGGACTGTAGGTGTAAATGATGTGTCAATTTTGGCTTATCATTTGTAATAAATGTACCACTCTGGTGCAGAACATTGATGGTGAGGGGAGGATATAGAAGCTGTATGTTCTGCTAAATTTTGCTTTGAACCTAAAACTTCTGTAAAAAATAAAATCTATATTTAGAAATACTGCATCTACCAAATGAAAAATAAACACTTTTTAAGCACACATGGAAAACTTCCAAAAATTGAACACATTGTAGGCAACAAATCTCAAACAAATACAACAATGTGGATATCATACCTCATTCTTTTTTCTTTTTCTTTTTCTTTTTTATTATTGTTCAAGTACAGTAGTCTCCCTTTTCCCCCCACCACTCTCCGCCACCCCAGCCATCCCCATCTCCCTCCCCTGATCCCAGTCTCCCTTGGTTTTGTTCATGTGTCCTTTATAGTTGTTCCTGAAAACCCTTCACCCTTTTCCCCCCATTATCCCCTCCTACCTCCCCTCTGGTTACTGTCAGTTTGTTCTTTATTTCAATGTCTCTGGTTATATTTTGCTTACTTGTTTGTTTTGTTGATTAGCTTCCACTTAAAGGTGAGATCAGATGGTATCTGTCTTTCATACCTCATTCTTTAACCATAATGCAAAAAAATGAAAACTCAATATCCAAAAGAAGCCCCTCAATAAGGCATAGACTTTGAAACTATAAATCTGTACTTTTAAATATTAATGAATAGCCCTGGCATGTGTAGCTCAGTGGATTGACTGTGGGCCTGTGAACCAAAGGGTCGCAGGCTCAATTCCCAGTCAGGGCACATGCCTGGGTTGCTGGCCAGGTCCCCAGTTGGGGGGGCACATGAGAGGCAACCACACATTGATGTTTCTCTCCCTCACTTTCTCCTTCCTTTCCCCTCTCTCTAATAAATAAATAAAATCTTTAAATATCAGTGCATATTAACAAATATTTATAACTGATTGATAAGAGAAATACTGCATATCAGAAGCTATGGCATAAGCTTATTAATAGTAGGCTAGAGATGCTTTATAGCAGCTCTCCAAAACTGGTTTTAAATATTCCGGAATTCTGCAAGCCAGTTATTAAACAGCTTGAAATCAGCCATGGTAGAAGCATATATACTATAAAATCAGCAAATGCTACAAATCAGGGCCTCTTTTATTTTTCCCATCTTATTTCTTTTTTCAAGAGTCTGTTTACCAGCACACCACTGGCAAAAGTGGTAATTAGAAGGCAGTATGAAGCTACACAGGCATTTATTACAAAACAAGAAACACTGAAATTAATAAGCAAAAGGTTCAACTCAAGAAGATAGAAGAATAAGAGAATAAAGCAATGGTGCACTGGTTAATGTTTAAAAACCAGATCTTTGAGTGTACACAGTTCCACTATAAATGTTGGTTGATATTTTTATTATGTCAATGAGTAAGATGAAAGTGAAAAAATGAAGACTCATGTAAAAACTTCACTCACTTGTCAATGATATCAGTGACTTATTTGCTTACTCAGATAATAATTTTCTAATACTGGAAGAATATTTCCTCATTCTTTTGTGCTATTCAAAATTGCAATAGTTAGAGCTATAGCAGAGTTTTAAGTTTAGCCTGCATTATTAATATTTTTCATCACTTTCTTAAGTCTAGACAATCAAGAAAACAATAAATCAAGCCCTGATTTACAGCATGTACAGGTATCTGTGGTTTAAATACTCTAATCATGGCCAATTTCAAATTACTAACAGGACATCATAGGGAAAAGATGCACAGTAGCACACCATTATATAATATTTCCTCCACTGACATATGACAGAAGTTGATAACCTCAAGAGCATATATAATAATAAAATGCAGTTAACTAATTAAGGAGTGACAGGTTTTGAATATTTATTAACTTTGTGTTTAAAATAATTTATTTAATTTCAATTTTACATAATCTAATTTTAATAATGGTTGTTTAAACAACCAATGGCAAATTTCTGGAAAATGTAATAATTGGCTCTCATCAGCTGATATGAGCTAGCTTCAGCACACCACTGGTAAACCCAAAAAATGTAAAAGGAAAGGAATAATAAAGATGAAAGCAAAAGTTATAAAGGACACATGGAAAATAACAAGGGGGGTGGAAACGGGAGGGAGATGGGGAAGGCTGGGATGGTGGAGAGGGGTGGGGGAAAAGGCAGAAAACTGTACTCAAACAATAAGTAAAAATGTTAAAAAATAAAAATAAATAAAAAGAGTTAAAAATAGTAAAATATAAAACAGACAAAATATAGAAATGATTAACAAAGCTGAAATCTAATTCTTTAAAAATATTAGCACAATAGTAAAATATATGGCAAGACCAATGAAGAAAAAAGAAAAAGAATAAATTAACAATATTAGAAATATAAAATATAACAGAAGTATATATATTCATATAGTTTTAAATCATTGGAGAATGCTATCTATGCTAGTGATTTATGCCAATAATTAGAAGGAATGAATAATTGTATAGACATATAATTTAACAAAATTGACTCAAGAAAAAATTGAAAATATAACTATACCTATGACTATGAAATAAATTGAATTTGTAATTGAAAATATCATTCTAAAAATGAATCTGCTCAGGAAACTTCTGTAGGTGAGTTTTACCAAACCTTCAAGAAAAGTATGCACTCATTTTTTTAGCTGGTATAGCTTTGATAATAAAACTGAACAAAAACAGAGTAAGAAAAATGTAGGTTGGTATCACTTACAGAGATTAAAACCAAAATCCTAATTTCAAAAAATTACAAATCAAATCCATCAGTGTAAACACATAACAATCATCATGACCAAGTTTATCTAGTAATACAGGATGATTAGAAATTAGGAAGTCTATCAAGCACCTGCATTAAAAGATTTGCTTAGCATTGATTATTGCAGTTACCATGTTGGCCTGTTATCTTTACTATAGCAAATAAATGTGGCCTCAGGTATATGGTAGGTGACCATTGAAAAAGAAAATCTGTTCTTGTTTGTAAATTTATTCAGAAAAGTATATCAAAAACAGGTTGCATTCATGTGAAATAGAAAAATATTTATTTACAGTTTTGCCTCATATTTATGTTAATTCTGCTCTCTGCCCTTATACAGTCTAAAGATATATGGACTGTATGCACATTTCAGGACATCATATATAATATCATTACATTTTTGACATCATATTGATTGGGAAGGAGTGACAAAAAGTAATACATTCAAGGACTTGTCAAGACACATATGTGTTACCCAGCATGAAAAAGAAGCCCTACAAAGATTTAGAGACTTATCAATTTGTTATAGTTTTAGGGGTCCAGTGGTCAGGAACATTCCAGGATATAACTTCCATAGCAAAATAAGGCATGCAGAATCTTGCATATTTACCACAAAAAGGAGTGCTATCCTCAATAGGTTTCTTTGAGTTCTAGGGCCAACACATTCCACAGTGGTCCATATACCAGGTGACATAAAAGGCAGCCAGCTTTGAATGGAGCTAGGAGAAAAATAGGGCCCACAGAAATTCAAAGCTGTGGTGCAAGAAGTTCTTCTGTATGAGGCATTTGATTTGAAAGACCTATGATACTGAAGATGCCAATGGTGGAAAATAATTCAGTGTGAAGTTTATGGCGGATTCCAAAGGCAAAACCACAATGCAGGGCTCTGAGTTTCTGGAGCAAATCTATGCCATCTATAGTAATTAAACCATTTGAGAAACAAGTATGAACATTTTGCTGGACTTTGATAAAGATAGAATTGTTAACTGTGGGACATCAAGTGACAATGTATCCAGAACTGGTTATAAGGTGAGTTCTGTCATACTCAACAAGTCATAAACTTAGGCTAAGTAGTTATCACCATAAGACAGAAATTGTACTCCAGGGTTTAGAAAAAAATAGGAGCAGCTGACACAAGTAATCTGCATGAACAGGTACATCAGACTCCCCATGTCACCTACCAGGGTTGTAAACAGCACTCCTCCTTCAGCTTGCACCCATGACAGGCTGGGTATTGATACTAAAGTAATAAATAGATGAAGCAAGGAGACTAGGCTTCAGATGGTGAGCACACAATAAACTGTACAGATGTCATATTATAAAGTTGCGTGCCTGAAATTTATATCATGTTATTAACCAATGTTACCACAACACATGTAATTAAAAATAAAAAATAAATAAAAATAAATAATAAGATCACAATGTGTACATTATCACTATGCAGAATCTTAAAAAACTTTATTGAAGGACATAAAAGAAGACCTAAATAAATCTAGGGATACACCATAATAGTACTCTCAAGACTCATCCATAAATATAAATCAAGCCAAACAAAATCCTAATAGTACTTTTTGGTATGACCTGACAAATTGATAATAAAATTTGTATGGGAAAATAAATGTTCAAAAGTAGTGAATAAAATTCTAGACTGCCTCTAAAAAATTACACGCACAAAGAAATAAAAAAAATAAACCATAGACTTAGAGAAAATATTTCCAAAATATACTTTTTTTTCAATTTTATTTATTTATTTAAAATTATATTCTAGTGATTATGCTGTTACAGTTGTTCCAAGTTCGCCCCTTTTGTCCCCACACCCAGCACCCCCCGCTTTCTCAGGCAATTCCCACCCCTTTGTTCATGTCCATTGGTCATGCGTATAAGTTCTTTGGCTACTCCATTTCTTGTACTGTATTTTACATCTCCATGGCTACTCTGTGACTATGAATTCGTACTTCTTAATCCCCTCAACATTCCACCCATCCCCCGCAAAACACTCTCCTATCTGGCAACCATCAAAATGATCTCTGTATCCATGTTTCTGTCTCTGTTCTTCTTGCTTGCTTAGTTTACTTTCTAGAAACAGCTGTTGAAAAGAATGTGTTTATTGCCATTTTGTTGTTCATATTTTTTAACTTTTTTCTTAAATACAATCCTTTAATATTTGATATAATGATGGTTTGGTGATTATTAACTCCTTTAGCTTTTCTTGTCTGGGAAGCTCTTTATCTGCCCTTCAATATGGTTTTAATGTTATACTTTTTTTCTTTTTTATTGTTGTTCCATTACAGTTCTCCTCATTTTCCCCCATTTTTCTACCCTGCCCTACCAACCCCCACCTCTCACATTCAAACCTAGCCCTTCTTCCACTGTTGTCTTTATCCATGGGTTCTTTATACATGTTCCTTGACTTGACCCTTTCCCTTCTTTCAGCCATTACCCCGTCCACTATCCCCTCTACTCACTGTCAATTTGTATTTTTTATTTGTTGTTCAGGTACACTTGTCTCCATTTTCCTGCCATGACTTTTCTCCACCCCACTCAAGGCCACCTTCCACCCGGAATCTTTCCCCACTTTGGTTTTGTCCATGAATCCTTTATACATGTTCCTTGATGACCTTTCCCTTCTTACCCCCATATCCCCCTCCCCACTCCTCTCTGGTTACTGTCAGTTTGTTCTTTATTTCAATCCCTGGTTGCTTCCTTCTTTCTTTGTTGATTAGGTTCCACTTATAGTTGAAATCATGTGGTATTTATCTTTCACCACCTGCCTCATATCACTTAGCATAATGCTCTCCAGTTCCATCCATGCTGTCACAAAGGTAGGAGATTCTTCTTTCTCTCTGCTGCATAGTATTCCATCATGTAAACATACCACAGTTTTTTGATCCATTCATTTACTGATGGGCACATAGGTTGCTTCCAGCACTTGGCTCTTCTGCATTGTGCTGCTATGAATATTGGGGTGCATAGGATCTTTTGGATGGGTGTTTCAGGGTTCTTAGAATATGATCCTAGCAGTGCAATTGCCAGGTCAAAAAGCAGTTCCATTTTTAGTTTTCTGAGGAAATTTCATACTGTTTTCCACAGTAGCTGCACCAGTCTGTGTTCCCACCAACAGTACACTAGGGTTCCCTTTTCTCCACATCCTCTCCAACACTCCTTTGTTGATTTGTTTATGACGGCATTCTCACCAGTGTGAAGTGGTATCTCATTTTGGTTTTGTTGGTATCTGTCTGATGGCTAGTGATGCTGAGCGTATTTTCATATGTCTATTGGCCATTTGTATGTCCACTCTGGAGAAGTGTTGGTTCAGGTCTTTAGCCCATGTTTTAATTGGGTTTTTTGTCTTCCTGCTGTGGACTCATGTGAGTTCTTCAAATATTTTACAGACCAAAATCTTGGTGAGGTGTCATTGGCAAATACATTTTCCCATACAGTTAGTTCTTTTTTCATTTTAATGCTGTTTTCTTTGGCCCTGCATAAGCTCTTTATTTTGATGAGATGCCACTTCTTTACTCTTTTCATTATGACCCTTGCTCTAGGAGACATATTAGGGAAAATATTGCTGCAAGGAATATCTGAGTTTTTCTGCCTATGTTTTCCTCTAGGACTTTTATGGCATCATAACTTATATTTAAGTCTTTTATCCACCTTGAATTTATTTTCGTGTAAGGTGTAAGTTGGTGCTTGAATTTCATTTTTTTTTTTTTTTTGCATATAGCTGTCCATCTCTCCCAGCACCATTTTTAAAGAGGCTATTTTTACTCCATTCTATGCTTCTTCCCCCTCTGTCAAATATTAATTCACCAAAGAGACGGGTAAATTTCTGGGTTCTCTATTCTGTTCCACTGGTCAATGTCTGTTCTTATGCCAGTACCAGGCTGTTTTGATCACAGTGGCCTTGTAATACAGTTCGATATCAGGTATTGTGATCCCACCTACTTTGTCCTCTTTCTCAAAATTGCTGAGGCTATTTGGGGTTTCTTATGGTTCCATATAAATTTTTGAAATGTTTGTTCTATATCTGTGAAATATACCATTGGTACTTTAATAGGCATTGTGTTGAACCTATAAATTCCTTTGGGTAGTATGGACATTTTGATGATATTAATTCTTCCAAACTATGAGCATGGTACACACTTTCACTTGTTTGTGTCTTCCTTAATTTCTTTCTTCAGTGTTGTATATTTTTCTGAGTACAGGTCTTTTGCCTCCTTGCTTAGGCTTATTCCTAAGTACATTACTTTTCTTATTACTATAACAAATGGAATTTTTTCCCTGATTTCTGTTTCTGGTATTTCATTATTGGTGTACAAAAATGCCTTAGTTTTCTGAATATTGGCTTTGTATCCTGCTGTTTTGCCAAATTTACTTTATAGGTGGAACACATTTTTCATGGAGTCTATAGGAATTTCTAAGTACACTATGTTGGCATCTGAAAACAAGGACAGTTTTAGAACCTCTTTTCCAATTTGAATGCTTTTTATTTCTTCTTTTTTAATTTTATTTTAATTGTTGTTCAAGTACAGTTTTCTGCCTTTGAATCCCATCCAGACCCACCCCGCTAAGGCCACCCCACCTCCCTCCTGTCTCCACCCCTCCTTGTTTTTCTCCATGTGTTCTTTATACTTCTTGCTGTAAACACTTCCCCTTTCCCCAGAAGTTCCTGCCCCTCTCCTCTCTGGTCAGCTGTTCTCTATTTTAGTGTCTTTTGTTATATTTTACTTGTTTCATTGTTTTGTTGTTTAGGTTCCTGTTAAAGGTGAGATCATATGGTATTTCTCTTTCATCACCTGGTTTATTTCATTTAGCATAATGCTCTCCAGTTCCATCCATGCTGTTGCAAAGGACAGAAGCTCCTTCTTTCTTTCTGCTGCAAAGACATCCATTGTGTAAATGTACCATAGTTTTTTCATCCATTCATTTACTGATGGGCACCTGGGTTACTTTCAGCACTTGGCTATTGTAAATTGTGCTGCTATGAACATTGGGGTGCATAGGTCCTTTGGATTGGTGTTTCAGGGTTCTTAGGATATAATCCTGGCAGTGAAATTGCTGGGGCAAAAGGCAGATCCATTTTTACTTTTCTGGAGAAGTTCCATTCTGTTATCCATAGTAGTTGTACCAGTCTGCAATCCCACCAACAGAGCACTGGGGTTCCCTTTTCTCCACAACCTCTCCAACACTTGCTGATTGTTGATTTGTTTGTGATGGCCATTCTGACTAGTGTGAAGTGGTATCTCATTGTGGTTTTAATTTGTGTCTCTCTGATAGCTAGCGATACTGAGCATCTTTTCATGTGTCTCTGGATCCTCTGCATGTCCTCCTTGGAGAAGTGTCTATTGAAGTCCTCTGCCCATTTTTTAATTGGGTTGCTTGTTTTCTTAGAGTGGAGTCCCGTGAGTTCTTTATATATTTTGGAATCAAACCCTTGTCTGAGGTATCATTGGCAAATATGTTTTCCCATACAGTTGGTTCTTTTTTTATTTTAATACTGTTTTCTTTAACCATTCAGAAGTTTTTATTTTGATGAGATCCCATTTGTTTATTCTTTCCTTTATGTCCCTTGTTCTGGGGGATATATCAGTGAAAAT
>CM052552.1:2173618-2190183 GCA_028533065.1 Trachops cirrhosus | reverse complement strand
TTTAGAGAGAGAGGTGGGGGGGAGAAAGAGGGGGAGAGAAACATCGATGTATGGTTGCCTCTTGAGCACCCCCCACTGTGGACCTGGCCCACAATGCAGTCATGTGCCCTGACTGGGATTCGAACTAGCAACCCTTTGGTTTTCAGGCCAGCACTCAATCCACTGAACCACACCGGCCAGGGCTAAAAATGTTTATGTTTTTTAATTCAAAGTGTAATATATCCCATTGTAACAAAAAGTAAAGCAGTATGTGAAGAAAAAGTAGTTGTTTTCCCTCTTCTTCCTCCTCCAATTCTATATTCCCAATGTAGTAAATATGTCAGCTTGATGTGTTCATTTCCATACTTTTCTATATGTATAAACACACATAAACACACAGGCCTTACCCCTTTTTTTGGTTTTCAAAAATGAAACCACACCATATACATTATTTTACAACCTACTTTTACTTACCAACATATCATGGACATTCCTCTGGGTCAGCGTTATAGATCTTCAATACCTGCAGAATACTTTGTTAAATAGATGTAACTTAATTTATTCTATTATCTGTTTATTGATGGATATTATATCACTTCAGTTTTTTGTACCATGATATATAATGCTGCTTTACATTTCACATATATACTTTTGGTTCTGTAGAACATATTCCCTACAGTGAGAATGCTGAGTCAAAAGATATGTGTATTTAAGATTTTTATAACTACTGCCAGAATAAAAAAAGTTGAAACAATTCACATTTCCACCAGCAGTATATGAGGGTGCTCACCAATATTGAATACAAACAATCTTTTAAGGTTTTATTTTGTAATCTGAAGGTTAAAAAGTATTTTGTTGTCACATTAATGTATATTTCCTTGATTGCTAGTGCTAGTGAGGTTGAACGTTTTGTACTATTATATATGGCTTTGCCATTTGCATTCTGTTGTGATTCTGAGTTAGTAGGCAGAGAGATACTACTATGATTCACCTGTTTATAGTCTTCAGTTTTTATATTGCATGGCTTGTCTTTTTCATATCACATTGTAGGAGCTTTAAAAATATTAGGGCTATCAACTCTTAGTGTGTTCTGTGTATTGCAAATATTTTCTCCCAGTTTGTTTCTCTACTGAAATTTTTCCATCCATTGGTGTTTGTGAAATTCCTTTCAAAGGAGCCATTTGGACATCTCTTTTTCCACCACAGGCTTTTATTCCTTTTTATTTTATTTTTATTGTATTTTTCCATTACCATTTATCCCCCTTATACCCTCTTCTACCTCCATATACCCTCCTCCTTCCCTCATGGACATCTCTTTATTGTAAAAAAAAATTCCCTTATATTCAACCTAAATTCTTTGTGATACAATTCATCTAGTTTTCCCTGGGTTCTGTACCTCATTATTGTTCTCTATATTTCCAAAGACAAGTGAGCTGTGTCTATTGGATATTTTCTACTGACTGAAAAACTAGATTGAATTGACTGACCAGTATAGTCAATCAAACATCTCCTTTGAACTGCTTTTTTCCGCTCTCCATTATATTGACTGGTTCTTTGACTGAATTGACCTAATTAGCGAGTGTTTTTGGCACTGTGGATATCTGTGTATACATGTGTATGTATGTGTTTGTGTGCATGTGTGTGTATGCCCAGTGGCAGAACCATTACACAGTGGTTTCAATTGTTGCTTTTAGTTGAACTGACCCACCTTAGTCTACAAGGTGAAGACCTAAAAAACTCAGAATTTATTTATTAAAAATTGTGTATTTATTCTTGCATGTTTAAACTTCAGTCACCTTCAAAGTACTCTCCGTTAGATGTAATACACCTATCGAGACATTTTTTTCTACTACACAAAACAGTTTTTGAACTTACTGATTTTTATGCCTTTTATGGCTTCTGCCATTTTTTGTATCACTTCTTCCACATCAGCAAAATGTTTCCCTTTGCAGAATTTTTCATATGGGGAAACAAAAAAAAGTCACTTTGGGTGAGCTTGAGTGAATAAGGAAGGTGGAGTATGGGGGTCATGCTGTTTTTGGTCAAAAACTACTGAACACTCAGCACAGTGTGAGCAGGTGTGCTTGTAAATCACTCATCATGAATGGGGAAACATGTTGAAAGAATCTTCAAAAAAATTCACCACTGCTAATGCAGCCTCTTACGATAACCCCAGCTGGTCCACTGATACAGATGAGTTCCTAGAGCATTCACTTAGTGGGGTTGCACTCTCCAGAAGATATTTTGGGGGGTTTTGGGTCCCCCTCATATTTACTTGGCATTGCAACCAGCAGCAGCCTCCCAGTGTATATACACCAGTTGTCCCCCTGGAGAAAGAAAATGAGTTTTATTGATTCAACTGAGAATTCTGTTATGATTCTGCCTCTGAGCATATAGAGCAAAACTGTTTGGTTTGTGATGTCCTCATCTCTCATCTTTCAAGACCCAGTCTCTGGTTGCCTTCCTGGTATAAAGCTCATGCTCTCTGTACTTTTCTCTCTCCACCTGTAGCCAAATACATGTCTTATTTGTATGTAGGTTGTTTGCTCAGTGGTTGAAAGTAACATCTTCTCTGGGTGATTCTGAGTGTTGAGAAATGAGGCTGTAAGAACAAAGAATGTTATGGTTAAGAGGTTGGTGAATAGGGGAACTACATTCTCAAAATTGATTCCACAAGAAAGTAGTCCTGTGGGATGTAAAGAGGGTTTAAGGGCAGAATATTTCTGTGCCGAATATTGCATAGAGTCAGATGGCTGGGTTTAAGAGCCTTCTTGGTCATGTTTCTGTTGTGTAAACTTGGGCAAGTCACCGCATCTCTCTGGTTCATCATTGTTAAAATGGGGTGGGGGTAGACACAGTACAAAGGTCCAAATAATATGTGGTCAATAGAATAAGCAATTGCATGTACAATACTTAGCATGGGGCCTGGCATAGTATATAGTCAATGAATGTGAACTCTTCTTATTCATAAATACATTTTGGAAAATCTGGATTATACAAATTACATCTCAGGGCTTCTAACATGCTAATGTGCTTAGTGTATCATCACAAAAGGAGTTAAAATGAAGTAAATGCTTATTGAATCATGAAACCTCATATTTTACCACTGTAATTCTCAATGAACCTCTGCTCTGTGAACATTTGGGAAAGACCAATGTAGAGAAAGAAGGCAGGGTTTGGAGATGGAATACTTGGATTCCAGTTTGAATTGACAATTATCTTTATTGCTGTTGGGACTTTGGGCTAATCACGAAATGTCTCTGGGCCACAGGTTTCCCACTTGTAAAATGAGGAGCATAACACTGTCTGTTTTATCTACCTTACAAGGTACAGGGGCAGAGTTTTGTATGCTGTCACCCACTATACCTACCCTCAGGGACCAGAAATTGGAGTGATTGCTATAAATCCAGGTACAGAAAGAGGAGAAGAGAGGACCCACTGTGTGGAGAGTACAAGGGCACTACCAGTGAGACCTTGGATGGCAGTGATTAGGAGCAAAGTGTGCACATAACAGAGTTCTCTGGAGCTTGCAGTATGAGAAAGTCTCAATTTCTAGGCCCATCCAGGCCTGTGGGCCATTTTCTTACTGCTATTAATCTCAAAAGCAAAGTATATTTTTAAAAGATGGACAGAAGATTTTTAAGGAAATCAAATCATCCCATGAACTACATGTATTTGTCAGGCCTTTGGTTTAGATAATTTGCTGCTTTCCTCAATGTGAATTGATAGAACTTCTGAAATAAAACATATACCTAATTCAAACTAAGATTTTAGTGGCTGGAAACAGTCTTCAGTGTTTTCTCTCCAAGTCTTTTTAAAAGGCAATTTCCAGGAATGATAACACTTACCTAAAATAGCAGGCTGACACAGAGAATCATCCAGAAGCAGAAAAGCCTCCTCAGCCCTCTTCAAACCAGATCACAGATGTGACTATCTCTTTCTTCTACAAAGTGAATGAGGCACAGACTCAAATTAACTTTTTCTGCCTGTTGTTCCCAGACACATGCAACCCAATGGAAAGACTATACAAGAAAGCACATGACTGATCTTTGTCTGTAACATTTTGCCCACATGTTAAGTTTCCCTGCTGAAGAACCACCCTCTATTTCCTTCATCAGTAACTTTCAGCATGTTTCTTCCAAATGGTCTAGATGTTGATGAGTAAAGTAGAAAGACCACTGAGCTGGGAGTTGAGAACTGAAGGTCCTGTTTGTGCTGCTGACTCACTCTATGATGTAAGGCAAGCCATGACCCTTTCTTGAACTTCAGTTTTCTCATCTGTTACCCAAGGCCTTTAAACTTGAAGGATCACAAAAGCCCCCTCCAGTTCAGTCTATAGTTTCACTTGTTTGTCTATACCCACAGATCAGAGTCACCATCATTTCACCTTCCTGAATGGGGCATATCCATTTAAAGTTAATTTCAGGATGTTGTAAAGCTGTCCAGGGACATATGAAGCATTGGAATATTCATTTGAGATTAATCTGACACAACAAAACAGGCAGGTGGCTACTCTTTTCCTTTGACTTCTGGCTCCTGGGTTCTTGCCTCCTGGAAGGTGTTCACTGGCTGCAGCTGTAGAGTAGAGACTGTAGATTATTGCCCAAAAGAGTAACTTCTATGAATGGGAGGGGTAAGGGCAAAACCACTCATTGGGCTTCTTTTCCAGTGGGTAGACATAAGAATGTTAAAGGATAGGTGCAGGATAAGAGTCAGGGAATCCAGACTTACCAACAGTAAGAACTGAGGTCACGGCCTTTACTTTTTGGCCACTGGCCTTGTCTGGGAATTGGCTTGGATTGACATCATGAAGACTGGCTCATTCTGGCCTGCCCAAACTCCACATGTTTCCAAATATACTGATGCCTGGGATCACATAGTAACCTGACAATTTTCTTCATTTCTCAACAGAAAAGCTTGAACCTCCATGGAGTGTGAATCTCTCCCAACCCTGTTGTCTTCTCCTCTTCAGCTATACTCCCCTTAAGCTCTCTCATTTTGGGGCCTTTTTATATGTTGCCCTCACTGTTTCTTGTGGGGAATCCTTTTCCCCTTTGAGACTCATCTCAAATGTTACAGTTTATATGAAGTTTTGTGCTATTAACCTAGATGCAGTAGGCCACTCTTTCTTCCATGTTTCTATAGGACTCTGAATACTCCTCAACTTGGAGTCAACTCCACTAGACTCCAAACTCCGTGAAGGCAAGGGTGACTAATTTTGATATTGATATAATGTTAGCATTGGTAAGAGATAAATCCCAAAATCTTAATATCAATGGTTTAACAAAGTAAAAGTTTTTTCATTGATATTAAGTCCAGTTGATGGTGGCAGGATAGGTGATAGTGTTATGTACTCTGTTCCATAAAGTCATTCAGGACCCAGGATGATGGAGGCACCAGCATCTTTAACCTGTAGCTTCTAATATCCTCTAGAAACTCTTTATCCAGCCTATTGGTGGTGGAAGAGAGACAAGATCATACACTTTAGGTAGTTTTTTTAAAAATATCTTATTAATTTTCAGAGAGCGAAAGGCAAGAAGAGAAGGAGAGAAACATTGATGTGTTAGAGAAACATCAATTGGTTGCATCTCTCACACCCCAACTGGGGACCTGGCCTGAAACCCAGGCATGTGCCCTGACAAGGAGTTGAACTTTCGGTTTGCTGACTTTAGGTGGTTTTTATGGGCCATGTCTGTTAAGTGGCACACATCACTTCTGTTAACTTTATGTTTGCTAGAATTCAATTGCATAACCACATCTAATTATAAGGAAAGTTGGGAAATATAGTCTAGTTATATGCATGGGAAGAAGAAGGAACAGATTTGGTAACAACATAGCTGTCTGCAGAGTCCTCACTGCTTTATTCACTGTGGAACCCCTAGGACAGAGCACAGTGACTGGTAGGCAGTGACTATAGTGGTTTGTGATTAAAATTAACTACTGATTTGTGACCTCATGATCTAGTATCTTAGTTCCCCAATTCAGCATGGGCACATAGTAGGAACTCAATAAATGTTGGCTGGTCATTATTGGAATTGTGGTATCCAGTGGGTATTCCCGTCCCAGAAGAGCTTTTGGTATAAGTAACCTGTAAAGGATGAATATTCTAGGAGATAGCTTCTGGTCCAGGTGACCATTCCACCCTTGGCCTTTGGCCCAACCTTGTACAATCACCAGATTTATCTGCTCCTCTGACTTCATGGAAACTTGATATCAATTTCTGTCTAGCCAGAGACAATTTCTGAAGACCTGACCTCTTTGTATGTGATGGCCTGTCTTATTCCCTCTCATTTCCCTCCCTTGTTTCATAAGCATGTACTTTATTTCTGCAGTCTTACCTTTTTCATTGTCAGCTCCAAATGTGTTTAGCTACCTTCTATCCTATTATAATTGGAGAGATGGATATGAATGGGATGGAGGAGATGCTGATATCCCAGCCAATATCAATGTTATGAATACCTCATATAATGCTTGTCTCTGCTCTAGCCTAGTCTAATCCATCCCAGTCCAGCCCAGTTCAGAAGAATCATTGTGGTTCAGGCAATCAGTATATTTTGTTACTTGGAGATAACATTTCTGGAACCATAATGAAGACATTGAGTGATGCTGACTGGGAAATGTGTTCCTGTTTTACAGAATGTCCCATCAGCTAAAGGTACATTCAGCCTCACATTGGTATTTCTTAGGGACATCTTCTCTGTGATAAAAATAGAATCAGTGCATGTAGGATGGCCAATATACACCAGTACTTTTAAATAGATTTGGAGAATCACCTGAACATGGCAGGGAACAGAATTTGGCCAAAGAGGACACCAGATTTGGAATTAGAAATTAGAGTCTGCCTAGGGCAAGCCTGAAGCAACTTTGTAATACTACCATCATATACTCTGAGAAGCCTCAGGTTCCCTGCCCTGAGGTTTTCCTCATGTTGCAAAGTTATACTTCACCTACTCCTTGTGGGGACCTGGAGTCCTGTGCCCCTGTTATCTCTCCCCACTCCCCTTTGACATCCCTATGCATATTATTTCCAGACAGTCAACATGCCTCCCCTTTTTCTCATAATTTCTCTACTTAGGTCTTTGTGGTTGAGAAAGAAAGGGATCTGAAAGTGTGACACAATGAGTAACTAGGGAAGGAAGTTATTAGTCTGGAAGGCAGTTTTTCACTTTGCCAATACTGACTGGCATCTCTGGCCTGACCCAATTCTTTTTCCAGAAAGGGATCCTTTCACCTTCACAGAGTTTGGACGACAGACAACTGTGCTTTAGGTGAATTTATGAGGGCTTGTTCAACTGACTGAGGCCCTGAGATACAGAGGTGAAAATTGAGGACATGGTTCAAGAGAAACTAGGAAACCAAGTAAAGGAATACTATCAGGCTTTGGATCCTCTAGAGAGAAAAGCCAGGAAGTGATCCCTTTTTTCTGGTACATTGAGGGTGAAATGGCCACATGCTACTATGGATTGGTGGGGGTCATGGCTTTTGAGGAGAAGGAAGGTAAATACAAAACTTTAGAACTGAACAAGATAGCACAAGGTACAATCATTAGGTCTATTTTTGAGAAATAAGAACTGGAGAAGCTGGAACATGTGATTTCCTGAAAACTTTTATCTGAAAATTAAAACAAAAACAAAATAGCCCTACTGATTTAGGGGAAGCAGAGCTTGAAGAGAAAAAGATACCATGAGATTCAGGTGGTCAGGGGTCAGAGAGAGGGAGGAAGAGAGAGAGAAAAGGAGAGAGAGAGGAAATGAAGTAAAAGAAATTATCTAAAAAAGTTGACTCCTGATACTTTTTTCTTCAAAAGAGAAATGTTTATTTGGATTAACAAAGAAAACAAAGGGAAATCTAATGACACTGTAAATTCTGTTCTCAAAATGCTGTGTCAAATGTCTCCCTTATCTGTGGTATAGTGATAAGGAGATTAGAGGGGGAAACCCTGAGTTGTTTATTTGAAAAAAAATGAAAAAAAACTAACAATAGGGAATAATTTTTAGTTTAA
This sequence comes from Trachops cirrhosus, assembly GCA_028533065.1. Taxonomy (NCBI): domain Eukaryota; kingdom Metazoa; phylum Chordata; class Mammalia; order Chiroptera; family Phyllostomidae; genus Trachops; species Trachops cirrhosus. The sequence continues at coordinate 2,182,202 of CM052552.1, read as the reverse complement.
TTATCTGAGGAAAACAATTGCACAAAGTAGCTTTTCTTGCTCTGCTGTGAAAGCCCCTTCTGAGTCACCACAGAGCCCATGATTCCAGTATGTCTCTAAAGGAGAATACACACAGATTTTGTACACACATGAATCCTTTTAAGGGCAGCTTAATAGACAGTACTATCTCTGGGGCAGAAAGGTCTATAAGCCACCTTTACAATGCTGAGCTTGGATTTAAGAATAATTGAGTTCAATTATTACACCTCCTGTTACTCTCATGCCCCATGGTTCCATGGTAGACATTTCCAAGGGCTTTGGCCCTGATTCAACACCAGCTTTGCTGACTTTCAGGAAAAGGACTGTTGTTCAAGAACAGAAAAAGACAGAGACAGACAGACAGACAGACAGACAATGAGAATGAATATCTTATCAATGCCTTCAGCCCTGGCTGGTAGGGCTCAGTGAATTGAGTGGCAGCCTGTGAACCAAAGGGCCACTGGTTATATTCCCAGTCAGGGCACATGGCTGAGTTGCAGGACAGGTCCCCAATTAGGGGCATGCAAGAGGCAACCACACATTGATGTTTCTCTCCCTCTTATTCTCCCTCCCTTCTCTTCTCTCTAAAAATAAATAAATAAGATCTTTTTAAAAAAGACTTCTCAAGACTGAGATAGTGAGCTGGAAGACAGGGTGGAAAAATACCCAGAGAGAGCAGCTACAGAAAAAAAAACAATCTCAAAAAATATGAAGATACCTTAAGGGAACTGTGGGACAACAGGAAACACAACATTGAAATCATAGGAATACCAGAAGGAGACGAAAAGGAGTACAGGATAGAAAACCTGTTTGAGACACTTTTCCAAGGAGGACATACAGAAGACCCATAGACATATGAAAGGATGCTCAGCATCACTAGCCATCAGAGAGATGCAAATTAAAACCATCATAAGATACCACTTCATGCCAGTCAGAATGGCCATCATAACCAAATCAACAAACAACAGTGTTGGCGAAGGTTGTGGGGAAAAGGGAACCCTAGTCCACTGTTGGTGAGAATGCAGACTGGTGCAGCCACTGTAGAAAACAGTATGGAACTTCCTCAAAAAACTAAAGATGGAACTGCCTTTTGACCTGGTAATTCCACTGCCTGGATTATACCCTAAGAATACCAAAACACCAATTCAAAGGAATCTATGCACCCCAATGTGCATAGCAGCACAATTTAGAAGAGCCAAGTGTTGGAAGCAATCTAGTGCCCATCAGTAAATGAGTGGATCAAAAAAGTCTGGCATATCTGCACAATGGAATACTACACAGCAGAAAGAAAGAAGGAGCTCCTATTCTTCATGACAGCATGGATGGAACTGAAGAGCATTATGCTAAGTGAAATAAGCCAGGTGGTGAAAGACCAACACCATCTGATCTTACTTATAAGTGGAACATAATCAATAAAACCAACAAGCAAACAAAATATAAGCAGAGACTTTGAAATAAAGAACAAACTAACAGTAACCAGAGGGAAGGTGGAGAGGGAGATAACAGGGAAAAGAAGAAGAAGGGTCATCAAGGAACATGTATAAAGGTCACATGGGCAAAGCCAAAGGGGGGTAGGATCGAGAGTGGGATGTGGGAATGGGTGGTACAGGGGGAGGAATGGAGACAACTGTACTTGAACAACAATAAAAAAAAACTATGGTACATTTACACAATGGAATACTATGCAACAGGAAGAAAGAAGGAACTCCTACCCTTCATGAAAACATGGATGGAAGTGAAGAGTATTATGCTAAGTTAATAGACAGGGGGGAGGTTAAAAATAGTATGGGCAATAGAGAAGCCAAAGAACTTATATGTATGACCCATGGACATAAACTAAGGTGGTGGAATGATGGTGGAGGGGTACAAGGGCTGATCAGAATAAAGGGGAGAAAAAAATAGGACAACCATAATAGCATAATCAATAAAATATATTTTTAAAAAGGAAAAAAGAAAGTATCCTTGAAGCTATTTCATTTCCACTGTTTTATTTATTTAAAAAAAATGAGATCAATAAAATATTGTGATTATCAGTGAAAAAAAATAAGTCAGGCAGTGAAAGACAAATACCATATGACTTCACCTATAAGTGGAATCTAATCAACAAACCAAACAAGTAAGATAGAACCAGGACATGGAAATAAAGAACAAAGTGATAGTGACCAGAGGGGAGGAGAAAGGGGAGTAACGGGGGAGAGACAAGGAAGATCATGGCAAAGAACATGTATAAAGGACCCATGGACAAAAGAGATGCATTGGCCAGAGGTGACAGCAGCAAGTAATTGTCAAAGCTGGAACCCGGTGTCTTGACCCTACAATTCTATTGAGGAGTGATTGGGAGGGGAGGATTGAATGTGGGAGAAGGGGATGGGCAGCAAAGTGAAGAGTAATGGGGAAGAAATGGGGAAAACTGCTATTGAACAACAAAATATTAGAAGAATGACTGAATCAAATGTTGGTAAAGATATAGGCCATTGGAACTCTCTTTACTTACAGGTACTTTCTTATAAAGTTAAACGTTCACATGATCTATGACCTGGCAATATCTCTACTCATAAGTATTTACTTAAGGTCATTGATATCACATGTATAAAAATACTTTACAAAAAGGGACAAAGTTTAACTGTTCTATGGTTGCTTGTAGGGGGACTTCATTGGCTCCTCAATAGAATTGTAGGGTCAAGACACCAGGTTCCAGCTTTGACAATTACTTGCTGCTGTCACCTCTGGCCAATGCATCTCTTTTTCCTCATTTTTAAAATTCAAATTACAATTTTTTCTTTTCAAAGAAAGAATTAGGAGGCAAAGTATAAGCAGAGAGGGATTGGCTACCTTCTGACCCCAGTTAGCTCTTAAGGGAAGGGATGAAACATATCCCATTTACATCAGAATACTTACCATGCCCCAGCACAGCCTGGCACAGTGTTTTTCCATGGGAATGTTATGGACCTTTTATGGACAGTTTTATGTTGCGTGGTTCATTTCACATGCTGCAGAATATTTAGCATTCCTGGTTCCCACTCACAACATCCCAGTAGCATGATTACCATCCCCCTTCTTTATGACAAAAATGAAACGACCTTTACATTTTTAATTGTCCTTTAGGATAGGTACTTGCCCCTAAGTTGAAAAGCACTAACATGTATCTCACTAGTATGTAGTAAATGTTAAATTAATATTTTATTAACTGCTTGATTGATGGATTTGTTTTCTGGGCTATAAGTTTGGTCCCTCTCATCATGGGCTTCCAGAGCTGGCCTCCTTGTGGGTTTGTTTGTTGCATCCAGTCCAGCACCCAGACAACCATTTTCATGGGCACCATTTCACCAGCATCCTGACTGTGGAAATAAATGGGTAATTTCCTTTTGGCCTGACACAAACCTGGACGCCATGGGAGATATAAGGGAAGGGTAAAAGGAAGGTTTTTTCCTTCTTTCATTTTAGAGTTGCATTACTAACACATGCTGGGCTATAGAACCCTTCACCACATTATTGAGCTAACGCATTCATTGCAGGTATGGCCAACTTTCAGTATCTTCAGATGGAATATTCAAACTACAGTAAAACTATTAGGCACAGTTAGTAAGTAATGAAGCACTTCTTTGAGCACTCTTTACTAGTTTCCACTTCTCTTTAGTTCCTCATGAGGCCTGCAATCCAGCCAAAATGCTTATTTCCCTCTCAGCCCAGCAATGACATAAAATGGAAATTCAATAAGTTGAGAGAAACAGGGCTTTTTAAGGAGTTCCTGCCCCAGTCAACCCACCTCTCCCAGAAACCCAGATGACATCAAACTTTCATAGTTGCTTTGCAGGAAAGGCAGTATATCTAGATGTACAACAGATATACTTAAAAATATTGCTCTTAAATCCTTACCCTTCTTACTCCACTCCTCCATTTCTGTTGTCCACCCTAACCCAAACCACCAATCTCTCTGTTGCCTGAACCACTGCAGTAGCTTCTGATCAAGTAAATGAGTACTTTGCTCAGTGCCTTTTATTATTTTTGGCATTCTGATTGAAACTTTATTAGTATTGTCTAATACTTGCCATTTTTCAAATAAAAAGTCCAATAATGTATGGATAAGAAGTTCAGACTGGGGAATACTTTAGGTAATACTCCAGTTAAGATTCATTAGTTATTTGCATAAAAATTGTAGCCATTAAAATGTTTTTTTGTTTTAATAGCTGAAATTCCCCTTATATCTTCTATAAGCTATTTATAGGCTTCAAAATATCCATGATTCTTAGATGGGAAAGGGTAACCTATAATTCCTTCAAAAATTTAGTGTTTCTTATTTCTTTTCTCTTTGTGAGAGAGCATCTTTTAAGAATGTAAATGCAGACCCATTATTCCCATTCCACTACCCCTCTGGACCATCATGCCAGCTATATTCTCTGTGAAATGGATTCAATATTTGTGTCTCTCCACCAACCTAAATTTATATGTTGAAATATAATGTGCAAGATGGTGTACTAGAAGGTGGGGCCTTTGGTAGGTGCTTATATCAGAAGGATGGAGCCCTCATGAATGAGATTAGTGCTTTTATAATAGAGACCCCACCAAAGCTCCCTTGTGCCCTTCCATCATGTGAGGACACAGCAAAAAGAGGGCATCCAGGGAGTAGATCCTCACCAGACACCAAATCTGCTGGTGCTTTAATATTGGACTTCCCAAACTCCATAACTGTGAGAAATAAATATTTGTTGTTTATAAACCACCAAGTTTTAGTATTTTGTGGTAGCATCCCAAACAGACTTCAATAACCTATAATTCACTGTGCTGGGTGCTGGGTGGTAGTCAAGTGTGATGAGGCCCTTATGAAGCTTACAATTTTGTAAGGCAGAAAACAAATAAATAGCCAATCACAATAATAAATATTTAGTTACAAATGATCTGAAGTGCCCCACAAAAGGAAGAATGTTATGAGGAGGAAGCCTCTTAATCCCACTCTTTACATGGTTGGCTCCTTCTTTTCTTTTCTTTTAACATTTTATATAAAAATAGTTTCAAAGCTATGGAAGAACCTACCCTTTATCCTGATTTACCTCATTTTGCCATTTCACTCTCATTGTTTTATTATTTGCTTTCTTTATGTATAAATTTAAAAAATCATTTGAACGTAAGTTCCATACTTTATGACCTTTTGCCCCTAAACACTTTAGTATATATTTCCAGAACTATCATCTACATAACCACAATACAGTTATCCATCACAAGAATTTAACATTGATGTAATTTTTTAATCTAATCTGTTGTCTGTACTCAAATTTGTCAGTTGACTTGAAAATGTCCTTTGAACCATTTTCCTCCCTTCAACAGAGGATCCACTCTACAATCACACATTGACTTTGTTGCCATGTTTCTTTAGCCTTTTTTACTTTGGAATAGTTTCTTAGCCTTTCCTTGTCTTTTATGATATTGACAATTTTGAAGAATATAGTCCTGTTGTTATGGACTAAATTGTGTTCCCCCAAAATTTATATATTAAAGCCCTAACCCCCAGTGTGACTTTATTTGGAGATAAGGCCTTTAGAGTGGTAATTAAGATTAAATGTGGTCATAAGTGTGGGGCCCCAAATTGATTGGTCTGACGTCCTTACAAGTAGCAGAAGAAGACTCTCAGTCAAGATGGAGGCATGTAAACATGCCTCCTCCTCACACAAGCACAGCAAAAATTACAACTAAATTGCAAAACATCTATCACCCAGAATCATCAAAGATTGAGTTGTGTGGCTGTATGAGAACCAAGAAATTAAAGTCATATTCATCCAGACAGGTAGGAGGGGCAGAGACATGGAATGGGTGATCCCATACCCACATGTGGTGGATAAAAATTTGAAGGCATACCTCAGGAATGAGGGATGCCAGCCCAACATAAGACCCCCTAGTCCAGGGTTCTGGTGCCAGGCAGATAAGTCCCCACAACTTCTGACTGTAAAAACCAATGGGGTTGGGGTAGCAGAAAAAACTGTAGGCTTCTCAGGTGGCTCCTCTTGGTGAACCCACATTGGTCTTAGGAATTACACAGATTCACTCCCTCTGGGCTCCAGCACCAGGGAGGCAGCTAGAAGGGTACCAGTGGCATACTGTGAGAAACTAAAGTATCTGGCATCAAGGTGAGTACCAGGAGACAGTTTCCTCCTGGACAAAACTATAGAGGCCAGGCAGTCGCCATTGTCTGTTTTCTGAACTTTCTCTCCCACAGAGCCACAGAACAGCAACACCACATCTGAGACTCCATCCACCTGGTTCACATGGGTTTCCCCACCCTGATGATTAGCTAAGGCTCTGTCTCATCCAACTTACAGGTGCAATTTTCTACAATAAGCCATGCTACTGAGACAGGGTGTCAAAACAGCTCTACCTAATACATAGAAACAAGCACAGGGGTCTGCCAAAATGAGGAGACAGAAATATGACCCAAATGAAAGAACAGAATAAAATTCCAGAAAAAGAAATGAGGCAAATGAAGATAAGCAACCTATTGGATGAAGAGTTCAAAACACTGGTTATTAAGATGCTCGAGGAACTCATTGCATACTTCAACAGCATAAAAAAGACTCAGGCAGAAATTAAGGAGACACTAAGTGAAATAAAGAAAAATTTACAGGGAAACAACAGTGGAGTGGATGTAGGTGGGAATCAAATAAATGATTTGGAACATAAGGAAGAAAAAAATATGCAATCAGAACAGCAAGAAGAAAAAAGAATTCCCCCAAATGAGGAGCTTCTGGGACAACTTCAAATGTACCAACATTCAAATCATAGGGGTGCCAGAAGTAGAAGAGGAAGAGTGAGAAATTGAAATTTTATTTGAAAAAAAATAATGCAAGAAAACTTCCTTAATTTGGGGAAGGAAATAGATAAACAAGTCCAGGAAGCACAGAGTGTCCCAAATAAGATGGACACAAAGAGGACCACACCAAGACACATCAGAATTGAAATGTCAAAGGTTAAAGATAAAGACAAAATCTTGAAAGCAGCAAGAGAAAAGGAGAGAGTTACCTACAAGGAGTTCCCATAAGAATGACAGCTGATTCCTCAAATGAAACTTTGCAGGCTAGAAGGTGACTGACAAGAAGTATTCAAAGTGATGGAAAGCAAGGACCTACAACCTAGGTTACTCTGTCGAACAAAGTCATCATTTAGAATGGAAGGGCAGATAAAGTGCTTCCCAGACAAGGTAAAGCTAAAGAAGCCCATCATCACCAAGCCCTTATTATATGAAATGTTAAAGACACTTATTTAAGAAAAAGAAGATCAAAACTATGAACCTAAAAATGGCAATAAATTCACAACTATCAACAATTGAATCTAAAAAACAAACTAAGCAAACAAGCAGAACAGAAATATAACCATAGATATGGAGATCATTTTGAGGGTTATCAGTTTGCAGGGTGAAGGGGGGGAGAATGGGGAGAAAGGTGCAGGGATTAAGAAGTACAAATTGGTAGGTACAAAATAGACAGTGATATGTTAAGATATAGGAAATGGAGTAGCCAAAGAACGTATATGCATGACCCATGGACATGAACTAAGAGAGATTGCTGGAGGGAATGGGGTGTATGGGGTGGAGGGGGACAAAGGGGTAAAATTGGGACAACTGTAATAGCATATTGAATGACATATATATTTTAAAAAGAGCTATCTCTCTGTACATGAGCACAGAAGAAATCTGATGTGAAGTCACAGTGGGCAGTGGATATCTACTATCCAGGAAGAAAGATCTAACCAGAAATCAACCCTGACAGAACCTTGATATTGGAATTCTAGCCTTTAGAACTGTAAGAAAATCAATATCTGTTTAAGTCAAGCAGTCTGTGGTATTTTTTATGTCAGTTTGAGCAGACTAGTACACCCCTTCTAAAAATAAGATGTTTTTCATCTTGGTTTTAGTATTTCCTCACCATTAAATTCACATTATGCCAAAATACTACATATGTGATGTTTTGTCCTTCTCAGGATATCACATATGGGTGCACAGAATGTTAATCTCTTCCTCATTGATGATAATATTTTGGTCACCTGGTCAAAAATATGTCTGGTTTCTCCACTAAAAAATTATTACTTTTACCTTACCAACTAATATGCATTCTCTGGAGAGACACATTAAGACCTTACTACTTACCATGTTGGATTTTTTGTATCCTTCAAGTCTCAACATAAATGTCACCTCCTCAAAGGTTCCTTCCTTGAGGAAGGAACTCCTATATAAAGTGGGCTACCTGATTTTTCTCTCATTGTACCTTTGTCCATTTTCTTTACAGCACTCATCCTGACTTTTTATGATATATCAATTTGTCTTTTTGTTAATACCTGTATTCCACCAGACTGTAAGTTTCATGAAGTGTGAGTGAAGGTTAAATCTTTTTGTCTGTTATTTTGTCCTCAGGACGTAGTGCAGTGCTGAAAACACAGTAGGTGCTCAATAAATATATGTTGAATGATTGGTAAATCACAAAATGAATGCATGTATTGTGGAAGGGATTTGCTATGCACCTAGGTATATCTCACTGGTGCTGCCCTTTGGAGAGAAATTCTCATGTTGACTTTTATTAACTTT
>CM052552.1:2150351-2173118 GCA_028533065.1 Trachops cirrhosus | reverse complement strand
GGGGAAAGGCCACAAGACTTATGATGTAATTGAATAGAATGGGCTCAGGAAACAGTCCTCAAGATGGCTGGCAGCTGAGTCAGATATCACAGAAGAGTCCAGGGAACATTACTTGTTGGTGGGGGCCTTCTGATGACCTGTGCTCTGTCGAAGATGGTTGTGTAGACCTTCTTGGGGGTCTCCATGCTCTTTCAGGTAATAACAGCGTTTGGGAACATGCTGGTGCTAAGAGTGAGAAAAACAAAAAACAGCCAAGGTAAGAGCCATGCTTACTGTGACAAAGGGGTATTCTGCTTGGATAATTTCAGTAACCTAGCAGATCAAGAAATTTGGCTAATGTACCTTACTTCTAAACGGTGCGACAGAAAACTAAGATAGCCAAATTCTCTAGTGATCTGGGTCCATAACACATGTGGCTACAGGTAAAACCCAGTCCCCAAAAGGGGACCCCCTACCTTAGAATTGGACTTGGAATAAGTAGAGAGTTGGAACTGAGCCCAGCCACCTCCCCCTAATCAGAAGCATTAGTCCTTTAACCATCCTAGGCCTTCAATAACTTGGGCAGGGCTTTGCAACTGCAATAGCCAGGCCCACTGATGAAACTCCAGGTTGAGGGTTATGGTTTAGGAGCTCAATGCCTCCCCCTTGCCTCTTTCTTATTCTACTAAAAGGAGAAAAATGCATTCTTCATCATCTCCTCAATTTTCTGCTCAGAATCTTGAGTGTATTTAACCACTATTACCTCCTCAGTCTGCTGATCAGTGTTCAGTTCATTCTTCATTGCCTCCTCATTATTCCGCTTACAGGCTGACTGCAGAACCTGGCTTGAGCTGCCCGGGGAATCCTTTTCTTCAGCCAGCTGGCACTCAGTGTAGAGAGACCTGTCTATCAGCTCCTTTAGGCTGCCAGCCACCTTGAGGAAGATCTGTCCCATTTTGGTGGTAACAGCTTCCGAGAGTCCTTCCAGAAACCTGGTCCGTAGAATGGCATCAGACCAAGACAAATGTTGGGCGAGCAGCAGGAAGTCAGTGGCATACTGCCTGACTGACTTCTGGCCCTGCTTGGGGTGGCAAAGAACAGCACTGAGGATGTCTATCTCAGAGAGGGAATTATATACGCCCTGCGATCTTTTTAGGAAAGATTTATTTTCATCTGAGAGGGAGTTTCCTACCTCCATCTGCAAGATAGACCACCTTTCCGCTGCCCCTAGATGAAGAGACACTAGAAATGCCATTTTCTCTGAATCATCCAAAAATCCCTTCATTTGCTTCTCCTCATCAATCTCCATCTCCTCCTCCTCAGAGCATGAACCCCGGGCTGCTTCCTGCTCTTCTAAGAGGTAACAGAGTGCTGGGGTCAGCATGCCAAAGGATTGAACTTCCTTTAGTGGTGGGTTCATTGTTTCAGGGATTGTGGCAGTCATGTGTAGTGTGGACTTCGATCCAGAGGCCGTGATGTTATTGTGAGAGGCAGATGTTTCTCCAGAGTCTGTGGCTTTGCTTTCCACAGAGGCTGTGGCTGTCATTTGTGGTATGGACATGGTTCCCAGGACTGGTGCCCTCATTAGTGGTGTGGATATTCCTCCAGAGGATGTGGCTCTCAGAAATGGTGTGGACATCATTCCAGAAGCTGAGGTTCTCATTGGTGGTGGAAGTATCCCTTCAGAGGGTAAGTATGTTGTTTCTGGCAAGGACATAGATCCAGAACTTGTGACTCTTGCTTGTGGTGTGGACATTGCTCCAGAGGCATTGCTTTCCATTAGTGGCATAGACATCTCTCCAGAAGCCATGGCTGATATCAATGGCATGGGCATTGTTCCAGAGGCTGAGGCACTCATGAATGGCTTGGGCCTCCCTCCAGAGGCCATGGCTGTTTGTGCAGTGGACATCCTTCCAGAGACTGAAGCTCCCATTAACTCTGTGGACACATCTTCAGAAGCTGAAGGAGACCTTAGTGGTGTGGACATAATTCCAGAGACTGGGGCCCTTAATAGTGGTGGGGACATCATTCCAGAGGCTGAGGCTTGCTTTGATAGTGTGCACATTTCCCCAGGAGCTATGGGCATCACCTGTGGTGTAGACATTGCCCCAGAGGTTGGAGCTCTCAACAGTGGCTTGGACACCCCTCCAGAGGCCATGGGTGTCATTTGAGGTATGGACATTACTCCAGAGGCTGTGGATGTCATGAGACATGTGGACATGTCACCAGAGACTGGAGCCCCCATTTGTGGCATGGAGACCTGTCCAGAGGCTGTGGCTATCATTTGTGGAGTAGAAATCACTCCATAAGCTGGGGGTCCAGATGATGAATCTCTTATGAGCAGTGCAGACATCTCTCCAGGGTCTGAGGTTCTCATCAGTGGTGTAGACATCTCCCCAGAGGCTGGGGCTCTCAGTTTTGGTGTGGATATCATTTCCAAGGCTGGGGCTTGCATCTGCAGTGAGGACATCCCTCCAGAGGTCATAGATCTCAGAAGTGACCTGGACATCACTCCTGAATCTTGGGTGTTCATTGGCTGCCTGGGCAACTTTGTAGAGGTTGTGGTTCCCATTAGTTCTATGGGCATTACTCCAGGGCCTAGGGCTCTCATTAGAGGTGTGGACATAGTTCCAGAGGCTGCAGTTGTCATTTGTGGTGTGGCATGGGCTCTTATTAGCGGTGTGGACATTCCTGCAGAGGCAGGGTCTGTCATCTGTGGCATGGACATGGCTCCAGAAGTTGTGTCACTCATTAGTATTGTGGATATGTCTCCAGAAGCTGTGGTTGTCATTTGCTGCATGAATGTTACTTCTGAGGCTTTGGTTGTCATTAGTGGCTTGGACAATGCTCCCAAGGCTATAGTTCTCGTTTGTGGCATGGACATCACTCCTGAGGCTGGGTCTACAGTTAACAGTGTGGACATTGCTCCAGAGGCTTGGGTTCTCATTTGTGGTACAGCTGTTACTCCTGAGACTGTGGCTGTCCTTTGTGACATGGGTATTGCTCCAGAAACAGGTGCTCTCATTTGTAGAGTGGACATTGACCCAGAGGCTGGGACTGTCAGTGGTAGCATGGGCACTGTTTCAGAGGCTGGGTCAATAACTGGCTGTGTGGACACTGCTTCAGAATCTGGAGCTCCTCTTTGTGGTGCGGACATCATTCCAGAAGTTGTAATTCTCATTGGCAGTGTGGATACTGCCCTATTGCTTGTGGCTTTCATAAAACCAGTGGATGTTGCTCCAGAAGTTCTGGCCATTGTTACCTGTGTGGACATCACTCTAGAGGCTGTGGTTGACATTTTCTCCATGAACATTGTTCCAGAGGTTGTGACTGTCACCAATGGGGTGGACAGTGCTCCAGAGTCTGAGACTGCCTTTAGCAATGTAGACATATTGCCAGAGGCTGGGGCTCTCACTTGTGGTGCGGACATGCTTTGAGAGTCTAGATCTTGTGTTAACTGTGAGGACATTACTCCAGAGCTTTCAGGTGGCATCAGCTGGGTGGGCATCACTCCAGACATCACTGCTGTCATTAACAGTGGAGACATTGCTTCAGCATCTGGGACTGGTTTTGGCAATGTGGACATTTCTCCAGCATCTGAACCTGACAGGAGCAGTGCAGACATTTCTCCAGGGCCTGGAGTTGACATTAACAATGAAGACACTACTCCGGAGTCCGGGCCTGACATTAGCTGTGTGGACATTTCCCCAGAGTCTTGGGTGCTTGTTGGATGGGCTGATGTTGCTCCAGGAGTTAGGGCTGACATAATCAATGAAGATATATCTTCAGAGTCTGTGCCTGACATTATCAGTGAAGATATCTCTCCAGAGGCCAGGGCAGTCATTAGTACTTTGGACATTGCTTCAGTGTCTTCATCTGTAATTTGCAGTGGTGACATTGCTTCAGAGCCTGTAGCTGACATTAGTTGTGTGGGCATCACTCCAGGGTTTATATCTGGCATTAGGAGTGGGGACATCTCTCCAGGATCTGGGGCTAACATCAGTGGTGTGGACATCTCTTCAGAGGATGGTGTGCTCATTATAGATGTAGACATCACCCCAGAGGGTGGAGTTGGCATGTCCAGTGGTGATATCTCTGCAGAATCTTGTGCTTCCATTAGTGTTGTGGACATTGCTCCAAAGTCAGGAATTGTCATCAGCCCTGGGGACATTAGACCATAGTCTGAAGTGGACATCAATGGAGACAATGTTCCAGAACCAGAAGCTGGCCTTAGCAATGGGGACAGTGTCCCAGAGTCTGAGGTTGGCATTAGCAATGGAGACAGTGCCTCTGAATCTGAAGTTGGCATTAGCAATGGGGACAGTAACCCAGAGTCTGAGGTTGGCATTAGCAGTGAAGACAGTTCTCCAGAGTTTTGTACTCCCGTTAGAGATGTGTACATGGTGTCAAAGTCTGGTGATGTCTGTGTAGACATCCCTCCAGGGTCTGATGCTGAAGTTGAGACTGTAGGCTGTACATGAGACTGCAGAATTTGGACCTCTTCTATGGTCTCTATCGTTGGTTCAGAGAAGGTCATCCCTCTGTTTGGGAGATCATTTTCTACCCTCAGCATATTGTTGAATTGTGATGAATGTAAAGGTATTGATGTATCTGCCATTGCCAAAGGAGGAAGTCCCCAAAATGATGATATTGGAGGTCCTGCTCAAGCCCAAGTAGCAAGAAAATCTGTAAAAATAGCAAGTTTAGCAGTCAAAAAACAATGTCAAGAAGATTAAGAAACAAATAACTAATGATAGAGGCCTTTTGTATGTGTTGTCAGCTATGTAGCATAAGAAATGGGCCTATCAGCCCTGGCTGGTGTAGCTCAGTGGATTGAGCGCGGGCCTACGAACCAAAGGATCGTGGTTTGATTCCCAGTCAGGGCACATGCCTGGGTTGCTGGGCCAGTTCCCAGCAGGGGGCGCATGAGAGGCAACCATGTATTGATGTTTCTCTCCCTCTTTCCTTCCCTTCCCCTTTAAAGATAAAAAAATAAAATCTAAAAAAAAAAGAAAGAAAGAAATGGGCCTATCAGGTTAAAGAAGCTGTGCAACAATGAACAAATTCGAAGCTGTAGCAAATATCCCCTCCACCACTATTCTTTTCAAACCAAACCACTTAGTCGCACAGTGCACCCTCTCAGTTTACAAATATTAAAAATGCCAGCAACCTCTTTGGCCAGGCGCATAAAGCCGTCCTGGATCAAATGAAGCAGCAGCACCACCTTCTGGACAATTATGAGAAGTGCCAGTTCCTCGCCTCTGTTCTATCCTACTAGATCATTCACAAGCCAACCAGGTTACTGGCAGACCTAGATGAGATAACCCTTTGCTCCAGGAAAATCATTAGTTCCTGGAGCTCATTGAGTTCTGCCAGTAGTTTAGTCCCCATTTTACTACTCTAATGGCCCTGAATGTCTTCCTCAGAATAAGAAAGACATTTATATGATTCGATAACTGGGAGCAGCATTGCATGAACAGAAAAGCTCGCTTATTATCATCATTATTATTAATAACAAGAACAACAACCACTACTGCTACCACTTTACTGATTACTTAGTGTGTTCTGGGCACTAAGCTGTTGACAACTGTAGGCAACTGTATGCAACTTTAAACTGTCTATAATGTACAGATACTTGCAATATTCCATTTGAATCTTATAGATAGTATTATTCCAATTTTAGCATATTTCTCAGATTTTCTAGGGTTGGAGCTAAATAGGGTCACTGCAACAGTAAAAACTGTATGTATTTGTCTATTGCCCTTCCTTAGGGCTGCGTAGCTCTTAGCATCTGTAAGGCTGCATTCAGTTATCTTTCTGATATCCTAGAGTATAGCTCACTTGAAGCCCAGTCTAGAGCATGAACAAATTTCAAGTTTGTCAGCAATCACAGAGCTTCATCCCTATGACCCAGCCCCATAAGCAGCCCCAGAAGCAGCTCCCTGGCACATAACTTGGAAACCAGCACACACATTATAAAATGTTTACACATCCTCTCACAGCCTGCTCATGCCAAAAATGGAACACTTGCTAATTTGGGACAATGTCACAAAAGTCATCAATTGCATGGCATTGTGCATCCATAACAATAATGCTAGCAACAGATTCTCTAACAGCAAGTATTTCTTGAGCATGCATGGACTGGCAAGCACTCCACTAAGGCACTTTAAATACATCATCTTATTTGGTATCCATGGAGATACTAAGAGATTGGGTAGTACTCTATCTTCACCTTACAAATGAGAAAACTAAGGCTCAAAGAAACTTAATTTACCTGCAGTCACACAAATTCCCAGGTTGATCCAACTCCAGAGCCCCCTACTCTTCCCCACTGTGCTATAAAGCTCCACCTAATCTGCTCTCTCTCCCTCTTATTTAGTCACATTACCAAGACCCCTCCCTCTATCTCCAGCCTTGGGCAACCCTGAGATGGAGTATAGTAGAAGAAATACCGGATTCCTGCTGGCTACCTTAGTTACTCTACTAATTGGTACAATGGAAAAGATAAGTGTAAAGAGCAGCCATAGACATCCACCTCCAATCTTCAGAAAAATCTCTGAACATGTCAGGGCTTCCCACCAGACAAAACCTGGAAACAGCTTACCTTGCTAGATAAGGAGAAGAGGGAGAGCATGTCCTTTGTGACCCTAGCTCTTTGGGTCTGGTCAATTCTCTTATGGCCCATGCCTAGCTAGTTCATTAAAGTAAGACCCAATACCAGCAGCTGTTCTCTGCAATCTCCTTTAGCTATCCCCTGCCATGCCCCCCTCCTGCCTGCCTGCCAGCCTGCCCACCCCTCCTACTGCTCCTGACTTGCTAGTGCTTGCTCTGTCCCTCTGCTCCCAGATTCCTGCCTCTATATAGGCTCTGACATTTGCCTCTGGCTGCCTTTCACTTGACAGCCCTCCAGGGGCTCCACTTTAGCACTTGGCCTATGCAACTCCACCCTATTTCCCCTCACCCCCAATTGTTGCAGCAGCCCACTATGCCCACCTCTGCCTGCCCCAAACGAAATTAAAAAGATGAGACTGAAACAGTCCTGGCTCAAGAAGCGAAACATATCTTCTGTGTGAGGGAGTCTGTGGAAGTCATGGGAGCCAGGCACAGATAGGGGTTAGAAGTAACAGAACTGGGGATTGAGGTTGAGTGGAGCAATGTCAGAGTTCAAAAAGTTCAAGGGCAGGAAAATCAGGGTTTGTGAGGATGGGCCATAGGGGTTTGATAGAGCCCTGCAATGGCAATAACAAAGGCAATTTTCCCCACAATTACAGACCTGGAGGGAAATCTGGCAACCAGTGTCCCTGCCACAAAGCTAGGATTTGACAGTGAGGCTCCAGGGCATTGAGACAGCTGACAAGAAAAGCATACCAGTTTTGAGCATACCGGGTGAGAGCTTGCTCACAGACTCAGAGCTACATAGCCTACTTTCTAGAAGTGGGGCACAAGGTCAAAGTAGAACTAGCAGAAAGATTTATTGGAGCCCTCTAACCTTCTGAATCAGTATCCCTTAAACCCCCAGACTAGAGCAGAGTTGATCGAGGTCTTTAAGGTGAAGTTCAAGTAGCTGAATTACAGGGACTCAGGGTCTAGGGGTTGGTGGGGAGGCATTCTGTCATTATAAATTTTCCCACATTCATAATTTAGCAACCTGGGCACTCAGCAAATCACTATGCTTACATTACATGCTTTGGGCCTCAAGGCAACACCTGAAAGGTAAGCAAATGGGGAAATGAGCTTGGAGAAGTTGTGACCAAGGTCAAAGAGCTAGGAGATGGCAATACCCAGATTTGAGTGTGGATCCATCTGATTCCAAAATCATTTCCAATCTTTGTAATGAGACAACAGGTTAGAAACACTCTCAGTGCTTCACTCACTGCCACCTTCCTCCTCCCAACCCAATCAATGGCTGAATCATTGTAGTAGTATTAGTAGTACTAGTAATAACTGACTTTGATCGAACTCTTTCCATATGCCAAGAACTGTGCTGAGGGCATTACAAGCATTCTCTCATTTGATTCTAATAGCTACCCTGTAATCTAGGTCCTTTTAATTCTCAGTTTACATAAAAAAAACCCTGAGCCTCAGAGAGGTGAATTGACATGACCAAAAACACACAGCTCTCTTTGACTCCAGAGCTCATTATGGCATATGACTCAAAAAGAAAAATTCAAATCACTCTCTCTTCTCCCATAAACCAAATCTGGTCAAAGGAAACCCAACAACAATTATTATCATACTTAATAATATAAGCTAACATTTACTGTGTCAGTCACTGTGTTAAGCACTTTACACATATAATCTTTTTTAAAGGTTTTATTTATTTATTTTTAGAGAGAGGGGAAGGAAAGGAGAGAGGGAGAGAAACATCAATGTGTGGTTGCCTTTCATGTGCCCCTACTGGGGACCTGGCCTGCAACCCAGGCATGGGCCCTGGACTGGGAATTGAACCAGCAACCTTTTGGTTCGCAGGCCCGTGCTCAATCCACTGAGCTACACCAGCCAGGGCTACATATATAATCTTTTTTGTTACTCACAACAACCCTATGAGGTAGGTAAATGAGGAAAGGCACAGAGAGGTTATCTAGTTGTGTGGCCTTGTGAAAGGTCACTGTTGTTTATGATAATATAAAAAATTGGAAACAACTTAGATGTTAGATCACAACTCACATAATGATAAATGAATCATGGTGCATCTACAGCAGCCACTGAAAATGATCTGATTTTTATAAAGTAAATATGTATACTTTTTGCATACAAAAAATATAGTCTGAAAAGATATATGAGGTCTGTCCAGAAAAAGTCTAGTTGTTGTTAATATAATGAAAATGATGTGCACAACACTGATGTAACCTGGCAGCCAAGGAGAGTGGACTGCAGTGTGCATGTGTGAACAATGACACCTTCACTGTATTAGTCAGTGGGGTGGTAGATACCATTGAGTGAGCATGTGTACTGTGTGGCTGTCACATTCAAAATGACTGAGCAACTAGAGCAACAAAAATGTGCATCACATTTTGCATTAAACTTGAGCCTTCTTCCATGAAACTATTCAGATGATTCAGAAAGTCACAGCTCTTGGCATCTGGTGATTGGCAGCTTCTTTATGACAATGCACCTGCTCACACATCACGTCTCATGCAGAGTTTTTTGGTGAAACATCAAATCACCCAGGTGACTCAGCCCTCTTACAGCCCAAATTTGGTGCCCTGTGACTTCTGGGTTTTCTAAAAACTAAAATCACCTTTGAAAGGGAAGAGATTTCACACCATCAATGAGATTCAGGAAAATACTACAGGCAGCCAATGGCAATTGGAAGAACTGTGTGAGGTCCTAAGGTGCCTACTTTAAAGGGGACTGAGGTGTCATTGTCCTTTGTACAATGTTTCTTTATCATGTATCTTCTTCAATAAATGTCTCTATTTGTCACATTACATGGTGGGATACTTTCCGGATAGACCTTTGTATACCAAACTGTTAGCAACAGCTATACACAAGTGGTGGGATTAAAGACAAATTTTGTTTTTGCTTTTCTTATCTATATTTTCACATTTGTCTATGATAGACTCATCTTAGTGTATTAGAAAAGAAAAAGTTATTTTTTCCTTTTTGAAAGGGAAAGTGTTTCCCTTGCATTCTGTGTCTAGTCCTCTCCTTTCTTCTCTCTGCATCCTCTCTCTAAGGATTTCCAATATCTCCCCATACACACAACCTTTCTTCCCCAACAAACTTACTGTGCTACTTAGATACTTGGTCAGTGGTGACCTCTGAAAAAATGTCTCCAAATGGCTTGCTTTTTATTTTGCTGTTGTTTTCATTTTGAAAGATGATTTCTTGTTTTTCTAACTTTTATTTACATTTAATATTTACACAAGTAATCTAGGAATGTATTCTCAGAATAAAAACTTGAAATCCTACATACAGAAAGAGCTAGTCCTGAGCCTGCCCCAACCCCCATCTCCTCAAGTACCATTCCTCTGTTTACAGTTGGGTGTATCTCCTTCCAAACTTTTCCTAGCTTTAATGGCACTCAGAGTTCATATCATGCAATTGCTTACAAAACTCATTATATGCAAAGAGTTACAGTTAGAAAACCGCTCTGATACAGGTCACTATAGGACTCCAACTTCTGGCCCATTGTGACCATTTATCATCAGCCTGCTTCTAGAGAGACTACTGAAAGAGTCTGTGCATGCTCAGCCCATTTGGATCACGAGCTTCCATTTTACTTTTTCTTTATTTTTTTATTGTTGTTTAATCACAGTTGTCCTCATTTCTCCCCCAATGCTCTCGCTGTCCTGCCCACTCCCCCACACATTCAATCCTCCCTCTGTTGTCACTGTCCATGGTCTCTTTATATATCTTCCTTAACTTGACCCTTTCCCTTCTTTCCCCTGTTATTCCCCTCCCCCCTTCCCAATGATCCTGTCCATTTGTTCTTTATCAATACAGCTAGGAGGTGTCATGATCCCTGCCTCCTCACAAAATGTAATTGAGTTTCGGGAATTGCATGGCTAGCTGCTCAGGAAAATAAGAATAAACAAGAGATGGTTCAATATGTCAACAAATACCTTTCCAGCTCCTGAACATAACCTTTCCCTAAATTCTCAATAATATCCTTTCCCATAGCCCTAGCAAACAGACACCCAAATAACTATAAATAGACAACCTCAGGATAAAGAAAAACCTGGCTGAGTTTAGGGTCCTGATCAACCAGGAATGGAGGAACTGTCCCCATTCCCTTGCTCCCCAACAACCTTGACACTTAAAATGCCCACCAGGCTCTTATAATAGAGGGAAAAATAGCTAGCACTTAACTGAATGCTCACTCTGCCAGGGCACTGTATTAATCACTTTACATACATTCCACTATTTATTGCACAATAAGGCAATGAAGTAGGTTTTTTACCTCCATCCTATAAATCAGCTAAAAAACTGAAGTTGGGAAAAAATAAAATCAAGTTACTTACCCTGGCTCTCACAGCTGAGAGGGAGTGAAGCTGGGCTTGTCACTCAGGTCTGTCTGACTCAGCTGGTGCTCTTAACTCAGGGGAGAGTCACACATTGTCTTCAAGTCTCTGAGGGGCTGTCATAAGAAGAGAGGGTAGGTATGTTCTGAATAGCTCCAAAGAGAAGGATTTGACTGTTAGTTGGGAATTATGCTTTCATTGGATGTGCTGCAAATTCCCCAAACAACATGTATATGCATGTCCAACTCTATAGGGAAAAGAACACTGTAAGAAGAGCAAACAGAACTGCCTTGTCTTAGGTGCTGTCATGAAGGATCTGTAGAATCAGAGAGAATGGGACAAATACTGAAAGACTGAAAATGGGCAGCCTCCCAATTTCATTAAGTAAGGAAACTACAGACCAATATAGTGTAAACTCCAGGGCTGTGAGCTTGATGTCAATCATCCAAGAGATTCTGCCACAGGTCATGAAGCAGGTAATTTATAAGCACTGAGGACATAGGTGGTGATAGGAGTTACCTAGAAGTACTAGCGGAATTGTTCAAATTAGACCAGGTGCCCAGAGTTGCAGCTATTGCAAATCAAAAAATGAGGGGATTCACAATGAGTTGCTAAATTTTTATTTTTCCAAGTAAAGGCATTAAGAAACAAGACAAAACAATCCCAAATTCTCATTTCATAAAAAGAAAAGGCTTCATTTAAACACCAAAAGAGTACAAAATAATCTCAGTATAAAGGACAGTCCTTTAGATGAAATGGATTTCACTTTACAAAACAATGACTCTGTAGTCCTCAGGCTTTCTCATTGCATCATAGACTGCTGCAGTTTTCCAGGAGGATGGGCACTTGTCCAAGGACCTGCTTTAGAGCATCACTCCCAGTTAAAATATCAACAGAGATAAGACCACATACTTGTAAGACAAGAAATCCTTCTGGCCACAAGAAAAAAACAGAGTTTGACCTTATGCTAAGTGAGGATGTTAACAAAGATAAAGTGTGCATGAAAAGGAGCATGAGAGAAATAAAACTTGCCAAGTGTGAATTCAAGTCCTGTTGAGGTCAATCTTGGCCAAAGCATTTGACCAATACCACCCTTTGGACCACACAGCCCTCCTGTAGGAATATGTGCCTTGTGTTACTAAGCATTTGGACCACAAACCAGTTTCTGACCTGAGGCTCTCCAAGCACTCTTCAACTATTACTTATCTTCCCTGCAAGAATTCCTAAAGGCAGATGAATTTGAAACTGGCTCAATACCATCGCAAGAGTGGGGTTCTACAACAACCTGGAAGAAGCTGCCAGCCTTGATCCTGTCCTGTTCAACATTTTTAGCAATGGCATAAATAAGGTGACAAATGAAATTCATATACAGTTATTCTAGGGCCAAGAAGAACCTCTAGGATCACCTAGGTTGTGGATTTACATTTGAAAACCCCATGTTTTACAGTCTATCTCTCTGCATTTGGTAATTTTACCTCCTGTTCTTCATTGCCAATGCAGTAAGTTCCTACAATCTGTGCTCTTCATGAAAAATGCTTAGTGAATGTATATAAGATATGAACTCCGTATCCTGAAGAACAGATAGGATACAGATCTTCTATACAAATTGCTGGCATCCATCTCCATCCTGCCATCTTCCCTCAGACAACTGGTATCAGCGTACACTTCCTGGATCAGAAAAGCGGACAGCACACTCTCCTTCCCAGGAGCACACCCACACCTCTCCCTTCCCCTCTGGTTCTCCCACAGGCATGTATTTCCTAAACTTTAAGGGACCCCAGGAGACTTGCTCCCAGGGAGTAATAGACATCAGCAGCTTGTCCCTGGCTAACTCCCTGGCCAGAAAAAAAATGTCCCCTTTTCTCTGACTTAACGAGTGAGCCAAAGCAGCCCAACCTAGGCTCAATTTCCCCATCTACTCTCTCCACTACTGCTTTTTTCTGTCCTAGGCCCTTCCTTGTTTCACTGCCTCCAACTTTAATAAACATCCTCTAAAAAAAATAGAAAAGTGGACAAAATGATGTCCTCTTATTTGCAGAACTAGCTCCATTTTCAAAAGAGTTTAAATTTGAGTTTGACTTTATCTGTTGATATTGACTTCGTTTTTGAAGGTCAAGGCAACGCAGTACTTACCATAGTCTTTCAAACTGCATTTCTTTAAGTGTGGTTAGAGAACCTCTACTTCAGATGTCCCCTGAAAGGACTGTTAAAATGTACATGAAGACTAGGGGAGGAATCTTCACTTTCAAAGAATCAGACACAGTAGGTCTAGAGTGAGGCCAAGGAATCCTCATTTTTATACAAGAGATTCTGAAACACTCTAGAATTTAAGAACAACTGGCTTAGGATTCTCTATATTCTGATTTTAATATCAAATAAGCTTGGGCTCCTGACTGGTGTGGCTCAGTAGATTGAGTGCCAGCCTGTGAACCAGAAGGTTGGTAGTTCGATTCCCAGTTGGGGCACATGCCTGGGTGGCAGACCAGGTCCCCAGCTGAGGGTGTGCAAAAGGCAACCAATCAATTTATCTATCACACATGATGTTTTTCTCCCTCTCTTTCTCCCTCTCTCTAAAAATAAATAAATAAAATCTTTTAAAAAATAAGCCTGAGCTCTAAACCCAGCTCTTAAGTTACGTCAACCTCAGTTTCCTTGTCTAGAAAACAGGAATAAAAGTAGTATCTCTGTCACGGGCTCTGTGAATATTTTACATTAAAAAAACATGTGTAAAGTGCCTGGTGTCAGTAATCAGCAATCAGTAAAGTAAAGCTCAGTAATCTCTCCTGGTCCTGCTTATTAACAGGCCCTGTTGCTTGTGTTCTCTGTGTTCAGCTTCTGCCCCTGTTGCCAACTGCTCGCTCTCTATAGGTCTGGTGTTCAAACTCTCCAACCAATGGATCCTCATTGGTTCCAATATAGTCACAAGTGTGCTTCTTGGGCAAAGGTCTCATTCTAGGTTCCCTCACAGGCTGTTTGCCCAGCCTATAGAATGACTGCTCTTAGATCAGATGCCCTCTCCTGGCTCAATCTGCTATTGCCAGAGGACAATGGAATCACATGGTACTAAACATAGCCACCTATTCATAAGAAACTGCTACTTCCCTCAGATAGGGTCTGTGGATAGAAACTCCTTAGATGAGGCCATTGGGTGTGGCAGGAATTCTGAGGCTTAGTCTGTCCAGTACACCTAGGCTTCTCATTTATTCAAACTACTAATGAAGCATTCAAGTTCACTGACGTCTCTATTTAAATTCTGGCTTTTTAACAGCAGGAATACCAGCTTTCAAACAAACTATAGTCAAGAAAAAATTCTTAACCTTAAAATGAGACTGTTTCTAGAACATGTTTTGAAGTTTCCAAAGCAGTTTTGCATCAATTTCCTCACCGCAAGGCTTGCAAACTGGCAACCATGGACTAGGTTCAGACTGCAAATGAATTTTATTTGACCCACATGATGTTTGTAACATTTTTTAATTAGTTGCCAACATTAAAAATTCAGGTTTCATATAAAAAGCTGGGTTTCAGGCTGCCCTGGGAAAAACAGAAAGGGTTGGATCCTCATTCTGACATGGCAACAATCAGCTGGAGCTGAGTAAGTTGCTCCCTGTAGATAGGGCATTGGCTCAGCAGTTACTGTTTTCATGGTGACTTACTTGGCCCCCATAAGCATCTGAAGCTTCACGTTAACCCCATGGAGTAGGTAAAGAATGTGGTTAAGAGCACAGAACCTCAGCTCTACCCCTTACTGGTTTGGGGACCTTGAGCGAATGAGTTAATCTCTCTGAGCTTCAGTTTCCTCATCTGCAAAGTGAGAATGACAATGTTAATGCTTACCTCAGGGGATTATTGGTCCAACTAAATACATTAACACATACAACTGCTTGGAACCATACTTGGCCTGTGGCAAGCACTAAATAAGTATACTTGACCCTTGAACAACACAGGTTTGAACTGTGTGAGTCTACTTATACAAGGATTTTTTCATAAATATTGCAAATGTATTTTCTCTTCCTTATACCTTTCTTAACATTAACATTTTCTTTTCTCTAGCTTACTGTGTTATAGGAGTACAGTATATAATACATACAACATATAAAATATGTTTTAATTAACTCTATGTCATTGGTAAGGCTTCCAGTCAATACTAGGCTATTAGTAAAGCTTTGGGGGAGCCAAGCGTTATACACAGATTTTCAACTGTGTTGGAGTTCAGCTCCCCTAGTCCCTGAACTGTATTAATTTCTCTCACTGTCCACAATTCCCCATCTGCCTTTTTGACCTCCGAGAGATTCTAAAAATTGAAATTTTGTAGCAACCTCATTTGGTGGCAAAATTGGGCCTAAATTAAAGTAAGGCTATGCATTTATCCCATTTAGAAGTATTAACGTGTTTGATTACAAGATACTGTATCAGATCCCATAAGGAGTGTTATGTAACATATGATATCTGTACCATATTGCTTTTCTAAAATCTAAAAGTTTTGTACTCTGAAATATATCTAGCTCCAGTGATTTCAGATAAAAGAGTGTGGACTTGCATTATATTATTAGTTTGTATACCCATTTGACAGACAGAAAAACCAAGCTCCAAAGCACTAAGCAACTAGCCAGAAGTCCCAAGCTAAAGTAGTATCGACCCTTAGGCATGAAGCCCATAGTGCCTAGTATGGTGGTATGCATCAGCCTCACTATAAAGCATGTTGATGCAGCACTCTAGTGGCTACCAGTCAGCATCCCCTAAAGAATATTACCATTTTCTGAGAGTTACAAGCCTTTCCCTTAGTAACATTCTGGTGATTATTTGCATTAACCTTCACTAAATACCCTTGGGTTAGAATTAGGATAAGGATTACTGTCTCCATTTCACAGAGGAGGAAACTGAGGTCCAGAAAAGAGATGTGACTTGCCCAAAATCACACAGCAAAAGGCAGGCAGAGCTGGAACTAGAAACCAAATTTTGTGATCTTTCTTCTTCAAGTCAGTCCAAGAAAGGCATATGCTGAACTTTCCACATACTGATCCCCACTCTCTGCAGACAATCCTGAAATTTTGAACATACTTGAGGAAAGGAGAGTGTCCCAAGATCATAGCCAATATAAAAATGAGATAGCATGTCTGGGTGTATGTCATCCTTCCGAGTACCATAGACACCGATGTATAGACACCATCCAGTCAGAAGCCAGGGAAGGGAGATTCCTCAAATCCCAAGAAAATCACAGAGACCATACTGTTCACATTTCTCTGTTGATTTTTTTATTGTTGCTCAAGTACAGTTTTCTGCCTTTTCCCCCCAACCCAGCCCAACACCCCAGCCCTCACCACCTCCCTCCCGTTTCCACCCCACCTTGTTATTGTCCGTGTGTCCTTTATACTTGTTCCTGCAAACCCTTCACCCTTTTCTCCTGAAATTCCCTCCCCTCTCCATTGATTTTTTAAGAAAGTGACAATTACTGATGCCAAAGGCCAAAACAAATGAAAAACCTCCTGGAAAGGGAATTTCATCAGTTATGAAACAATATCTTAACAAAACCTTTGCACAGTATCAGTTCCTTTGTTTGAAATGCAGAAAATAGAGCACTGGTATTTTATATTGTTAGTACATTAGAGACCTGGAAATGCAAACAGCATCCCTAGGACCTCTTGCCAGCCCCTGTCTCAGCACAGGGAAGCTTTCTGACACTGACATTAACTTAAGAAAGTTGAAAAAGAGAAAACAGGCCATGACCCAGGTGACCTCATGTGTCTTCTAAGCTTATGGCTTGAGTTCCTAGTACCAACAAATCCGCACTTTGATCTCACACCCACAGCGACCCAGATCTTTGAATTCAGCAATTCTTTCTCAGGTTTCAGTGAAGCATTGGCAGTCTGAGCTATTTTGAGACACTTTCTCTGCTGTGGATGCCACTTTTGGAATATGCCAGGAACATGCTAAGGACCTGGAGCTCTTCATCCTGGACCCGTTCTCAGCTTTGCTCACTCTCTCTTTCCCTGGGCTGATCATTTGGAGGACAGTAATTCTTGCCAAGCTAATCCCTGGAGCATGACTACCTTCCCCGGCCACAGGCTCCAAGAGGCAGTGTGGCTGCAGCACGCTGATGGTAAGGGGCATGGAAACACCAGGCAGTCTGGAAGGACACATGTCCTAAGGGGTGGTCTGAGTTTGGATGTGGACTGAAAGGACAAAGGTAGGGGGGAGCCAACAAGATTTGCCAAACATGTTATTCTTACAGTCATCACTTCCTAATCTGATGCAACTGACTCGGCAGGCATTCAGGAGTCTGCAGTCTCCATCTTCCTGCCCTAAAATCCTCTGCACCTGTAAGTACTGGGGCTCACTGCTGCTCATGCTGTCTTTTGGGGAGGGGGAGAGGAGGGCAAGGCCCTGGGGAAGGTCTTCATCACCTGACTTAGGTGTGGGCAGGCTCATGGCATTGGAAGAATTCCTGACACCCCCCCACCCCCCTGCCAGAACTGATTCTTACTTTGGAAAATGAAAATGTCTCTTTGTTCTTGTAGGAGCCCCCAGCATACCAAAAACTCCACCTGTCCTTTGGGGGCTTCTGTTCATCAGTGCTGTGTACACCTGATTTCTCATGTTAGACTTAATGGGAGAAGTACACACTTGACATTTGAATTTCTTAAATTAAGCAACCACAGCTACTATTGTGGGCACAGCACCTGCTGGTTTCTCTATCTTTTATGCAGCAATTTGCTGAAACAGTGAAAGATGTCATAAGCAGGAGGGTATAAATGAGAATCTAGAAACTCTTTCATGGTAAAAGGGAAGAGCAGTGTGGTTTGGGTTGATTCACAATGCAGTTAGAAATGCTGCCACAATGGCTCCATGATATGCGATGGGAAGGCCCATTGCAATGTCTTCCTATTTTAGTGGGAAAAGAGGCCAAAATAACTGTAGGCTCTCCAAAAACAGAGCATTTCTGATGCATTCATTTACCACTTTCCTGAGACACTCTACACTGTCTCCAACTTGTTTGTCAGTCGCTGAAGGAGACATTCAGCTCTTCTTTTTAGGACTGCTGAAGTTCCCTCAAAATAACCCAGGATAACAGCCAGGCCCCCAACCTACTCTCCTCCCCCAACACCAAGATAAAAACCATTCCTAGGGTCCAGAATTTGTTTGAAGGCGAGGATGAAAAATGTCATTGATTTAAAAAAAAAATCACTTGGAAAACCTGCTATGACCCAGACAAAAAACAGTCCTGGGTTTCTGTAATGACTTCCTCAGCCATAAATAAGAACAGGCCAGATCAGTAGGTCTTGCCCTTTATTTCCCATACAGTACCATAGAAGGAACATTGTCTTTAGCAAAGAAAAAGCATAAGATATTCATTAGGCCAAGGCTGGCTACCTTCAGTTTCTTAGATTAGAGAAATAAGCAGCTTTGTATTTGTATTTTATGAAGAATTCCAGGTCTGAGGAAGATTTCAGAACAGTGTTAATATCACTGCTAGAGAAATCAAAAAAAGAGATTCACCTTTTGTCTAGTGGAGACTACATTTATTCTCAGGCTCTAGGAAGAAACTAGTCTCAGGAAGAATTTGGGTTTGCTTTGACTACTGCTTATTTGTGTGGTCTTCTGAAGAGCTCTGAGAAAATGACAGTTGGATCACAGAAGTTCATTATCTAGAAGACTTTTTGTCAAAGGCTTGAGTGTTGGGTGAGGGGAGGGAGATCACCCTATGTGATGGATTCTGACCGTAACCAAAATAATCCAGGTTCTGCCTTGCCAGTAGCCTGAATTTATTTATCTGTCTATAGCATTCCAGGAGAATTAAGAATGTTCCCTTGTCCTCCCAAATCTCTCTCGATCGACTACCAAGGGCTTGAAAAATTTTAAGAACGTAATTCCTTTACTAAGGGCTTTGGCATCAGTTAAAATGCTAACCTCTAGGAGGGTCAGTTTGTTAAACCTCATCTAGATGTGGCCCATCATAACAGCAGATTCTGACAGAGAGGAAAAGAGAGAGGAGGAACATGAAATCATTGTAGATATGAAGATGAACCTCACAGCAGGAGTCTAAAAGGACCTGGCTCAAGGCCAAAACTAC
Source organism: Trachops cirrhosus (assembly GCA_028533065.1). NCBI lineage: Eukaryota > Metazoa > Chordata > Mammalia > Chiroptera > Phyllostomidae > Trachops > Trachops cirrhosus. The sequence goes on along the minus strand of CM052552.1, from coordinate 2,154,104 downwards.
CAAGAAGCTCCATCAGCAGAAAGGCAGGGAGGGATTCTAGTCTTACTAAAATGGAGTACAAGGTGACTTACTGAGACTTGTTCTCAAAAATGTTAGGAGGCCTCAGTATAAGGAATCAAAAAGATCAAATACTCTGTCACCCCTCAACCCTGGCATTTCTCCAGCCTAGTATGGCAAGACAAAGGAGAGGAGCACACAAGACTTAGACTTTGAGACTCTGCTCCTAAATTTTCCTTCCTCTGAGATCAACATTGAACTCATACCTAAGGGGATTCATGAGAGGTACAGTGACTCATCTTATTGCTTCACCAAAAGCAATAACATGGAAAGAGGGGTTGTCCCTGTAGTACCACAGACTAAGGGGAAGCATCCCTATATCTCTATGTGGGCTCCTTCCTAGGGCCTTTTGGAGTAAGACCACTGGGTTTAAATCCTGGCTGTGCCACTCACCAGCTAGCTGTGTGGCCTTGGGAGAGTCATGTAACCTATTTGAGCTTCATCTGTAAAATGGGCACAATAAAGGCAGGATCTATCAGATAGTGTTGTGAAGTTTAAATAAGAATGATGCCTGTGAGATTGCTAGTTACAAAATAGTCATGGGGATGTAAAGTACAGCATAGGGAATAATAACTATGTATGGTGCCAGGTAGGTAGGTACTTGAAATATCAGGAGGACCACTTTGTACAGTATATGATTGTCTAATCACTATGCTGTGCACCTAAACACAAAATAATATTGAATGGCAATTGTAATTCCAAAAACAATTAAATTTTTGTAAAAAGAACGATGCCTATGAAGCCCAGCCAGTGCCTGGTACAAAGTAAGTGCTTAACAAAAATCAGCAATGATTAACATTCCTAGCTCTCTGCTGTATGTGTGGCTTAGAGCAGCAGACAGTTCTGCTAAGTACTGATCTAACACCACCAGGGTTTCAAGGGCTCACCATTTCCTGAAAGTAACTGTTTTCTCATTTTTCTCCCAGGCTCACTAAATGAGAGCGTTCCCAAGCCTTCCTTCTCACTAGTTCCACAAACACTCCATTCCTCGGTTAACTAAATAGGTAGATTCTCTCCTAAAGATACAGGAAATCTTTTCCTTGGCATTCTCTTCCAACCTCAGGTTGGGCCTGGTTACCCATTCCCTATCGGTGAGATGGAATCATTTTTTGGAAGGGTGGGGTCTAGAAGGGTTCAGTTCCTGAAGCACTAACAAAAGGAAAGAATTCCCACCCAAACTGTTGTGTCTCTGGTTCCTATAAAGCTCACTGCAGCTGTGGCATTGATACCTAGCCACAACCACTCCCACTGTGGTTCCCTGACCCCCTGACTGCTGTTATTCTCCTCTAACACTCCCTCTCTCTTCCTCCCTCACTCAGGACAGTCCCTCGTCTGGGCCCCAGGGTGCTGCTGCTTCAAGAGGCTGGCCTTTGCTTCCTCTCTCTTCCTCCTCCCCTCCCTTTCCTGAGGATACAGAATTCACTCCCTTGCAAGGGCTGTGGTGGCAAAAAAGAGCTCTCCTTTCTGTGCTGTCATGCCCTCAATATGCTCTCTGCAATATAGCCCTCCCTGAGTTTCTGCTCAGCAGGGGGGAGAGGAAGGAAGCACCCCCTAAGGGTGATTACAGTACCTTTAGAACCAGAAAACTGGTCTACATACCTTCAAAGACTAAATGAGAGTGATTCTTAAACTCTTTCAGTCCAGGAGTTGGGTAAATGCATGTTCTAGCTACTATCATAGAAATATAGAGTCACTGGGTTTGGGGCTCATCTCTGAACTCTCTATGTTTAAAAAGCTCTCCTTGGGCCACACCTTAAGAGTGCACGTCATCTTGTGAATTGGGGGCACGTGTTGGGAAGGAAAGTCACATGGCTCTGATTTTATAACTAGCTCCAGCCTATATCCTGACTCTGTCCAGGAGCACATGCAAATGCTTTCTGAGTCCTGAAATTCTCTTGTTCAGGCAACAGCTCCTAGGCTGCTTCACAAAGCCCATGAGTAGTTTTAAATATCTGAACTGCAGAGCTAAATCAGTGATGCTACCCATCTGAGGTGCAAATGGATGGTGACCTCTTATCCAGAGGCTTTTAGAGCTAGTAGGGGCTAGAGAAAGCCTCAGTGGTTAACTGTATACTGAAGTCATGCCAGCAGGCTTTGACTCCCAGTCCAGGCCTGTTATAGGCTTTGTGACCCTGAGCAACTTAATTTCTCTGTGAATTGTTTCTTTATCTGTAAAATGGGAATAGTAATAACATCTACCTCATAGTGTTGTTCATGGGGAATTATGAGTTATCTCACAGAACTGTTTAGAACAATGCCTGGCTTACATTAAAAACTCAGTAAACAGTATCTGTTATTATTGTTACTATAAATATTATTATACCTATAAACAGGGTCTGTAATAGTCACAAAGAATAAATGAGTTCATGTGTAGAGAGTGTTCAGAACCATCATTGCTGTGGTGACTGCGATTTAACAGAGAAACCAGTAGCCGTCTTCGGGGTCTCAGGTAAGACCAAGGCCATCTTGGGTAAATAGTTCTGGGGGAGGAATTGTTCAAGGGTCCTTCAGAGGCTGACAAAGAAGATGGAAGTTTGGCATCTCTTACATTCAGAGTGTAACTAAAACCTTTGTGTTAAACTTGTTGCTATAGATTTATGGGATTATGGGATTTGGTTATAGGTCTAGGTCTAATTACAGTTTTAGGCCTCCTAGGAGACCGGCTGTGGTTCACATAGACTGGATCTTTAAAAATGCTGTGTGGATGTGCTCCCAGCTCTGCTGCACTGAAGGCTCAGTTGTTTGCACTGACTACCCCAACGCCTGTGGTAGAGCCTCGGTATTTGTCCTTTCCATCTGAAGTCCTCAGTAGTTAAGTTTTTAGATTTCATTAGAAGGCACTGGCCCAGTAAAGAACTGAAAAGCTGAAGTGATTGTCCTTTCCTTGGCACTTGGCTCCTGTCTGGACATGAGTTCTGCCCACTGACCATCACCTTCCACTGCCCGGAGCTCAGCCCTGGAAAGGGGGTGCTGATCCTGAGGGGGACGGGCCAGGTTTCTGGGTGGGGTTGGAAGAAGGGCATCTTCTCACTCTGGGCCGGTGTCCCCCACCACCTCACCCCTTTCATGCTAAGCCTCACCTGGCTCTGTCCCCAGGCCTTGCCCTGGGGGAGTAAATCAGAGAAGAAATACTGCATCTGGTCCCACAGAGTCAACGAATGCCACTTGGACCCTAGTGGCTCCATATCATCCCCGTCTCTCACTTCACTTCCTGCAGAGCATGTCCACTGGGAAGTCCTATTGGCATCCCCAACCCAACCTCTCCAAGCTGAACTTGTGACCTGTCTCCACTCCTCCCCTGGCCCACTAATAGTCTTGTGGACCCTGTCTCCATTAAGTCTCACCAAGGACCCATGCCGGAACATCAGAACCATTCTACCAGTGGACTCAAATTCAGAATGGCCCCTTCTCTCCGCTCTCACTGCCACAGTCCAGATCGAGAGCACTTGCCACTTCTTTCCAGGACCTTTGAGATGGCCTCCAAATTAGTGTACCTGCTGCAGCCTCTCCCTCGTCCAACCCTTCCCACCAGGTTCCCTAAGAGTTGTCTTCCTGGTCTGTCATTCCTGGGCCTCAGTAACAACCTTTGATGGCTCCCTATTGTTCACAGAACAAAGTACAAACCACTGTGGCCACCAAAGCCATGAGTAGGCCAATCCCAACCACACCTTTTCCACTCTCCTTCACTTGCTGCCA
>CM052552.1:2131387-2149851 GCA_028533065.1 Trachops cirrhosus | reverse complement strand
TGGGTTAACAGTGCCCCAAAGCACCTGGAATAAGCAAACGCAAATCCTTACTGAAAGAACACACCCTCTATCCAGTTTTCACTGGATTATCATGGCTCAAGTCTGGCTGTACATGAACTCATAATCCAAAATTAGAAAGCACACGATAAAGATAGAACAAAAATAGAATTAGATCCTCAGAGGTTCAGATACCAAAATTATATGATGTAAAATATTTTTAAAGTTTTAGGTATAACAAAAGAAGATTTTGAAACAGTTAGCAAAAAAAACAAGATACTAGAGAAAATAACTAGAAAGTATATTATATTTTCACAGGTGGCAAAGCTAGAACTCAGAGAAGGAAGTGACCCCTTCATTGTTACCTAGCTCAAAACGAGGGACTCAAGTCAGGTTTTCTGTGTCTGGTCTTCTCTTGGCAGACTTGGTGACCAGGGTTGTGTCATTCTTGTCCTGATTCAGTCAATGACCAAGATGAGTACTAAGCACTGTACTAGGTCTATAGAAACTACGAAAATGAACACAATAGAGTCACTGCCATCAGAAAGCTTAAAATTTAGTAGAAACATGACTACACACATAGAAAAATAACCATTGATATCAGGCTGGTGTGGCAGAAACCACCGTGGTCTGGAATGGTAGGAATGCTCATCCACATCACGTGGAGGACTTCTTAAACACAAACTGGGGGAGCTCCTTACAGGTTTTTAATTCAGTAAGTGCCTAAAAAGCACCTATTTTAATAGTTTTCGTGGATGCTGTTGCTGCTGGCCTCAGACTCACACTTTGAGAGCCCCTGGTCTCAGGTATTGAGAAGTCAGTTATACTTAAGTGGAGGTGGGGAATGAAATGATATGATTTGCATCTTAGAAAAATCACTCAGGCCACTTTGGGGAGAAGGATAGCAGAGGAGCGAAAAGAGATGAGGAAACAAGAAGCTATTGAAGGAATCAAGGCAAGATAAGACTGGAGACAGGGCTAAGCTAAAGCAATAGCAGGAGGAATGGAGAAAATGGGTCAACCTTGAGGAACACTTAGTAAGTAGACTTGGCAAGGGCTTAGTGACTAACTAAATGTAGATGTGAGAAGAAAGGATGTGGAAAAGCAACTCAGGCTTTTGCCTTGGGCAACTGGTGACTCCCTCTTGTACTGAGCATGTTGTTTCCTGTAATCAAAAGTGTAATGTGTCACCAGATTTGGGGGTGCAAGGTTGGGGAGTATTTCTGCCTTTAAATCTCATAGCAATGTTTCCTGGGAATTCAACAAGCATCTCTCACTGTTCACTCAATCCCTACTTTCAGCACCATGAGCCTGCACCTCGACCCTAATGAACTTGGAACACTTTTCAAAACACCTGGAAAGGAAAAGGAAGACTGTGATTACCCTGGCTTGATGACTACCTACTGGAGCCCGAGGTACAGAGCCTGCCCCTCTGCTATTACCCCAACCTTGCATTTTTTCATCATTTTAATATCTATAGGGCTGCTACCTAGAGCAGGGGTCCCCAACCCTCGGGTCACAGACAGGTACTGGTCAGTGACCTGTCAGGAACCAGGCCGCACAGCAGGAGGTGAGTGGTGGGCAAGTGAGCAAAGCTTCGCTTGCTTGCATTATTCCCTGAGCTCTATCTCCTGTCTTCCCCCTTCCCCCACCTTGGTCTGTGGTAAAATTATCTTCCATGAAACCAGTGCCTGGTGTCAAAAAGGTTGGGGACCACTGGCCTAGAGGGCTTTTGACATATTCACAGAGGCCATATTACATGTACAGGTAAAGAATTCATAACCTCTTCTTATGTAAACAGGAAAACAAAAGCATTTTAAATAGCAGCCTGAAAAGACATTTATTCTGTATATATGTAAAATGTGTAAAATGAGCAATTTGCGAGTACATGATCAGTCATGACTATTTGTAAGTCTTCTCCATGGGCAAGTATACTGCCAGCAATCAGCAGGACCAGCAGGATGATGGATGGGATAATTGTCCATTAGGGAATGGATAACTTTTGTACTATGGGAAGGTTCAAAAGGATACAGACATGCTGATGGATGGAAAAAGAGTTAGCTAATGTGATAGGATTGCAGCTCCATTGCTGGTAGTAACTGTTCTCTGGCTGAATCAATGATTAATCAAAGACACATTCTCATTTGAAACTCTTTTCTCACTGGTGCATAACCCCCCCCACTTTGTGTTACATTTAATAGCATTATTAAAAATTGCTGTTCAAGAAACTCAAATTACTTTGCCCCAGAAGAAACCATGTCACATTAGAGAGTGCTCATGTGAGCTCATGGGCAGAAGCCATGTAGGGGCTGTACCTGTGTTTAAATGTTGAACATCTGAATCCTCAATGCCTACCACAGGACCTGACACATACAGTGCACTCAACAAATGTTTGTTAAAGTAAGGGGAAATTAATTAATACTTTTGTCCATTCATTTGCCTGTTTATTCCTTCAACAGACATTTATTAAATACAGGAATTAAGGGCTATGGTCCGGGAACCAGATGCTTCAGGCTTCAAATTGCAGCTCCAACAAAACTGTATGCACTTGGTGAAGTTATTTAGCGTCTCTGAGCCTGATGCCTCCTGTGTGACATGGGGAAACAACAGCCTTTGCTCTCATAGGGCTGTGTGAGTGCTAAATGAGTTAGTGTACATAAGTGTTTAGTACAGGGCCTGGCCCATAGTAAGTACCCACTAAAGGGCAACTGTAATTATTATCATTGTTGTATGCACCCTGCTGGCCCTTTCTCAAATAACTAAGTCCATAGAAGAGGCACAGAATTTCTTAAGAAATGACAAGGCTCTTGGCCAAAGTTAGTATTCATTAAAGTGGTTATTTATGGTTCCCAGGCCAGAGCCCTACTGCCTTAGGCCTGCCGTTCCTGGCTTGGTGCCTTCTTGTGGCAGGTCAGGCTGTCTCTCAGTATCTTGTGCTCTCCAGAGAAGCTTGAGATATTGCAGAGCAGAAAGGTGAAGGAAGAAGGTAAGGGCTGGCAAGGATACAATTAACCATTAACATGCAAACCTATTGCATCCCAATCATTGTTAACTCTCTTGGGTGTCTTTTTGTGCTTTTGTATAGCTCTTTCTGTCAACATTTCTACCTTCTAAATCCTATTTCTAACGTTTATCCTCTTGGCACAGTTGAATAAGACTGTCCTTGATTTTAATTTTAATTTTAAGGCAACACAGTAGAAAACACATGACTTGGAGTTTAGTCAGGAGGTAAGGGGGAGGGCTCATAAAATTAGTGTCATAAGAGGATTCTGGAGATAGAAACAGGTGGCTACTGAAGAGCTGTGTGACCTAGGGTATATTACCTAGTGTCTTTGTGCCTCATCTGTAGAAAAGAGAAAGGGAGAATAATAATTGTCAAGACTAAGTAGAAACCACTTAGTGCCATGTCTACTGCACAGTGAGTGCTAAATAAATGGTGGCTATGACTATTATTCTGGAGTCCTATATGTGGAAACAGAAGTCCAGAGAGTTAACCCCTTGTAGCTACTTGCCTTCTAGGTCCTTACTTTCACTACTAAACTAGGCCTGCCTCTTTCAAGCCCTTTATAGTCTTGTGTTTACTCATTTTCTGATATACTAATTACAGGCCATGATTGTTTTTTACATCAGGCAAATTTAATACATTTAAATTTATGTTTCCAATATTTGTCTACCTGGAAGTTCTTATGAGCAACTCGAAGGCAAGAGCTATACAGTGTTAATCTAATATGTGCTCAATAAATATTGGGTAAATGTTGGCAGTTGATCTAGCAAGTTAACCTACTCGAATTGTATATGTCTTACATCTATGTTTCATTACAAGCAGTACAGAAAAGGAGGATGGGTGCATTGAACTAATCCAGGCCTGGGTTTGAACTCTAAAATTGGTACCTGAGTGTAAAGTACCTACTAGTGCTAAAAAATGCAGTGCTAGATACATGGTAATAGCACTAGTAATAGTAGCAACAGCAGTAGTAACAGTACTTACAGTAGTAACCCCTAATCCACGAGGGATACATTCCAGTATCCCCAGTGGATGCCTGAAGCCACAGATAGCACCAAACCATATATATGAAAGATCTGTCCAGAAAAAGCCCAACCATTGTTAATATAACGAAAACAGTTTGCATGTCATCAATATAACCCAGCAACCAAGGACAGTGGACTGGAATGCAAATGTATGACCAATGATGACTTCACTGCACTAGTCAGTGGGGGCAGTAGATGTCATTGAGTGAGAATGTGTACTGTGTGGCCGTAACATTCAAAATGACTGAGTAAGAAGAGCTATGAATCTGTATCAAATTTTGCATTAAGCTTGAACATTCCTCCATGGAAACTTTTCAGATGATTCAGTAGGCCACAGGTATGAGCAACTGGTGATTTGCAGCTTCATCATGACAACACACCTGCTCATGCATCACGTCTCGTGCAGAGTTTGTTGACGAAACATCAAATCACCCAAGTGACTCAGCCCCCCTATAGCCCAGATTTCATGCCCTGCAACTTCTGGCTTTTCCCAAAACTAAAATCACCTTGAAAGAGAAGAGATTTCAGACCATCAATGAGATTCAGGAAAATACAACAAGGCAGTTGATGGTGATTGGGAGAACTGTGTGAGGTCCCAAAGTGCCTGCTTTGAAGGGGACTGAGGTGCCATTGTCCTATGTACAATGTTTCTTGTATCTTGTATCTTCTTCAGTAAATGTCTCTATTTTTCATATTACATGGCTGGATAGCTTCTGGACAGACTATTTTACATATATAATATATAATATATTAATATATAATATAATATAATATATAATATAGTTTTTTTCTATATGTACATACACTTAACAGTTTCCCTTTGTCATATCCACATCAATAGATTGATGCCAGCATCAATCTATTCTTGCACTTTGGGACTATTATTAAGCAACATAAGGGCTACTAGGAGACAAGCCCTGTAATACTACAACAGTCCATCTGATTACCCAGAGGGCTACTAAGTGACTAAGGAGTGTGCAGTGTACAAGGGTGGGCAAAAGTAGGTTTACAGTGGTGAGTATATGGAACACACAGTTTATTTTTGTATGATTATTTATTAATTATTGCATTATTTTCTATATGAACTGTAAACCTACTTTTGCCCCACCCTGTACATAGCATGGACATGCTGGACAAGGGGATGATTCATGTCCCAGGCAGCACATGGTGAAATGGCACAAGATTTCATCACACCGCTCAAAACTGCATGCAATTAATACTTATGAATTGTTTATTTCTGGAATTTTTTATTTAATGTTTTCAGACCATGGTTGACTACAGGTAACTGAAACCATGGAAAGGAAAACTGCAGATAAATGGGCACTACTGTGCTAGCAAAAAGTAGAGTAGGAGAATTTCCCTAAGGATTTAATTTTGTTCTTAAAGGCTGTGAGGGTCCAAAAATAAGCTGAGTGGAGGAAGTATAGTGTAGTTGAGTCACATAAGCTTGGGTGTGAATCCAAGCTCTCCACATATTGATTGTGTGATCTTGCATTAAGTTCCCTGAGTCTCAGTCTCCTCATCCATAAAGTTAAGAAAATGTTAGTACCTGCCTCACACCTTTGTGGTGAGGATGAAATAAGATGTGGTATGTAAAGCACTATCATAGCATAGTACCTCAGACATAATAAGGACCCAAAAAGAACTACTTTATGAATTAATAAATGTGTATCGTGAATAAAATGGCATAAAAATGCTCTAGACACCCTATTGGCATGAGATTTGAAGGAAGAAGAAATAACTCCCAATAAGAGCTGTGAAAGTATCTGTCTCTTACCATGTAATACCTAGTGTTGGAAACTAGAAAATTTACATTATCAGAAACCATTCTCAGAATACACAGAAAGAAGCCACTGCTTCATGGCATAACCAAATAGTTGCTAGAGCTCAAGAGAGTCCCTCAGAATGTGATTAAGTGTTGAAAAGGACAAGTCATATGGAACAGTCAATCATGTCACCTCCTCCCAAATAGAAGCAAATGCACCAATAACCAATGAACCGAAAACAGAAAATCCAAGTCAAAGCAATTGAGAAGTGATCATTGTAGTGATGCCACTGGACTGGGGTGGACTGCCAGACTGGACACACTCTAAGACTGAACAGTTCCCCTGGCAGGGAGTCTACTGTCACAAAGTCACCACATGTCTTCTCTCCTCTGTATGAATAGAGAGGAGACCAAACATGATGAGACGAGCTCTTCTCCCAGCCTAAGATGCAAAAACTGCCTTTTTTCCTCTTTCTGTTGCCACACTCTCCATCCTCGTTTGGACATGCACTGAGAATAGCACTCAGGATTCCTGAGTTCTCTGATTCTTTTTTAGTGTTTGGATTGGCTGCTCGCCAAGAAATTAACGAGCAGGTGAATTTGGAGAAGATCTCTTATCTTCTCCAATGTTTTAACTCCCTGAAAATTAAAACAGTCAGAGAACTCCTTGGAAAGAGCATATAAGTACTCCCAGGGCTTCCAAATTAAAATCCCCATAAGACACCCACTAAGGTGGTTATTGTCAAGGGAATAGTACCCAGGTGTGGTAGTTGCTTTTCAGAAATTTGAAAAGTGGCACACAGGTTACATTTCTGATGTGAAAACCACTCTGTTCCCTGTAAGCAACTGTTTGATGTGTGGCATTGTAGTCGTGGGTGTAAAACATCTGGTCTTAACCAGAATGGGTGATTTGCTCACAATTTGGAAGGGCAGGTAAATATGGCTTTGCCTCCTGGTCTTTCATCTGGCCCAGACATGCAAATTCCTGTCTATGAACTTATTCTTCCCTGCCAGAATTCAATAGGCTAACATCAGCAACTGGCAGAGGTCTGCCTATGGTTACAGTGAGTGCTACATGGTGATAGAAAGGACACCAGAGGCTGTTAGAGAAGGGAGCCCAGCTTGTCTGAAGGGTATGCGATCTGGCTTGCCAGTCAGGGGAGGGAAGAGGTTCTGGTCCAGGACCAATACTGGAGGTGCAAAGAACAGAACCCAAAGAAACCTGGTTGGGGAATAGGAGATGACAACTATCATTTGTTAAGCACTTACTCTCTGCCAGGCACTATGCCAAGTCTTGGTACATTCTCTCACTTAGTCCCAGCAAAAGCCCCACTTTACAGAAAGGGAACTGCAGCCATATGGAAAAGACAGATCAAGAGCAGGAACATGGAACAGTACAAATACTAAAGTGCCCAGAAGGCAAAGCAGTTGGAATCAGTTGCAAGCAAAATTCAGAAACCTGAGTTATTTACAGTCATGGCAATTGGGATGAGGAGATGTGCATCGAAACCACTCAACCTCTTTAGCCGACACCCTCATTGGGCTGGCTCTGCCTGTCACACCTCGAGGTAACTGGTAAGGGCTGGTTTGGCAAAGGATGGAACCAGACGAGGGATGGACAAGTATCTGCAATAGATTCCTTTGAAGAGTACATTAATGGCCTATGCCATAAAACTCCAGTTAACACAGTAAGTGGAAGAAAAAGATCAATGAGTTGACACATGAATTTGAGATACCTTTTTACTTCTACAATCAATGCCAATCATTTCCTTGTTTGGAACTAAGATGTTCTGCCATTATTAATACCTGTTAAAAATGCAAATGTCTCAAATCTCATTAGCAGAGACTCAGGCTTAAGCATACTGACAACTACAATCAAAGCACAGATCCTACTGAAACTAACACATGATAGAAGTCACAACAGAACTCTGGTTCATAAATTATCTAAATAGTCTTCCCCCACAGACAACATTAGCCCTCATTTGTTCTTGAGCCCCAACTTTCCTTGGCTCTCATCAGCAGTTAGTGAACAAATGACAGTGTATTACAGCATCCTACCACTAGAGCGTACAACTGCCACACACATGACAAGCAAGCATCTATCACCTTCAGACTGCTATGTCTAAAAGCTGAGAAGTCTAACTGCATGAAAAGAGAGCCTGCTTGGTCCTTTGAAGGGCTAGAAAACACTTTAAAGGTGACATACATCAGACTGATCCATTTTTACTGGTTGGGCTGTGAAACTGAGTCAGGATTTGTTTGAGACAATGACAACACAGTTGCAGTCCCAGCTGTGTTAAATGACCAGCATATCATGATTGCCTTTTCATGCAAATGTCAATGACATATCCTAATAGGCTCTCAGCTCCCTTACTGGTATAATAAAGCAATGACCCAATTACTTTGGAGGGCCGAAGCAGCAGATGTGATGACTGAGTATGTTGTGGAAGACACTGTGTGTTATGGATGGAGCACAGTAGGGCAACAAACTGTGGTGCTGAGGATTTGAAACCTGCCTCCCAGGCCAAAACTCCTGCCATTCATCTAATGAGGGGGGAAAAAATAAAGCCATTCATTATGAAAGTTCCCACTTGTTCTCAGGATGGAAGCCAGTTGGGAAAATGTGGCATAGCACAGGTTGAGGCCAATTCTGTTTAAAAAACCAGCCAGTTTGTGGGTATTTGTTTATTTATAACTCACCCCTCCTCCTACTCCACACCCTGTCTCATTTTGCAAAGTATTTAAGATGGGATTTCAGCCTCTTAAGTCCTAAACAGGTCAAGCTACTTTTTAGATGAACAATAAAGTGAAACCCTTTGAATCAAGTGCCTTGCTCTATAGACAATGACTCAGCTTTCCCAGTCAGTGCTGGTTCCCCTTGTATCTTGTGGTGAGGAGGACCTCTTGCACCAAAACACTGTTGTCCCCACTGCTACATTTTAATATAAAATGGGGAAGTAAACAAGGGCCCATAAGCCTGAAGCCTAAAAAAGCAAAAGAACATGGATTCACTCACTCCCACACTCATCCATTCACTCAACGAATACTGATTGGTGCCTATTCTGGAACAAACTCTATTCTAGGCACAGGTGAAGCAAAAATGAAGGGCCAGTCCTTGCACTTGAGAAACTCCTGATGTAGTGGATGAGTACACAAGCCCTGCACCATAACATGATCAGTGCTGCAGCAGAAGCATGTACAGGGGCTGCAGAAGAGCATGGCGGCTGCAGGGGGCAGAGATGATTTCATTCTCGGACTCAGACACTGACTGTCACAAGATCAACTTTTGGTTCTGCCTCACACTAGCTGTGTGACCTTGGGCACTTTGCTTAATATCTCAGAGCCTCAATCCCCTCATCTGTAAAATGGAGCTATGTTGAATTGACATCATTGGGTTATTATGAGGATTAAATGAGATCATCTGTGTAGACAATTTACAACAGTTCTTGGCACTTAGTGAGCACCCAGTAAAAAGTCAGCTTTTATCTTTTCTATCCCTTGTGTTTGATTTTCATAAGACTCTGTGTCTGGTGGTAAGACTCCAAGGATTGGTTTTTAAAACAACTGCTTTCAACAAACTCCTTCCTTTACCCTGTTTTTTTCCCCCATTTGTAATGGCACAGTTCTGTCATGATTTTTCCCTCAGCAACCATACATCTGGCAAGAGCCTAGGGGAGAAAACATTTCCCAGATGGTTTTGTTTATGTCAGCCTACTATGTGCCAACCACCCCTCTAGATGAGAGGGACACATTGCTGAGCCATAAACACAAGGTCCCTGTTTCCTTGGAATTTACATTCTAGTGGGAGAGACAAACTAAAACAACCAAATAATTACTGGGACAGGTAAGTGTGATTAAGTAAGTATTGCCAATAAAAGGAATAATAGGGAGGGCCAGGAGGGAACTAACTGCAGGTGGTCAGAAAAGGCTTATGTTAGGAGGTAACATTTAAACTGAGACTGAAGGATTAAGAAGAAGCCTCCCATGTCATAAGCAAAAGACACAGCAGTCCAGGCAGAAGGAACATCAGGCACAAAGGCCCTGGGGCAGGAGAAGACTTTGGGAATGGGGAAATGTTCCAAAAACCAAAAGAACAGCATGGCTGACACATACACCCCTAGTAGGGAGGTAAAGCAGGCAGGATTATTATATGTATTTTGAAGATGAGAAAATGGAAAGCCAAGCAAGATTAATGGACTTACCCACAATGCCTTGCACACAGTAGGTTCTCCATATGTTGTAGAATTCTCAGTCTGTAGGGCAGTGCTGGGGCCCTTTACCTTCCAAATTCAGACTGAGGTTTCCCAACACAACTAGGGATCTGCTACCCAGGAAGACCAAAACATAGTCTTTTCTGTTAGTGAGTCATACGCAATACACATTAGAGTGTGGAGTCCAGTGGCCCCAGCTGCCACCTGAGTGTAAGGGATGGGGGTGGGCTCATGCCATGGCTGAAGCTTTTTAGCATTTTTATGATGAGCTGAAAGCACTCACTGCTTAATTTAAAATACTGCTCACACATACACATACGATTCAGCAGCTGGGGGAGCTGCCAGCAATTGAAGCTAAGTGTAGAAAATTGGAGGATCAGAAATATCAGGTACCTAGCCCTGTTTACCAGCTCTCACAGGCTGCATCTGACCTCATACAGTCCCATCTTCTGTAATAAATTTTCAGAGATCAAGACATGAATGGGGAACCAGTGGTTAGGGGAAGGAAGGCCTCTGCAAAACCCTTCCTATCAGCCACACTAGTGGTTCTACATGGTCTTAACCTTGCCTGTCTTCTTCTCCATTCCTGACTATTGAAACAGCCCTCAAAGCCCAAACCCAGTCTCTTGGTGAAGCCTCCCTTTATAGCCCCTCTCACCTTCCCTCATCTTCATGTTCCTGGAAAGCTGATGGCTGGGCGGGGGGGAACTCATTTGGCTCAGTTCACAAACTGAAAAAGCTGGCTGCTGCTTTTTCTGGTGTGTGTATCTTGTCTCCCCAACCACACGGGGGCCCTCAGCACACATTAGAAGAACTGGATTGTTTTCTTCAGTATTCCCCACAGCTCACAGCACAGTAGTCTGTACATAGTGAGAGTCCCATGTGCGGTTGCTCATAGGTTGCATGATAGTATCATTTGAAAAGCTTTTGGGTGGAGCACCTGCTCTTCATTGAAAAACAAGAACTTAAACTTGACCAAAAATGTGAAAGCCTCTGAGGTATCCAATTTCCTTCCCACTGCTCTCCAAATCCAGGGTATCCTGCCTACAAAGTGGATGAACCTGCAGCCTTATAAATCAAAATGCCCCACAGTTCATTCCTTTGCTCATAATATCCCTTCTGACTGGCGATCCTCTCTCCCAACTTTTCCTATCAAAATATCAACTCACTCTGCAAGGTCAAACCCAAATGTCATCTCTGCAATGAAACCTTCCAAGAACTCTCAGGGCACACTGTGTCTATGTCTTTCATACTATATGCTGGTGAGCTGGAATTAACACTGGTTGAAATCCCAACTCCATCACTTCCTAAGGTAACCTCATTTTTCTATTCTGAAAAGGGGCTAACAACTTGCCTCAGTGGAATACTGGAAGTTGCCAAAAAAATAATATCTGCAGCCCACTCAGCACAAGACTTGGCCTATGAGTCTCAATAAGTGTTACTTGTCATCATCATCTCTGGAAAACAGGGTGAAGTAATGGTTGAAGTGTGGACTTGGGAACTAGACACATCTAGGCTTCAAGGCCTGGTTCTGTCACTTTCTAACCCTGTGACCTTGGACCAGTCACTTCCTCTTTGCGACCCAGTTTTCTCATGTGTAAAATGAAGGGATAATATTGGGTTGGCCAAAAAGTCTGTATGTTTTTCCCCTAAAATAAAAGACTCATTTTTCATTTTCACCCATACTTTTATTGATTTGGATGTATTGAGTATGTAGGCTAACTCCCACATTCTATAACATTGATTGTTCTCCATTAATGTCTCAATTTGACCACTATCAACTTCAACTGGTCTACCTGACCATAGAGCATCGTCCATCGAGAAATCTTCAGCATGAAACTTCACAAACCACTTTTGACATGTTTGATCAGTCACAGAACCTTCTCCATACACAGCACAAATCTCTTTGCATTTTAGTTCCATTTTTACCTATCTTGAAATAATTAAGCATAATATGTGAAAAATGTCATGTATTTTCTTCCATCTTCAGTATTAAAATGGCTACACAAAAACTCACCAATTTTGATGTTTTTTAAATGCACACTGACAAAACAGCTATCACAATACAATCTAACAAAATTGCTTTCTTTTTAAGTATATTTTATTGATTATGCTACTATAGTTGTTCCATTTTTCTCCTTTTGCCCCCCTCCACCTGGTACAGCCTTCCCTCCAGCAATCCCCCCTTTAGTTCATGTCCATGTGTCATACATGTAAGTTCTTTGCTTCTCCATTTCTTATACTGTTCTTAACATTCCCCTGTCTATTTTGTTCCTACCAATTATATTTCTTAATCCCTGCACCTTTTCCATCATTCTCCCCCTTCCTCCACCCCACTGATGACCCTTCAATTGATCTCCATATCTATGATTCTGTTACTGTTCTGGTTGTTTGTTTAGTTTGTTTTCATTTTTTAGATTCAGTTGTTGATAGTTGTGAGTTTGTTGTCATTTTAGTGTTCATAGTTTTGTTCTCCTTCTTTTTCTTAAATAAGACCATTTAACTTTTCATGTAATAAGGCAGGGATGTCAAACTCAATTTCACCAGGTGTCACATCAGCCTCATGGTTACCTTCAAAGGGCTGAATGTAATTTTAGGACTATAAATGTAACTACTCCTTAACTAGGGGCAAGAAGCTCGGTGCTGCCCCGGGGTAGAAACAAGGTGCAGGGTGGGATAAAATAAGGCAGAGGCCCGGATTCAGCCCAAGGGCCTTGAATTTGCCACCAGTGTAATAAGGGCTTGGTGATGATGAACTCCTTTAGCTTTACCTTGTATGTGAAGCACTTTACCTGTCCTTCCATTCTAAATGATAGCTTTGCTGGATAGAGTAATTTTAGTTGCAGGTCCTTGCTTTTTAATCACTTTGAATACTTCTTGCCAGTCCCTTCTAGCCTGCAAAGTTTCTTTTGAGAAATCAGATGATAGTCTTATGGGAATTCCTTTGTAGGTAACCATCTGCTTTTCTCTTGCTGCTTTTAAGATTGTCACTTTTCCTGGCTGGCATAGCTCAGTGGATTGAGCACAGGCTGCAAACCAAAGCATCACAGGTTCGATTCCCAGTCAGGGCACATGCCTGGGTTGCAGGCCAGGTCCCCAGTGGGGACCACATGAGAGGCAACCACACATTGATGTTTCTCCCTCTCTCCTTCTCCCCCTCTTCCCCTCTCTAAAAATAAATAAATAAAATCTTAAAAATATATATTTAAAAAAAAGATTGTCACTTTATCTTTAACCTTTGGCATTTTAACTATGATGTGTCTTGGTGTGGTCCTCTTTGGATCCAACTTGTTTGGGATTCTCTGTGCTTCCTATACTTGTATGTCTATTTCCTTCACCAAATTAGGGGAATTTTCTTTCATTATTTTTTCAAATAAGATTTCAATTTCATGCTCTTCCTGTTCTCCTTCTGGCAGCCCTATGATTTGGATGTTGGCACGTTTGGTGATGTCCCAGATTATTCTTATTTTGTCCTCATTTTTTTGAATTCTTATTTCTTCATTCCATACTGGCTGACTATTTATTTCTTCCATATGTTCCACATTGTTGATTTGTACCCTGGCTTCCTTCCCTTGCCTGTTGATTCCCTGTGGATTTTTCTTTATTTCCCTTAGTGTAGTCTTCATTTCTTCCCTTATGCATTTGCTATACTCAATGAGTTCTCTAAGCATCCTTATCACCTGTGTTTTGAACTCTGCATCTGATAGGTTGGCTATCTCCATTTCGCTTAGTTCCTTCTCTGGAGTTATGATCTGTTCTTTCATGTGGGCCACATTTCTTTGTCTCCCCAATTTGGCAGCCGCCCTGTTTTGTTTTGTTTTGTTTTTTTCTGTGTATTGGGTAGAGCTGATTTCCATTTGCTTGGTTCTTGCCCCATTTTCAGTTACTTCCCCCATTTCCTGTATGTGACTGGTGCCCTTCTAGCTGCTGCCCTGGTGCTGAATCCTAGAGTAGGTCAGTTTGTGTATGTTCTAGGGCCATGTTGGTCCTTTAAACAGAGTTTCCTGAGAGATCAGCAGTTTCTTCCACTGCCCCAATCCCCACTGATTTTTAGAGCCCAAAGTTATGAGGCTTTATTTGCCTGGTGCTGGAAACGTGGGCTGTGTGGTATGGCCTGGGGCTTGGATGGCCATCTACCCAGGTGTCCCTCCCAGTTTTAATCCACCACAGGTGAATGTGGGACCACTCATTCCATGAGCCACCACACTGTGTCCTTTCTGCCCTGACTCCCCCTCCACCTCTCCTACACATCTGGATGAATATTTCCTCTTTAAATCATCAGTTGTCAGACTTCCATACAGTTTGATTTTCTGGCAGTTCTGGTTGTATTTTGTTTTGAGATGAGTTGTGATCCTTCTTATGGTTGTGAGAGGAGGCAAAGCGTGTCTACCTACGCCTCCATCTTGGCCAGAAGTCCACGAAATTGTTTTCGAATGAAGTGAAAGACAACTAAGCACTACAAGAGCCATCTTATGGAAAAAAAACCAACAAATGAACTTTTTGGCCAAGCCAATAGTTTCATAGCCCCCATCCCAGAACCTGTTGGAAAGATTCAAAAACAAAGTATGCAAGGTAAACCACCCAGTACAAGGCTCATTGCATAAAAATTGCTCATGCAGGTCTATGTACCCCTACAACCCATAAAACTCCTTTAAGGGCACATACAACATTTCCCTTCTGTTTGCATCTTTCCCTGTCTAGCCTAGCACAAAACCTCTGCAGCTGGCTGGCCCACAATAAATCATTGTAGAATTGAATTGAAAACCCAAACCAGATGTGCCTCCTCCCCTGTCAAATGAAGCTTTCAGGCTGGTGGGTTGGGCCTGATGCCCCTTCAACTCCCCCTTTCTCTAAGCTAAGAGGCTACCATTGTCTCCTGGGCTCTGGGGAATGAGGCAGGATGGTAGAAATGGACAGGAAGTTAGGAGGAATAGATGGGACAAGTTGGGTAAGGAAGACCACTCTGTCTGCTCCTGGTGACTCCTAGCAAACTACCTTTCAAGGGTGCTATCCTGAAGTCTCTGTTGAATGAAAACAGGTGGGTTTGATTCCTGAAATAAGTCACCAAAAGCCCTTGGCCTATCCAGTGCCCAGCTGTAGAGGAAACTATTCTCTCCCCAAAACGTCAAAAAATGAAAGTAAATAAAGGTGTCAGGAGAAAGGGCCCTTCTCCTTTAGCAGAGATGGTGAAACTGAGGTTCAGAGATGTTCAGCTCTGAAAACATGAGGCAGGGCTTCAAAGCAGTTCAGCTGGCACCAAAGGGAAGTTCTAACTTCTTAGCACCCTGCCTCTACGTTAATCTTGCTACAGAGGAACAGAGGTATGTATTTATCCCCCCACCTCCTCAAGACCACTGGGAGGTGAAAACAGGGCTTTACTGGGGAAAAGTATTCCAAAAAGTAAAAAGCTGTTTTAAAACTATGAAAAGATGTCCATATCCTCAGTGTTTCCGAGCTAGAGCTATATAGACAGAGCACAAGGAGTAGAATGCTGTCCAGCACAAGGTCAAGTTTAATAGTCAGACACCAGAACGAGGTTCTGTGTACTGTAACACTGGCTCTGTCACATACTAGTCTGCCTCACCCCAAGCAAATGCCTTAACCTCCCTGTGCCTCTGTTTTCTCATCTAACACAAGGTACCAATAATAGTACCTCTTCACATAGTTGTCTATGAGAATTAAATGATCTAATATTTGTAAAGCCCTTACCATGTGCCTGGTGCATGGTAAATATGACATGACTGTTTTTTAAATAAAAATAATTACATACACCTGTCCCTCTGTAGCAAGACTACCCTAGAGGCAGGGGTTCAATGGTTAGAGCTTGCCTGCAGAGCTAGCTAGCTGAACTAAGCCCAGCCTCATGATTTCAGAGCTGAATCTGTCTGAACTTCAGTTTTACTATCTCTAACATGGGGATACTAACAGTCCCTACCCAAAAGGCTGTTGCAAGTTTCAAATGAGATACATAGCTCCAAAGCCTGACAGAGCAGAGTGAGTAAGCACCCATCAAAGGCAGAGTGCCCATCACCTGAATCTTGGAGAGTGCTGCTTCCCATTTTTCCCCTCTTCTGGGTTAACACATGATATGTAGTTTTAGAAATCCTCCCACAGTAAAGAAACAATTTCGTCATTTTTGCCAATGAAATTCCTAAACATTTTATTCAAAAGGAAAAAGATTTTGGTCATTTCTAAACCATGAAAGCATGGGTTATCTGTTTCCCCACTCAGCAAACCTGTTCCCCAAAGGTGCAGAAGTCACTTTGCAGGAAAAAATCTAAGGAATGAGTATTTTACCACAAACAAAAGCCATCTTTGTTTGCAATCCAGTTTTGGGAGAAAAAAATACCTCAACCCAGGAACTTGGAAAATTCTTGAAAGTTCTCATTTTATTCCAGCAAATCCAACTGAACTGACAAGACTCTACACCATGAGAACCTGAGGCAGAATGAGTAGGTCCTTTGCCCACCACCCTCCTCACAGCACCCAGAACCCAGCAGAGTGCACTGGGCATCAATATACATGGGAGCCCCAGATTCCATTTCTACAACATCTGCCACATTGCCAATACACTCAGAAAGCAGCACTAAAGAACATTTTGATAACAGTGGGGGAGGGGGGAAGCTTCCATCAACTCACCATTCTAACACAACTCTTAATTTTCTGCGAAAAGTTCTCTTCCAGCTTTTATCCACGTGCAGGCATATTTTTATGAATGAGTCATGGGGAAAACTGCAGGGGCTTCAGCCAAGAACCAGATACCATACAGCTCATGTCACTAAACTTTCCAAATGAGGGTCTTTTCTTCCTTCATTCATTCCATTTATTCTGTCAGTTAGTCATTCAACAAACATGGATTTAACCAGGCTCTGGTGCTACATCCTGGGGAATACAGAGATGAAGATGACTAAATCACAGTCCCCAAACTCAAGCAGCTCCCAGTTTAATGGGGGAACAGACAACTCAGCAGGAAATTGTAGCACAGTGTGATCAATACACAAATGCTGTGAACATACAAAAGAGAAAACATTGAAGGTGGATGGGGAAGGGGTACAGGAGATGCAGGAGATCAGGCAGAACTATATATAGGCACGAAGTTAAGGAAAGCAAGGTGTCATCAGGTAGCCAAAAATAGTTCAGAATGCCTGGATCATAGGCAGATAGCAGTGAAACACAGTGAGAAAGAAAGGAGAGGTCAAATTATTAAGGTTAAAGTTTACAGTGTCACTCTGAAGACTGTAGGGAAGTTTCAGAAGGATTTTAACCAGGGTATTAGCATGGTACATTTTAGTAAGATTGCCCGAGCAACAGATTGTTGCGTAGATGGGAGGACATGGGCTAGGTAACAAGAGGACCATTTAGCAGCCTGTCACTGTAATTGATCAAAATAAGGAGGTTCTAAACAAATGAGATGGCTTCTTCACCTCTGCCTTGTGTCATCTTAGTAGGTGACTTAAACTCTCTGTGTGACTTAGTCCCCTCTGTAAAGCAAATAACAACAGCATCTTTCTGAGTAGCTGCTGAGAGGACTAGAATAGATATGCATACGAAGCACCTGGCACCAGGGCTGTTACCCAGAAAACACTGAAGACAGGTCACTTCCCCTTCCCCTCATTCCCAGTTCTTCCACTTCACCCTTCCTTAAAGGCTGGCATGGTATGGAGCATGGAAGTGGCCAAGGCAGGATTTTAACCCAGACAGTCTGACTCCAGAGGGCAGTGGAGAAACTTTGAAAGTGCTGTTGTCAGGACAGTTACTTAGAAGGATTGTTTAGCTGAGTCTAGAGCCCAGCTGAGGTTGGAAACTATGACTTTCAAGTGGGACTAATCAACAAAATGATGGGATTTTCTCCAGCAGTGTTCCTCCATCTGGGTGTAAGTACAGAGGAGGAGGCTGTCAGTTAAATTTATCCAGGCTTGGACTTTTGCCTAGTGGATGTGTCAGAAAGACACAGGGCAAGGGAGTTGAGGATATAGACAAGATCCTAAAGTCTACATTATACGATTTAGGCAAACAGACCTGGCTTCAAATCTCATCTCTGTCCTATACTAGCTGTTGGACTTTGGGTAAGTCACTCAACCTCTCTGGGCCTCAGTCCCCTCATTAAAGAAAAAAGACAAAGTTTTTTCTCACAAAGTTATTGTGAGAATTACATAAGATTGCTGAAATGATACCTGACACATACATATTCATTGCTAAATTTATCATCATCACTATCATTTTCAAGAATGGAGAGGGAAAGAAGGTGAGAGGAACTGACAAGATGGGAGAATGAAGGGAGCTCAAGAGACTGAAGATCGTCTTGAGGTAGAAAGATGAGCTTTGAGGTCAGCGGGAAGAATGTGGATAGCGGGGGCGGGGGAGTTCTGAGAGCAGTTTTAACCAGTGATGAAGCATGGTATGGCTAGAATGGGGGTGTGTCCTCCACATGGATCATGGATGTTGAACTCACCCAGAATGAT
>CM052552.1:2113393-2130887 GCA_028533065.1 Trachops cirrhosus | reverse complement strand
ATCAGCTGATAGTCTTATGGGAACTCTTTGTAGGTAACTGTCTCCTTTTCTCTTGCTGCTTCTAAGATTCTCTCCTTATTTTTAATCTTGGGTAATGTAATTATGATGTGCCTCAGTGTGTGCTTCCTTGGGTCCAACTTCTTTGGGAATCTCTGAACTTGCTAGACTTCCTGGAAGTCTATTTCCTTTGCCAGATTGGAGAAGTTCTCCTTCATTACTTTTTCAAATAAGTTTTCCATTTCTTGCTTTTCCTCTTTTCCTTCTGGCAACCCTATGATTCAGATGTTGGAACATTTAAAGTTGTCCTTGAGATTTCGAAGCCTCTCCTCATTTTTTTGAATTCTTGTTTCTTCATTCTGTTCTGATTGAATATTTTATTTCTTCTTTCTCATGCAAACTCTTGATTTGAGTTCCAGTTTCTTTCCTGTCACTGTTGGTTCCCTGTACACTTTCCTGTATTTTACCTTGCATAGCCTTCACTTTTTCCTTTATTTTGTAACCATACTCAACCATTTCTGTGAGCATCCTGATTACCAGTGTTTTGAACTGTGCATGTGATAGATTGGCTATCTCTTCGTCGCTTAGTTGTATTTTTTTGGAGCTTGGATCTTTTCTTTCACTTGGGCCTTTTTTTTTTTTAAATCTTGGCTTGCCTGTTAGGTAGTAAGGGGCAGAGCCTTAGGTATTGCCAGTGGGCAACCCACATAGCTGCATTGTGGTGCTGTATGTGTGGGAGGGGTTGAGAGGGAACAATGCCGCTTGCTCAGTTCTCGGCCAGCTTTCAGTCACTTCCTCCACTACCCACAAGCAAATTGGGCCCTTCTGGTGCT
Organism: Trachops cirrhosus; assembly: GCA_028533065.1. Classification (NCBI taxonomy): domain Eukaryota; kingdom Metazoa; phylum Chordata; class Mammalia; order Chiroptera; family Phyllostomidae; genus Trachops; species Trachops cirrhosus. The sequence goes on along the minus strand of CM052552.1, from coordinate 2,130,057 downwards.
GATTCCCAGGTGGGTGGGCTTGTGTACATTCTAGGACCCTGTGGGTCTCTCCAACAATCTCTCCTGTGAAGCTGGGAGTTTCTCCCACTGCTGCTGCAACCCCCACAGGTTTATTCAGTCAGAGGTTTTGAGGTTATATTTCCCTGGGCTGGAACCCTGGGTTGTGAGGTCTGTCTCACTCCCCAGTTGTTCCTCCCAGTTTATCCACATGCGAATGTGGGACCGCCTGCTCTGCCAGTTGCCGCCTCACCCACCCCAGTCCTCAAGCTGCCACCTTGCCGTGAGTCCTCTCCACCCTGGCTGCCCATCTCCGCCCCTCCTAGCGGTCTGGATGAATATTTCTTCTTTAACTCCTTGGCTGTTGGACTTCCATACAATTCAATTTTCTGGCAGTTCTGTTTTTTTTTTATTTTTTAATTTGTTGTTGTCCTTTTGGTTGTGTGAGGAGGCACAGTGTATCTACCTATGCCTCCATCTTGGCTGAAAGTCTGAGTGCTTATTGTGTATCTGACACTGTAGTTGTGCATCTCACATCATCCTCATAGACGCTGTAGAAGATGAGAACTATTATTAGGTCCCTTTTACAAGGATCTATCATTAGATTCATAACATTGTTATTAGATTAATTTTCTGAGGCTTGCTGAGGTTAAGTAATTTGTGACAAATCACACAATCAGTGAATTGGGATTCAAATACCTGCTGGTCTGACCCAAGAGCCCTCAGCCATCTGAGGAAAGGGCCAAGCACCTCTTAATTATAGATGGAACCTCCCTAGTATATGTTGGTAGAGGACCCCAAACAACCCATCCCCATCATCACACACAGAAGCACCCACACTGCTCCACCAGGACTATCTGCTCCTGGGTTAAAGATTGAGTTCAGGGAGGACACCATTAAAATATAAATATGTGTTTTGCAGGTTAACACAGTCTAGAAGTCAGGAGAAAAGCCTGCCCTGTTTCAAGATCTTAGAAGAGTTGAAAAGATGGAGCACTCAGCAGAATGGGTGGCCTGTAGCAGTCATAGCAGGGGTGGCAGTGGGTGGCACTATGGCAATCTATGAGATACATTGGGAGTCTAAAGACATGGAAGACAAATTTGACTTGCATCACCATTTTACCCTGAGCTGCCCATGTCCTCCATAAATACAAATGAGGAGAGGAACAAATCATGCATGCCTTGGAGACCAATAGCCTAGGTTCAAATCCTGGCTTTGCAACCACTAAACTACATAACTTTGGGCAATTCAGTGCTCTGAATTTCCATTTCCTCATCTGCAAAATGCAGATGGACATAAAAAAAAACAATTACTTCAGGCATGTGATCATTTGTATAAAATTCTCAGCACAATGTCTGGTACTTAGTAGAAACCCATTAAGTATCAACTTCATCTGCCCTGCTTTCACCGCCTCTTGGAAGAAAAGGGATGCAAAATTTAAAATCCCTAGAAATAGAATGGAAAATAAGTAAGGACTAGGTCATTCATTGATTCATTCAACACATAAGCTCTGAATTCCTCCTTTATGCCCTGGAAAGTCAGACATAAATAAACCAGTCACCGTTCTCAAGGAGCTCACATTCTAGTGGGCACAGGCCCAACACACTGTTGCCATATGATTGAATGCATTATATGATATGGAGGGCTAGTGGGGCACTTGAGGGTACTGAAAAACTTCACAGAGAAGATATCTGACATGGAACTTGAAGGACAAGTAGCAATCATTAGGCAGACAAGGAAAGAAAGTGTATTCCAGGTAAAGGGATAGCATATGCTAAAAAACTCAACATGGCAGGTTTAGGTGGAGCAGAAGTGGTGAGATCTTACACTGCAGGAGATAATACCCAAAATGTATAGTAACCAGTGTGACATGGGCATTAAACACTTAGAAAGGACTCAGTGGTCATAAACAAAAAGTAAGGCCACAATGGGGCCTTTAAGAAATGGATTCCTCATATTTAGAATACTTTTGGCAATTGAAGTAAATACAGGTAAATAATTAATTCATTTGTTATTACTGAGGCTCCTATGCTATTTGAACATTTAGTGGGATAGTAACAGTAACATCTGGCATACAAGATAGGTATACAGTGGCATATAATGCTATTTCACAGAAGCAATTTTATGAATTGCACCCATATCTGTACATAAGAGATTTTTTATTATCCTGACTAAACTTGGATGGGTATCTATTCAGTAGATTGTCAGGGTGGAAGAGCATAATCTCTTTATATTTCCCCTAAGTACACAGGCCACAGCCACACACATAATATGTTCCTAATCAATGTTGAATTGCTGTTATGAAGTCAATTGAATTGAATGTCTTTCTTTTGTAATTCCATCCCTGTCAATTTTTTAAGAAATGTTTTATCTAGTAATTCTAATTAACTCACCTCTTTTCCTTACCCTATTCACTACCAATTAATTTGCTAATAATGTCAGATATTCTTAGGTTAGAAAAGAAAACATTTAAAAATGTTTAAAACATTTAAAAATGTTTTAAACATTTTTAAATTATCTTGGAATTCCATAGAGCTCCCTCTTAGTTAATTACCTTCTGATTATTTCTCATTCATCCATGGTCTTAGATCCTACAGTCAGGCTAGCATGAATTTTATTGTCTGACCTGTTGTTTTTCTGAGCCTCCCAAGTGAGATAATCAGTAATGCAGATGAGCCGCACAATGAGGTTATATTAATCATTTATTTGTAAGTGAACCAGGTCACCTTTCACATCAGCTCTCCTCACATGTCAATTTTTAACACATCTAACATGAAACAGCCCAAGGAAATCAGCTCCATCAAGGTAAGGGCCTGCAAACAAATCTCTTTGAGAAAATTAGTAAAAACAAAAATGATTTTTTTCCTGCACCACAGTTGAGCCCACCAAATCAATGGGACAAGGGGCATCTCCACCTGATGTAGCCTATGAGAACAAATTCAACTTCATATTTGTAGGAAATGAGAGCCCCAGTTTAGGCTTTGGAACCAGATCAGCCTCTCTTCACACTCCAGCTTTACCACTTTTTTGCGGTGAGTGTTTTTTTCAAATATTTTATTTATTTATTTTTAGACAGAGGGGAAGGGAGGGAGAAAGAGAGGGAGAGAAACATCAATGTTTGGTTGCTTCTCACACACCCCCTACTGGGGACCTGGCCCGTAACCCAGGCATGTACCCTACACTGGGAATCGAACATGTGACCCTTTGGTTTGCAGACCAGTGCTCAATCCACTGAGCCATACAAGGTGGGCCCAACTGCTGTGACTCTTTAGTAAGTTTTTGTTTAACTTCACAAATTTGGGGGTAAAAATACCTGCCTTGCAGGGTTGTTGTGACAATTAAAGATAAAGTATGGAAAGTGAAAGTGCTTAGCACTGTGACTGGCAATGAATAGATGCTCAATTAAGTGGTAGTTGTTATGACTTACTGTGAGTCCATTATAAAGCAGAGAGAACATGAGACCATGAGTCAGGAGCCCGGGTTCTGTTCTTAGCTGCACCACTAATGAACCAAGGACACTGTCCCCTCTCTGAGCCTCAGTTACTTTGTGAAATGAACAGATTTGCTGAGGGATAGATAATATGTCACCTGGGTTCCACCACCCTCCTCTTTGACATCCACGACAGGCATCAGTAATCAGGAGTCTTTCCTAATGAGTAAACATGTGGACTTAGAATCATTCTCACCACTGGGTCCCAAATAGCCTCTACTGCTCAAGTAAAGTTGGCAAATGAAATGAATCTTACTTGCCTTCCCTGAATTACAAGGCCTCAGATGTATATTTCAGTGCAAACATTCCAAGTCTCTGTGGAAGAAATGCTCTCTGATAATATTTACAAGCCAACTACAAGGTGAAGTGAAGGATTTCAGGTTCAGAGTGACTTTCCACCTAAATAGATGAAAACAAATAATTCAACTTAATGGTGTAATACAATGAGACTAACCCGGATTTATGCCTCTTTCTTCTGCTGAGTCCTAGCTCTATGACTTTGGACACCTCACTAAACCTTTCTGAGCCTCAGTTTCCTCATTTGTAAAAATGGACCTAAGATGGTTGTGTAAAATGTTAACATCAGGAGAAACTGGGTGAATATATAGAAACTCAGTATTGTCTTTGCAGCTGTTCTGTAAATCTAAAATCATTCCAAAAAAAAAAAGTTTATGTTTACAGAGTGGGCAGAAGGGCAACTACCTTGAGGGACTGTGAAGATTAAATGAGGTAAGATGTGGGAAAGCATGGAGTTTGGTGTCTTCCTTTTTCCCCTCCCAGGCACCTCCCTTCACCTACACATTCGAACTTGTAGAACACCTGAGGAATTAGTAGGTATGCTTTCTGAACTGTGATGCCAGCAGGCTAACCTGGCTGACAGCACTGCAGTTCATAGTCCTGCTGCCAAACTGAAGCCCTGCAGGCAAGAAGGTTAAGTTTATACTGTCCAGGGTGCCAATGCATGTGTCACACATTGCCAGAAATCAAATTGGCCCACCTATTTTTACTGGATTCTGTATGTACATGTGTGAGGGGGCAGGGGTGCATGGGTGGGAGGTAAAATAAGAGAACTGGGTCGAATCTGGATAAGACTTGAAGGTAGATAGTTAAGGATGCAGTTTCATGCTCCACTCCACCCTTACACTTAAAACTTTTTTTCTTTTCAGTTGTAGGTGAAAGCACTGTTCCAGATAGATCCTGATATATTCAAATAAGTTAGTGGAAAGAGGGACAGAAGGAGTATTCAGCCACTATGTCCATGCTGGTCTCAGCCTTATTTACCACCAAATCTATTCCTTCCTTTTACCTTCTCTGCTCTATATTGCAACAGGAGGGGGATGGAAGGGCAAGGGGATGATTTGACCCTTGCAGGCTCAGAGGTTCCTAGACTCTGAAGGGAAAGCACTGGTAGGACATTGGAAAACAGAAGGAAGAGAGAATCCAATCTATTTCTCTCCCTCTTGTGATGTTCCCAGGAGTGACTGTCTTTTGGGGCTCCAGCAGTGCTGACCAGGTTTATTGTGGCTCAAGTTTCCACCAAGTGACCCAACCCCTAGGTTCTAGCATAGGAGCATAGGAGCTCCCTGCTATGGATAACCCCTGGGTAGCCTCATTGTCCTTGCCTTGGCACTAAAGCTCTCATCAGCTGGGTAACCAATTCCCCACACTGAATTCCTTCTCCCATAAATACTCAGTGGTTTCTGTTGTCCTAATTGGACTAGACTGATCCATCCTCCATTAGCCAACAACAAGGATTCCCTCTTCCCACAAGCCAGTCTTTATTTTGGAAAGCCAGGCTCTTAGAGACTGATCTGGGAAATGTAGGTGGGAGATTAGGAGTGTGAAAGAGGTCTGGGGAATTAGAAATGGAGGTCAAGTTCAGGAGAGTCCAGACACCTAAGAAGTTTCTGAAACAAGAAAAGAGCAAGCACAGAAAAGCAGTGGAACTAGTTTTGCTGCTTCTGGACTTTGTCCTGCTCCAGCCTGTGGATGCTCTCAGAGTCTTTTGCATTGGCAGAGAGCAAGTTCAAGCCTAGAAAGAGAGGAGAGATAAGCCCCACCTCCCAATGGGTTCCAGATACAGAGGTAGAGGAGGAGAAAGGCCCCAAGGTGTGGCTTTGATAGGTGGCGGCTGCATTCCAATCAGATGGAGAACAAACCCAAAAGTCTCACTGATCCCATCCCTCAAGCTGTCCCAATGTGCCATGATCAAACTGTCCTAGAGAAAGGATTTGCTGAGGTAAGGACTTCAACAACAACAGAAATCATGCAGGACTGTCCCAAGGCAAGGAGTCCCTTCACCTAATTCCCTTTCCAACTGTATTTGGGACTGTATAGACCCAGCCCTAGTGCTGGAGTCTCATTCATCATCCAGTAATTGACTATGTGGCCTTGTAAAACAGGGACAGGGAACCCTGGCCTCCTGCTTACCTAAAAGAACACATTGTGAGTAGCCAATATAAATGAAACTGTAATTCTAGCTCAGAGGACAAACAAGAGCAAATGCCTGAGAAATACTTTCTCCTGGAGGCTGTGAAAGAAAGCAGAATGGAGAAAGTACTTTGTAGTGCTCAATAGCATGTTTTTTATATTTTTAATTATATTTTATTAATTATGCTATTACAGTTGTCCTAGTTTTTCCCCTTTTGCCCCACTCCCTCAGGCAATGCCCACATCATTATTCATGTCCATGGGTCACGTGTGTAAGTGCTCTGGCTACTACCTTTCCTATACTGTACTTTACATCCCCATGGCTATTCTGTAACTACCTGTTTATACTTCTTAATCCCCTCACCTCTTCACCCATTCACCTACACCCCCCTCCCATTCAGCAACCTTTTTCTTAAATAAGTTCCTTTAACATTCACATAGTAATGATTTGATGATTAACCTTTGACATTTTAATTATAATGTGTCTTGGTGTGGCCCTCTTTGTGTCCATCTTATTTGGGACTCTCTGTGCTTCCTAGACTTGCATTTCTATTTCCTTTACCAAATTAGGAGAGTTTTCTTTCACTATTTTTTCAAATAGATTTCCAATTTCTTGTGCTTTCTCTTCTCCTTCTGTCATCCCTATGATGCCAATGTTGGAACACTTGAACTTGTCCCAGAGGCTCTTTACACTGTCCTCTTTTTTATTATTATTACTTTTTGTCCTCGTTGTTCTGATTGGTTGTTCTTTGCTTCCTTAAGTTCCAAATCATTGATTTGATTCTTGGCTTTATCCACTGTACTGTTGTTTCCCTGTAAATTGTTCTTTATTTCAATTAGTGTATCCTTCACTTTTGACTGGATCTTTATTATCAACAGCATGGCTTCACAGAAATTGTTACTTTGGCCAAGGACAACGATAATATTGTCATTGTATATAAAAATATTCCTAATTTTTTGAGATGCAAAATGAAGTATGTAGAGGTAAATGATATAACATCTGGGATTTCCTTCAGAATATTAAGACAAAGTACAAAAGAGAAAAAGAAAGGGAGATAAATAAAGCTAACATGAAAAGTCTTGATAACTCTGGGCAATGGACATAGGGAGTCATTATACTATTCTATTTTGTGTGCATTCAAAATTTTTTCATAATAAATATTTCAAAGCATGTGTTTTAGAGTTAGACCTAGTTTCAACACCATTCATTGTGGCAAAAAATACATATGGAAAAATACTGAATGCCCTGTGTTTTGATTCAGTAGTAGTGGGCATAGGGAGCATAAAACAGACAAGTCAGGGTTCCTAAATGTAGGAAAGGCCCTTAGATATTAGCTCCAGAAAAAATGACAAAGGTCCACTTTGTCTGTCTATGCTCTTTCTAATCTGTCCCTGTTTGTCTGAAGCAACTTTCTGTTTGAAAGGCCAGAGTGCTCTCTGATAAATTCCTCCATTATCCCTGCAGACAGGAGCCACCCCAGACTAGAAGGACACTGGAGTTCTCTTTTTGTGACCTCTGCTGCTGTAGCCAGTGGATAGGCAAGTAGAAAGCCCTCCACAGTAGGGACTACTGTAATCTGTTGTGGGCTGTTTTTCCCTTGCCCTGAGCATCTCAGATAGGACCACCCAATCCTCATTTTCAAGAGATTCCTGAGCTTCCTTGGTCCATTCTGGAGTCACAGGCAAATTGCCCTCTCCCTCCTTCACCTGTTCCTTTCCCTCAAAGCTGGCTAAGATTGTGTAACTGAAATTGGGCAAAAAACAAGCAGTCTCAAAATTGACTTCTGGCTCTACTAACTTACTACCAGTGTGACCCTGAGCAAGTCACCTCCATGCTCTGAGCTTCCATTCCCTCATCTGTCATGAATGCGAAGTGCTTATACCCTGCCAGGCACAAGGTAAGCCCTCCTAAATCTGGGCACTGCCATTGATGAGAAAGAAGAGGGAAGAGTCCATCTTCTGCCCTGGTGAAAGGGGGAGACAGGAGTTCAGATCTCTCTGGTTCACAGCCTGATAATCCAGCAAACAGGGTCCTGTGTGCTTTCCTCTGTAACACAGGCCCTGAGGCAAAAGGCATGATATACCTTCCCACCAGGTTAGGGAAAACACAGAAGCCCCAAATGATGTGGCCTTGGGGTAGCCTAGGATTTTAGAGGAAACCCAAGAAGGAAATCCAGTTCTGGACTCACACCAAAGGTTTTAAGCTAATTCCAACAAAGCACCCCTGAAGCAACCCATACATTCTCTACCTTTCAGGCAAAATGCTATGCCTAAATTGCAGCAGTTATCTGGAAGGTGCCCTTGAATTGTGCAGGTTCTTTGGTGCTGCATTGTTCTAGATCCCAGTCACTAGCTCAGGATCTGGGAGTATGAGCCTGGGAGTGTGAGCTGCAGTGTGGGCCTGCGACAGCTGAATGAATCACGCTCAGCCCCCAACTGGTCTGTATATGCTCACTGGCTTTACAGAGGGATGGCCTGCTCTCCCTGAAGGCCAAGTAAAATGTAGAAGCAACTTTGTGATAGTTTATAGATTCCATTTTCCAGGTGAAGGGACAGAAACTAGGAAAGAGTAAATGGATCATCTACCATGTCCAATGTACACTCCAAAGCTGTCAAGGGGCTGCAGGCCTCCTCATCCTCCAATTAGCATTCATGCCCTTGGCTCTCTGCTGTCTCTGAGTATAGCTTCATAGGAAGTAGCTCTCAGGCCAGTGTAGGCCATGGGAAGGGAGGATGAGAAGAGAAGAGGGGATGATTCCTAGAAGAACCCTCCTTTACAAGAGCAATGTAACTTGGCCATGGTTTGTTTGTTTTAAATAAACACATGCTGAAGGTTTTGTTTAACTCATTTATGAGGAAGCTAGTAACATAGCACAGGGGTGCAAAGGAGAACTCAAAATAGCATACATTTGTAGTCAGCTAAGGGATGCTAAAATGAATTTCCAAATGGATGTAACATAAGAAAAAAGCAGCAGAAAGAAGGAACTCCTACTCTTTGCAACCCCATGGATGGAACTAGAGCATTTTGCTAAGTGAAGTAAGCTAGGTGGTAAAAGACAAATACCGCATGATCTCACCTGTAAGTGGAACCTAATCAACAAAACAAACACATGACTAAAACAGAACCAGAGATGTGGAAATAAAGAACAAACTAACAGTGATCAGAGGGGAGGGGGAAGGGGATGATGGTGCAAAGAAGGGGAAGGGTCAAGTCAAGGAACATGTATAAAGGACTCATGGACAAGGACAATGAGAGGGAGGACTGAGTGTGGAAGGTGGGGGTGGGTAGGGCAGGGGAGAGTAATGAGGGGAAAATGGGGACAACTGTAATTGAACAACAATAAAATATTATGTTGTGTCTTAGTGTTAGTTTCTTTGGGTATTCTTGTAGCCTAAGGAACATGAATAGAGGACTCATGAACATGTACAATGGCAGCAGGGATTGACTGTGGGAGTTGGGGGAACAGGGTTGGGGTGAGCAAGGGGGAAAAAGGAGAGACAACTGTAACTGAACAACAATAATTTTTTTTTAAAAGTGTCAATATTCACAGGAATTATCAATTGTATTCCACCAAACACCAGACCTATACAATTCCCTGAGCTTCCAGTTACATAGAAAGGGTATCCAATGACTTCTTTGCCCATTTCAAAATCTTCCAGAATTTTCTCTATACCTGGAACCTGCAGAGATGCAGGTTCTTGACCTGGCAGAGGAAATTTTAGAAGTGTGGGAGGAGTGATGATAGTGGGAGTAAGGGAGGGAGCCTTGAAGCCCATTTTCTGTTCTTCCTCATGGTGTGTCCTTGGGCAGAGCAATTTGTCACACTGGGCTTCAGCCTGGGTACCTGTAAAATGGAAATAAGGAATGGTAGTATCTGCCTCATATGGTCATTATGGGGATCAAGAATGAAGATAATTCACCTAGTAATTGGTCAATAATCATAATAGCCAACATTGAATGGGGCCTGCTCTATGCCAGGCACTGGGACAAGCAGTTTACATGCCTTAATTCATTTATTCCTCACAAAACTATGAGGTAAGTACCATTATTAGTCCATTTTGTAGGTGAAAAAAAGTGAGGCTCAGGGAAGTTACCTCGCCTAAAATGACCCCACTACTTACTGGTGGTACCAGTGTTTGAACCCAGGCAGTGGACTCCACAGACAGCTCTTAAGTTCTCCACAGCCTTTTTGTTTTCATGGGACATGTGGTCTTCATGAGAGGAAGTCCCAGGAATAGAGGGGCAATGTGCAATTGGTGCAACTGTGGTCTTAATGCAGGAAGCAAGTTTCCTCCAAACCCATGTCCCATAAAGCACTTTCAGCGGGGAGGCCAAGGCCCAGGCCCTTGCATGTGTTGTACATGTTTCCAGCCTTATACTTCCTATTCTACCACATCCCACACCCCAGCTCACATACTCACACTCACATGCACACACACACACACACACACACACACACACCATGAAATACTTTGATTGATGCCTCCTTGGTGCTTCCCAGGCTATTTAATTTCATGGAATTCATAGAAAGTATACTTTTAGGCCCAAGGGCCCTTGCTACCCTAGCCCCTTTCCAGTCCCTCTGAGGGTTAAAGCGGTCAATATCTTGGTACGTCAATTGAGTCAACTTTCTGTAACTCATGGGTACCTTCTATAGACTCCAGGCACAATGACCTGACTATAAGTATTTGACCAAACACAGACTAAAAAAACTTTGGAAAGTTGAACTCAGAAAACTAAAAATGGATCTGCCTTTTCACCCAGCAATTCTACTGCTGGGAGTATATCCTAAGAACCCTGTAACTCCATTCCAAAAGAACTTATGCACCCCAATGTTCATAGCAGCACAATTTACAATAGCTAAATGCTGGAAACAACGTAGGTGCCCATCAGTAAATGAATGGATCAAAAAACTATGGTACATTTACACAATGGAATTCTATGCAGCTGAAAGAAAGAAGGAACTCATACCCTTTGCAACAGCATGGATGGAGCTGGAAAGCATTATGCTAAGCGAAATAAGCCAGGCATTGAAAGACAAATACCATATGATCTTGCCTTTAACAGGAACCTAAACAACAAAACAAAGAAACAAGTAAAATGTAACAAAAGACACTGAAATAGAGGACAGGTAGTCAGGGACCAGAGGGGAGAGGGGAGGGAATTTCAGGGGAGAAAGGAAGGGTTTACAGGAAGGAATACAGAGGACACATGGACAAAACTAGGGGGGTTGGAAAGGGGAGGGAGGAGGGGAGGAATGGGTGGGCGGGCTGGAATGGGAATAAAGCATAGAAACTGTACTGAATAGACTAAAATAAAAAAATTTAAAAGAAAAAAGAAAGTTGAACACTTGAATCTTTTACTATATTTTGGGCTTTGAACCCTATTTCCTTCCACCTATATTTGAAGCTGATAAACAATTGCCTTATATTTAATGTGAGACCATGCATTTTTAAACATGTTATTTTAATGTCTAATCAATATGAATTCATTTGGCATTCTTTCCTACAAGCATGGCTCATTGTAAACTCATCTGTGATTCATGAGGATGTGAAAAATACTCCCATGGGAATTCATCTTGATTCAGTATCACTGGTCTAATTCACAGGTGGCAAACACAAGGCCCACAGGCTAAATCCGGCCATCCACCTTGTTTTATCCAACTTAGCACCTTGTTTCTACCCTGCAGCAGCACTGAGCTCTCACTTAACAGTTAAGGAGTAGTTACATTTATACAATCCTAAAATTACATTCGGCCCTTTGAAGGCAACTGCAAGGCTGATGCAGCTTCTGATGAAAATGAGTTTGACACCCCTGGTCTAAGCGAAACATTATGTGTTTGCTCTACTGAATAGAGAGTTCATTGATATTTGTTCATCAAATGAGAATATATAATTTCTTTAGTCTTTGACAAAATCATGGGAAAAAAACTAACCATGTCTGTATGATTCCAAAATATATGGATAAATAAAAAAGGGAGAGGTGATATTATTCTATGACTAGGCTGTTTGGTCCATGCACTACTTGCCAATATATATGTGTTTGGTATGAGAGGGTTGACAGTATTTCCTTTTCTTTCACATATTATGGTTTTGTATATATAGATGGCTTCTCACTAAACAACTCAGATGACTGTTTTATGAGGAAACATATGGAAGCAGTGAGAAGTTACAAATGAAAGGAGTAGGACAAAGGGAAAATTGTGGCAGAAGACATTCTTAAAATGGTTCTGCCACTGCCATGGAGTTGCAGCCCAAAGGAATTTGCACATTTTCCACATTAAAGCAGATCTGGGGGGCTGCAATGATTACATAGAAAATTGTGGCTACTATGAAAAACACATCAGAAGGTGAAAATAAATGATCAATATTATACTACTTATCAGACAAATCCCTGAGTGTGATGGTTGGGGAAATAATGGCTTGCCCATGAATACAGGAGTCCAGGGCGCATGAGGAAGTCACATGTACTCTTATTACACTATTTAATTGTAGTTCTGAATTGAGTCCATAGACATTCACAGCCTCAGTGTGTCTGCATGAAAAACCAAACAAGAGGATTTCATTTTATAAAAGCAAACCAAGAAAAGTTCAGTAGAAACACTAAAAAGCAGCACAGGAAATCAGAGTTTTCAGAACACATTTTAAAACTGCAAATCAATAGAAAGTAACTTAAAATTGTAGAAGGAATAGACAAAAAGAAAGAGATTTACAGTGATTCTCTCCTCTTCCCACTACACAGTGAACCAGTCTCCTTCTGAAGTTGAGATTAATATGAATAACCACGTTCTAGTTGACAAAAAGTGGATAGAAGAGAGTAGCAGCCAGCAACTATTCACCACTGAGTTTGGCTGAAGAAATAACTTTCAACAGTCCTGGAAAAGAGGCATACTGCACAAAGGGTTTACAAGGGAGACTCAGGAAGCTTCTTTCTTGAAAGACCTTATGGTCAAAAACTGGATGAAAAACAAATTTCACCTTCTTGACATGACTGATAAGGTTGCTTGACTGAATTAACCAGCTGCTTGGACACTACACAATTTAGTCAATTCAGCTCACCCTCTCCTAGAGCTAAGCATGATCCAAGAATTCAGCAGTGCCATGTGCACTGTGCTGAATGACAGCACATGTGATTTCTATTTATCCTTCTGTGTTAGGGGCCTATAGCCATGGGGAGTTCCCTAAGACATTTTGAGCATGTTTAGTTCACCTAGCTTTAAGATATACAGGAGATCTGATTTCCAGATAAAAGTTTAAGAAGCTACTTTTGAGTTTTTACATCTCAAATATTTTACTTAAAAGCAGTGCTAACGTTTTCATTCTCATTCTGCTATGTAATCAAATAGGTAATTAAAGTTCTTAGAATGTATATTTTCAAGGTCATGAAATATTATATTCATTTTGAATTTAAAAATAAGACAGAGTGTTTGTTTCACTGAGCATAATGTTGTCCATCCAGGTCTATCCACGCTGTCACAAAACATGTCCTTCTTTTTCACAGGTGAGTAATATGAGATCTGTCCAGAAAGTATCCATCCATGTAAAATGAACAATAGAAACATTTATTGAAGAAGATACAAGATACAAGAAACACTGTACACAGGACAATGATGCCTCAGTCCCCTTCAAAGTAGGCACCTTGGGACCTCACACGGTTCTCCCAGTCACCATCAGCTGCCCCAGCATATTTTCCTGAGTCTCTTCAATAGTCTGAAATCTGTTCCCTTTCAAAGGTGATTTTAGTTGGGGAAAGGTCAGAAGTTGCAGGACACCAACTCTGGGCTGTAGTGGGGGCTGAGTCATCTGGGTGATTTGATGTTTTGCCAAAAATCTCTGCATGAGATGTGATGCATGAGTGGGTGCATTGTCATGATGAAGCTGCCAATCAACAGTTGCCCATAGCTGTGGCCTTCTGAATCATCCCAATAGTTTCCATGGAGGAATATTCAAGCTTAATGCAAAATTTGATGCAGATTTGTTGCTCTACCCATTCAGTCATTTTGAAGGCAACAGCCACACAGTACACATGCTCACTCAACAGCATCTACCACCCCACTGACTAGTATAGTGAAGTCCTCATTGTTCATGCATGTGCATTCCAGTCCAATCCCCTTGGCTGCCAGTTTACATCCATGTCATGCAAACTGTTCTTGTTATATTAACAATAGCTGGACTTTTTCCAGACAGACCTCATATTCCATTGTGTAAGTGTACCACAGCTTTTTTATCCACTCATCTACTGATGAGCACTTGAGATACTTCCAAATCTTGGCTATTGTAAATAAAGTTGCAATGAACAAAGAAGTAGGGGGTTGGGAAGACAGGTAAAAAAGGTGAAGGGATTAAGCCAAAAAAAACCCTCATAGACACAGACAACAGTATGGGGATTACCAGAGGGACAGGGGTTGGGGTCAGGTAGAACAGGGTAAAGGGGCGATTAAGGGTGATGGAAGGAGACTTGACTTTGGGTGGTGAGTCCACAATATTGTACAATATACAGATGGTGTATTATAGAATTATAAAGTTGAAACCTATATAATTTTTATTAACCCAGATCATCCCATAAATTCAATAAAGATAAAAAAGACATAAAGCTTATATTTTATTTTACGTTTAAAGCAGAATTGACCCTTGTATTTTTTTAAAAAGTTTTCACATGGATCTACTAGGGACACCATGTTGCATATATTTATGTACCTTGGAGAAATTCAGCAAGTATTAATTGAATCTTAAATCTCATCAACTAGTTTTCAAATGAGTTTTTAAAATGTGGGCTTGTATTTTATTTATATATCAATGTAGATATATTGTGGCATCCTGCCACATACAACTTGCAGTGTTTCTCCATTGGGCCAAGTTTGCATTTTGTTCAAGTTTAAAAAAAAAAAAAAACTAATGATTACTTAGGGAAAAGACACACTTCCAGTGCTCTGTGGTAAACAAACAAGCTGACTCTGTGTCAGTAAAACAAAACTTTTTCCGAGAGCCAAGAATAGAATAAACACAGGATATATCTATGCTTCTCAGCTATTCCAGTTGGAATGAAGGTCTACAATGACCTGTCTCTTCTTTCCTTCCTTCCCTCCTTCCTTCCCTCCCTCCCTCCCTTCCTTCCTTCTTTCCTTCCTTCCTTCCTTCCTATCAAACTATCAGCATAAGGCCTCTCACCCTTCTGGCTTTGAAGATAGAGTAGCCTGAGGGTATGGTAAATTCCTGATTAAAAACATGTGTGTATGTGTGCGTGTTGGCTGTAGCTACTAGCTGCCACCATCTGCAAGGGAAATGACAAATTTCAGTCCCACTCATCTTCATGGGAACAAGTCAACTTGTGGCAGAATGAAGTGGCTAAAACAAAATTCCAGATCTTTTGTCTCCTACTCCAGAGTTATTTCCATTGTTACCAGTGACATCACCCACTGATAAAATGTTCTGGCACTTTGATGTAAACCAATGAATATTTTCAAGCCATATTTTACAGAAAATTAGCTAAGCATTAATGAAGGATACTTAGTCGACTAAGTCTGAAAAATGCTACCTTCCTTTCTATCTTCCTTTGGGAATTTCCAGTGCATGCTACCATTTTAGAGGCTCTAAGAAGACTTGCAGTAAGAGCCCTGTTCAGTCTTAACTCAAAAATTTCCAACTTGTACTTCCGACCAAGATGGAGGCATAGGTAGACACACTGTGCCTCATCGCACAACCAAGATAGGGACAACAAAAATTTAGAAACAGAATAACAACCAGAACTGACAGAAAATTGAATTGTAATGGAAGTTGGACACCCAACGAGTTAAAATAGACATGTTCATCCAGACCAGTAGGAGGGGCAGAGTCAGGCAGGTGGGCAGAGAGGGGTCACAGCACAAACTGTGGTGGGACTGGGCATGTAAGGCAACCCAGGCATGCAAGACCGAAGTGGGCGGACCCTGGCTGCACAGGCAGTGCCTGACAGACCCCAGGTGCAGGGTGGCAACCTGCAGACCCACCAAGGTGGCGATTGTGAAGCCAGGCACTGTGCGCAACCCAGGGTCCCAGCACCAGGAAATAGAGCCTCAGGGCACTGATTGAAAACACCTGTGGGGTTGAGGTGCAGGGAGAGACTCCCAGCCTCACAGGAGAGTTCATTGGAGAGAACCATGGAGTCCTAGAATGTGCACAAGCCCACCCACATGGGAATCAGCACCAGAAAGGCCCAGTTTGCTTGGGGGAAGAGGTGGAAGGGTCTGAAGTCTGACAGAGAGCAGAGCAAGCACCATTGTTCCCTCTCGAACCCCGCCCCCACATACAGTGTCACAACCCAGCAACTGGGTTGCCCAGCCTTGGTGAACACCTAAGCCTCTGCCCCTCATAAGTAACAGGAGTGACAAGACAAAAAAAAAAATGGCCTAAAAGGAAGAACAGCTCAAAGCTCCACAGCAAATACAACTAAGCGACCAAGAGATAGACAACCTATCAGATGCACAGTTCAAAGCACTGGTGATCAGGATGCTCATAGAATTTGTTGAATTTGGTCACAAAATAGATGAAAAAATGAAGACTATGCTAAGTGAAATTAAGGAAAATGCACAGGGAACCAATAGTGATGGGAAGAAAACTGGGACTCAAATCAATGGAGTGGGCCAGAAGGAAGACAGAAACAACCAAACAGAAAAGAATGAAGAAATAAGAATTCAAAAAAATGAGAGGCTTAGGAACCTCCAGGACATCTTTTTTTTTTTTAAATGTTTTTTTTTAAATTTTATTTAT
>CM052552.1:2040150-2112893 GCA_028533065.1 Trachops cirrhosus | reverse complement strand
AGATGACATGGTATGGCAGTGAGGCAGTGGCAGCAGAAGGTAGAATGGGTGGTCCCATATTCACACGTGGTGGTTAAAAATCAGGGGGGCACTTTATGAGCAAGAAACCCCAGCCCCAGCCCAAACTGCACAGCCCAGGGCTCCAGCGCTGGGCAAATGAAGTTTCATAACTTCTGGCTGTACAAACCAGTGGGGGTTAGGGTGGTGCAAGAAACTGCCAGTTTGTCAGGATGGCCTGGAACATATATGAATCCACACACTGTGGGAACCACAACTAGGGAAGCAGCTGGAGGGGCAGTGGGTGAGGTGACTAGAAATGGGGTGAATACCAGACAAGCCCCCAGAAGTCAGCCAGAAGCAGCATTGTCCACTCTTCCACCGGTTCCCCAAACAGAGAACCACAAAGCAGGTGAAGCAGGCTGCTGGTCCTGGCAAATATCCAAGACTCCACCCCATGCAATTTAACAGGTATGCTAAGACAGGGAGTCAAAGTGGCTCTACCTAGTACACAAAGGAAGGCTGTCAAATTGAGAAGACAATGACATATGGCCCAAAATAAGAAATAGAACAGAATCCAAGAAAAAAAGAACTAAGCGACACAGAGATAGCCAACCTATTAGATGCAGAGTTCAAAGCATTGGTGATTAAAATGCTCAGACATCTCACTGAATATGGCAAAATGTAAAGGAAGAGCTTGGCTGTTGTGGCTCAGTGGATTGAGTGCCAGCCTGTGAACCAGAGGGTTGTTGGTTTGACTCCCAGTCAGGGCATAAGCCTGGGCTGCTGGCTGGGTCCCCACTGGGGGTACATGAGAGGCAACCATACATTGATGTTTCTGTCCCTCTTTTTCTCCCTTCCTTTGCCTCTCTCTAAAACTAAGTAAATAATCCCTTTTAAAAAATAAGGGAAGAAATGAAGGCTACACTAAGTGAAATAAAGAAAAATCCATAGGAACAAATACTGGATGGAAGGAAGCCAGAATTCAAATCAATGATTTGGAACATAAGTAAGAAATAAACTTTCAACCAGAACAAAATGAAGGAACAAGAATTCAAAAAAAAAAGGGACAAAATAAGAAGACTCTGGAATATCTCCAAAAGGGCCAACATCCAAAGCATAGGGATGCCAGGAGGAGAAGAGGAAGAGCAAGAAATTGAAAATTTATTTGAAAAAATAATGAAAGAAAACTTCCCTAATTTAGTGAAGGAAATGGACACAGAAGTCCAGGAAGCACAGATAGTCACAAAAAGTCAGACCCGAAGAGGAACACACCAAGACACATCATAATTAAAATGCCAAAGCGTAAAGATAAAGAAAGAATCTTAAAAGCAGCAAGGGAAAGGCAGAGAGTTACCTACAAAAGAGTTCCCATAAGACTACCAGCTGATTTCTCAAAAGAAACTTTGCAGGCTAGAAGGGACTGGCAAGAATTACTCAAAATGATGAAAAGCTGAGACCTACATCCAAGATTACTCTATCCAGCAAAGCTATCATTTAGAATTGAAGGGCAGACAAAGTGCTTCCAAGACAAGATAAAGCTAAAGGAGTTCATCATCATCAAGCCCTTGTTTTATGAAATGTTAAAGGGACTGATCTAAGAAAAAGAAGATAAAAAACATGTGTAGTAAAATGACAGCAAACTCACAATTATTAACAACCACATCTGAAACAAAAACAAGAAGAAACTAAGCAAACAACTAGAACAGGAACAGAACCACAGAAATGGAGATCACATGGAGGGTTAGCAACGGGAGTGGGAGGACGAGAGAGGGGGAAAAGGTACAGAGAATAAGTAGCATGGATGGTAGGTAGAAAATAGACAGGGGGAGGGTAAGAATAGTAGGGGAAATGTAGAAGCTAAAGAACTTATGACACATGGACATGAACTAAAGGGGGGAATGTGGGTGGGAGAGGGTGTGCAGGGTGGAGGGGAATAAAGGGGGTAATGGGACAACTGTAATAGCATAATCAATAAAATATATTTAAAAAAAGAAAATATTCCTATATACAATGCTAATGAGTTTGGGATTCTTCTTAAAGTCAATGAGAAAGGGAATGAGAAACTTGAACCAATGGTTCAAGTAGGCAAGTGACAAAATGAGAACAGCATTTTTTTCTTTGTGCTCCTTCTGCCAGAGGTATCAAGGATGGATTGTAAGAGGGTGAGACCGGATACAGAGAGAGTAACCACACAGCACTTAGTGAAAGTTAGTGAAATAATGTAATGGAAGTAGAAAATGGATTTAAGATAATATTGATGCATTAAGAGGTGAGAGGTAAATGAGAGTTAAAGATGACTCCTAGGCCTGAATAATCAGATAGATGGAGATGATATTAGCCAAAATAGGGAATACCCAAGAGGGTGAAGATTGTGTATGAGCAACCTTTTAGATATATTGAATTTCAGGTGTATTTGCAATATCTGGATGCAACTATCTAATTGAGCCAATTGAAAAGTCAGCCTACAACTTGGTTAGTGAAGTCAGTTGGAGTTAAAGATTTAGAAGTCATCAGGATACAGGTGTTGAATAGACTGATGTCAATGAATGTAAAGCAAAAAAAAAAAAGGCTGTGGATAGGGGCTTGAGGGACAGAATGGGCTAGATAGGGGCTAGAGTAAGAGAAGAACTCAAAGGAGACTGAGAGAAGCAGCAATCAGATGAAGGATGGAAGAGAAAGGTGTCCTAGAAAACACAGGAGATGAGAGGTCCTGGAAGGAAGGGGTATTGTTGTATAAGAAATTCAGAGTAGAGGTCAGATTAGACAAGTACCGAAAGGACCACCACGAATTGGGCAGTTTGGATGTGACTTTTGCTGGAGTATAGTAGGAACATAATCCAGACCATTGTGGTTTGAGGGTTTAAGAGGAGCTAATGAAGAGGGAAACAGCATATGAGGCTTTTTCTTTCAAGAAGGCTGGCAGTAAATGGAAAGAGAGAAATAAGATGGCCACACAGTAGGCAAAGTTAAAAGAAAGATTAATGTGGGAGGATGCTTATGGAGAGTGAAAGGAGAGCTCTGAGAAGAGGAGAGGGCTAATGCATGGAGTTGAGTCTCAGACAAGTCAGAGGTAGATGATAGTACAAAGAAATTCAAAATATAAGCCCCAATTTTTCATTATTGTATTTAATAAACATACAATTACTTCATCAAGTTGCTATAAAAGTTTCTAAATTTTTAGTCATAATTTTAGAGTTTATGTTGTGGATCAGTATGAAACAGTTTGAGGACTGGAAGGGGTCCACCACTATATTCTGACTAAAACTATTTTGGACCACAGGACATAGAAAGAGTAAGGGTAAAACTCTCCTTTCAAGAGAGAGGAAGGAAGCAAGAAAGGATGGAAGAATAGAGACAACACTTAGGTGTTGGATGGAGGAGACTTGAGGGAATTCCCACTTGAAAATAGTTTTGTGTGTGTATGTGCATGTGTGTGTTATGAAGTAAGAAGCCTGACCTTCATAAATGTGAAAAGGGTGCAGGGGATGGGGTGGGAGGATTGAAGGAGTGTAGTAATGGGTTAAAATAGCTGCTGTGGGAAATGACAAATGGAAATGAATAAAGATGAATAAAAGAGTTGTAAAAACAATAGAGAGAATGGTCAGTTGGGGCTGGAAATCAAATTTATTATGGAGTTCAATTTTGTGATTTTCCCTAGCAGTTTTGCAGTCTCAGAACAGGGTGAAAAAACGTATGTTGGGGTTCTGGTAATATGGTCAACAGGTATGCAAACCTACTCTCCCATAGGAAACCACTAAAAATATTCAATAAAACACAATAAACATCTTCTTAGAAGTATCAAAGAGCTGGAACAGTAGTAAGAACTTATGAGCCCAGATCTAAGTGAAGGCAGATTGATGAGGTTACCTCTTTGAGAACATTTTCTGAACTTAATTTAAACTTCACAGAATTAGCCATAAGTGATGTGAAAACATAAAGCCAAGGGCCCACCCAAGGTGGAGAGTCTAATAATGTTCCTCTCCAGAAAAAACTGGAATGACAAAGTGCTAAAACATCAATGTATCACTGAATGAGAAATAACCCCCTATAAATACACATAGTAAGACTTTGAGGAAAGCAGCCTAGTTCTGAGTGGAGGAGGAGGCACCTGTGCAACAGGTTGTAAACACAATATTGTCTAATAATAATTTGCTGCTTAAATCCACATTTCCAGGTGCTCCAAAATACCACAAGTGCTAAATGTAGTTTAAAGTAGAACCAGAATGGCGGTGCCATAAGGCACCTGGCAGAATGCAAATCCTCTGCAAGAACCCACCCTCATCCTAAATCTCAAAATACTCCCACAAACAATTTTTCAAAGAAATAAGCAGATCTAATTAAAAAGCACTCCATATACAACAAAACAAGGCACCATATGTAAGACAAATAGGAGATTCAAATGAGAAATATTTGAATCCAAATATGTAAGTAATTATATTTAAATAAAAATGGGCTAAACGCTGTGTTAAAAGACTAAAATTTAAAACACCAACCATATGCCATTTCAATAGCTACATTTAAAACATAAAATACAAAAAGACAGACAGTAAAAGGATGGAAAACATTTCACACAAATACCAAAAGAAAGCTGGTACTGCTATATTAGTATCAGAGACAAATTAGGTTTTAAGGCAAAAAAAAAGCACTATTAAAGATATAGTCATTTCTTTTTTTTATAAAAAGCAATCCAAGAGGATTGTTAAATTGCATGAATAGCCTCAGGAGAAATAGACAAATCCATATCATACTGAGAGATTTTAACACACCTCTCTCCATCACTGATAGAACAAATAGATCCTTCCCCCAAAAATAACATATTGATAAGATGTGAATAACACAACAAAATTGATTTAATATTGTATAGAATACTGAACTCAACAATTGCAGAATACATATTCTTTTCAAGCACACGTAGAACATTAAAACTGCTTTAAGTAACTGATACCACCATATACTAGGTTGTAGTGCAAAGGATTAAATCATACAAATGACATTCTAAAATCACAGTATAATTAAGCTAGAAATCAACAAAATGATAACTAGAAAAACCACATATGTTTTATAATTTAAAAACATACCTTAAAAAACATGGGTCAAAAAAGAAATCATACTGGAAATTGTAAAATATTTTGAACTGAATTAAAATGAAAATAATACAAATAAAACTTGTGGGCTGCAACTAAAGCAATACATAGAGGGAAAGCTATAGCCTGAAATACTTATATTTGAAAAGAAATAAAGGATGAAAATGAAAGAGCTAGGCATCTATCATAAGGATCCAGAAAAAAAATAACAAAAGAATAAACATGAAGAAAATAAAAGGAAAGAAAACATGGTGAAGTTGATTCAGGATCAGAGGCTGGCAGAGCAGATGTGAATGAAGGTAATAAATATAACGAAATTGAGGAAGCTAGTGAAAGTGTGGTCAAAATGATTTATAATGGTTATCAAGCTGAGAAAAGAAGGGGGTAAAGTAGAAGTGGGGTAAGGAGGAGATGTCAGGAAGATTGAAAAATAGTGATGGGTCTATGGACATGAGGTCACAAAGATATGAGATCACAATACGAGTAAAAGAGTGAATAGATGGTAGTTTTTTATTAGCATGGAATTGTAATGTTATATATTTTCTATGTCAAACTGTTCTAAATGAAGAAACTATTTGGCATGTGGCCATGTAAGTGGGTTGCTAAAATGCTAAAATGGATTGCTTAATTATGTTTTCATAAGTCTTTATTTATTCTGCACTAGTTTTGTAAGACCTTAAAGGATAGGAAACTTCCTTACTCATCTCTGTATCCCTGTTATGGGGTCTGGAACACAGTGGATGCTTAACGAATGCTTGTCAACCTTAATATAGACATTATGCTAAGCACTATACACATACTATTTAATGCTTACAATAACTTTATGAGGTACATACTGACATGTAATTCAAGAGATAAGGAAAGTGAAGTTAAGCAACTTGGTTGAAGTTATACAATAAATGAACATGTGCTGTGCTAAAGGCCTGAGAGTAGATTTTTACTACAGCCCCAGACAATGTATGCCAAAAACAACTGCTAGGCCCTATTGAGATTCTGATGAGCAAAAAAAATTAAAAATATGTTTATTGATGAGCGAGAGAGAGAGAGATAAGAGAAAAGCATCAATTGATTGCCTCCCAACTGGGAAGTGAACCTGCAACGTAGGTATGTGCCCTGACCTGGAATTGAACCCCCAACTTTTTTGGGATGACACTCTAACCAACTGAGCCACACAGGCAAGGGCTGGTGAGCAAAATTTTGCTAAAGCAGTAAAAACATCACAAGATCAAAATTCCACTGGAAACCCAAGGCTGGTTTATAAAATGCCTATCCTTCCTCTTTGCCCCTCAACTGTCTACTTCTCTCACCCCCTCATACTTCAGCTACCACCAAAGCCTAGGCATTTTGCTGACTGTCTTCTCCCTGTGCTCATCATTTCCATCTAGCTCAGTCCTCCCTGTTCCCTGGTGGATCCTCTATCTTATCAATCTCCCTATTTACAAGACTAGAACTATAAAAAAAATTGATGTTTTGAGATCTCAGTATTTGTGCTTTTCAAGACAGAAGTGTTTCTGGGTTAATCCATCTCTCTAAGAATTACTTGTAGCTACACTTCACTGAAGACTTTGTAATGATGATAATCAAAGAAATAATACTAGTGCTGACATGTGTGGATCAGTTGGTTGGAGCATCATTGTGTGCACCAAAAAGCTGGGGGTTTGATTCCTGGTCAGGGAGGGCACATACCTAGGTTGCAGCTTTAATCCCTGGTTGGGGAGAGAATAGGAGGCAACCAATTGATGTTTCCCTCTCACATCAATGTTTCTCTCTCTCTCTCCCCCTTCCTCTGTCTCTAAAATCAATAAACACATTTAAATTTTTGTAAATAAAAAATTAATAATAATAATAATAATAACTACTACTTATAATACCTTTAGAAACTATCCTTAATGGAAAAAAAGCCCTTATTTGACCCAACATTTCTCTCTGGCTTCCCCTTCATTAACCCTTCATTTCTCTGTTCCTCTTAGGAACTAATGTTTCAACAGAATTGTCTGCTTAACCTATCTGCAACACCTTATCTCCCTATGCACTTTTCAATTCACTCTCATCTGGCCTATGGACACTCCATTTCGATGAAACTATTCATGTTACTGCAACAATCACCCTCTATATTGCCAAATCCAATAGATACTTTTCGATCTACATCTTACTTGACCTCCCTTCAGTATTTGACATAGTTAACCGTTCCCTTTATTTTCGAACATTTTTTCTTTGGATATTGTAATACAACACTGCTGGTTTCCCACTGCCATGCCCACCTCACTGCCTGTTCTTATTTAGTCTTCTTTGCAGATTTCTTCTAATATCGTGATACATCAGAACTCAATCCTGGGCCTTCTCTTTTTTCTTTATATTCCTCTCTATGTCATCTCATCCATATCATGGCTTCTACTACCACCTATATGCTGATAACTTCCAAATTGATTTCTCTAGTAAAGACTCTCATTTGAGCTCATAACATGCGTATTTGGCTCTCTACCTGACATCTCCATTTGGATATCTAACATATACCTTAAACTTATTAAGTCAAGAACTCTTGATATCCCCCCAACCAGCTCTTTTCCCTGTATTCTCTATCTCAGTATATCACCAAACACTTATGCAGTTACTTAAACCAGAAATCTAGGCATCATACTTAATTCCTTCCTTTTGCTCACTCCAACAACATATCTATAAGTAAGTCTTATTGACTCTATCTCTAAAATTTATGCAGAATATCTCCCTTCAGTTCATCATAACTGCTACTACCTAGGTCCAGGCCTAACCTAGATTATGGAAGTCTCTTGACTGGTCTGATTGAACCCTTCAATGGCTTCCCATTTGACTCCTTGAATAAAAGCCAATTTCTTTATCTTGGTTATGCATGAGCCACTCTTACTCAGCAATAAGTACATAGAAGATGTGAACAGTACTAAACACCAACTAAACCTAACATACATCTATAGAGCATTACACCCAATAACAGTAGATACATAATCTTTCCAAATACATGTGGAACATTCTCTAGGGTAGATTCTATGCTAGGCCAAAAATATGCCTCAACATATTTAAAATGATTGAAATCATACAAGTTATATTCTCTACCAGTTATATTCTCTAAGAAATTAGAAATAAATAACAGAATGAGATTTGGGAAATTCACAAATATATGGAAATGAAGCAAAACACTTCTAAATAACTTATGGTCAAAGAAAAAAATCACAAGATAAATTAGAAAATATTTAAAATGAATTAAAGCAAAACCACAACATACCAAAACTTATGGGATACAGCTAAAGCAGGGTTTAGACAAAAACTTATAGCTGCAAGAACTTTGTTAAAAAAAAAAGAAGAAATATCTCAAATCGATACCCTAAACTTCCACTCTAAAGGACTAGGACAGAAGGGCAAACTAAACCCAAGGCAAATATAGGAAAGTAAATAATAAAAATTAGAGCAGAAATGAATGAAATGGAGAATAGAAAAACAATAGAGAAAATTAATAAAACAGAAGTTGTTTGTTTGAAAGAACAGCAAAATTGGCAAGCCTTTAGTAAGACTGACCAAAAAAGAAGGAGAAAGAGAATAAGAATCAGACTCAAATTACTAAAATGAGAAATATAACCAGTAAAAGTAGCCGAATATATGGTGACAGAAGATGATCTGAATTTGGTTTGTGGAATATACAGATCATGTGTCATAGAAATGTACACTTGAAACCTATATGATCTTATTAACCAATGTCACCCCAATACATTTAATTGAAAAAAGAAATCAAAAGGGGAAGTTACTACAAAATTTACAGAGATAAACAATTATAAAAGAATATTATAAATAAATGTATGCCAACAAATTAGGTAACCAACTTGCTATGGGCAAATTCCTACAAACACATAAACTACAAAAACTGACTTAAAATAATAAAAAGGATAATAGACATATAACAAGCAACAAAATTGAGTCAGTAATTAAAAAAAAAAATCTCTCAATAAAGAACAAGACCCCAGGAGCAGATGGCTTCCCTGGTGAGCCCTACCACACTTTTAAAGAAGAATTAATTTCTAATTTTTCTCAAACTTATCCAAAATACAGAAGAGGAAGAAAAGTTCGCAACTCAATTTTTGAGATCAGTATTATCCTGAAACCAAAACCAGACAAAGACACCACAAGTGAGGCAAAATGAGATAAATTTCAACTAGGATCTATCAGAGGTTATGGGGTTCACTTACTGCCATAAATGAGTTTGAATTTTAGATTGAATACAGGTATACCCTGCTTTTTGAAAGTTTGCATTAAGCCACTGTGCTTTTACGAAAGAACTATATGAGTACCCACTTTCACTAACAGAAAGAAATCTGAAGAGGATTTTCACTTTTAGAAAAAAAAGTCAAAATTGATAATAGAGTTCAGTGTTTGTTTTGGAGCAGCCAATATAGAGGCAGTGTGCACCAGGAGCAGCCAGAGTGGTACGGCCCAGCTCCTTCCCTGGGAACTGCACTTAGCATTTTAGCATTGGCCTATCAAAACTTTGAACAGTGTCTGCGAGCATTTATGTTTTTTCTCAATTAATTCTGTGCATCCATTAGCAAGATGTGTCCTAAGGTATCAGAAAAGCCTGAGAGAGCTCATAAGGGTGTTTGTTATACTTAGTGTAAAGCTGGATGTGGTTCTGCTAGTAGTACTCTCTCGTAGTTCGCATTCAATAACGCATAAAGTGGAAAGTCTATTGCTTGAGTGGATTGATGGGTGTACAAAGCATCATTTGTACTTATCACATCATTCCTTCTTTTGTTAACACTATATGTTACTGTTATTTTGACTTTTGTGTGTTATTTGGTATGATTTGGTAGGTTATTGTTTTGGCTCTGGGAACACTCAAAAGTTTTTCCACATAAACTAATGGCAAATGCTTCTTCACTTTTCACCACTTATGTTTACAAAAGGTTGCATGGAAATGCTCTACTTCGGATAATGGGGGAACCTGTATTTGCACAAGAGACTGTTAGTTCTGAACACACTTTTATACTGTACTCAACAGTGTTAATCTTCACTCTGTCTGACCTGTATCTCCAGGCAACTGGAGTAAGTACTCCAGATCATGGTGAGATTAGTTATAGAAAAACAACTACATGCTTATAATTAAATGTGGAGGTAGGGCACATTATGGTACATACATTTTCACACCCCATTACATGCATAGAGGATAGTTGATGAAGTCTTTAAGGAAAATAGAAATAAGAAACATAGTCAAGTAATAGTCTTCATTACATAAAGAAAGGATTCAGGAGGGAAGGATCTGTTTTGCAATTAGGAAAACAAAAGCTGATCTATCAACTTGAATTGAGAAGTAGGTTAAACATTTCAGTATTTATTCACATATACATGCAAATAAAAAAGCAAACCGATGGCCACCTCCACCACCACAATCATGTGTTATATGTGTACAAAGTTAGATCAAAGTGGTAGCTAATACTGTTACATTCTGCAGTTGTTCAAGGATGACAGATGAGAAAGTTTGATGATGGAGGATAAAAATAACACTTGTTTGGGCATAAATGGAAGTTTCTTTTCATTGAACTATGTGAATGTTACTCATGTCACCCACAGCCCTAGGAACCTAAGAAAATAATTTGACAACATTAACAAGTGTTCACCACCTCATCAAATTATAATTATATTTTACTGAAATGAAAAATAACTATTGTAAACACGAGAACAAATTGAGGTAATGATAAAACAACCAATAACTATTGGATTTAATTCCAATCCCAGTTTTATCATCTAGTAAATAATGTGCATAACCTTTGTTCAAGTAGTTTTTCACAGTTTTAAACAAAACACTTGACATAAGTTAGTTCATAACAATTTAGAGGCAGATGCAGAAGCAGAGAGGCTTACAGTTCAAATGTGCTCTGTTGACACAGAGACTATGGCCTATTTATTTATTTTTTTAAAATGTGGAATCTTTAGCTCCCAGCTTGACAGTCAGTTACAAAAAGCAGAAGACACCTTAACGTTTCCTCTGGAGGGTATTATCACTGCACTCCAGTATCAACAGTGGGTAGAAACACATGTGCTCTATCATACTTTGACCTTTACACTTCAAGTCAAAAGAATCCTGAGCAAGGTCAATTTTCACATCCGGTGTGCACTTTGTGTAGATGTAAAAGAACATTTTCACAGAATTGGATTGGAGAATTTCATTGTTATTTGAATGAAATATATTTATTTCTATGCTGTGACTTTGCAAGAAAACAAGCCCAGGAGAGGTATTTCCTCAAAGGCTAAAAGAAGGCATTACTACCACCATCAGTACTTGCCAGGGGATTTGCAAAGCATCTTGAGGCACAAAGTTAGTATGGGAGACGAGCCAGGCTCAGAAGTTAACACAGAGAAAAAGGTGGGAGTATTCACACCTCCCCTCACTTTCGTCAGCCAATACAACAAAGTACTTCAAATAGTAACTCCTAGTGGTCAGGTAATGAATTATGTTCTTCAGTGTTCATGTTTGGGTTTGTCTATTTCCATTATGATTGTAAGGGTTGGAATTGGAGTTTAACATCCTTGGGGGAAAAGCCATTTTTGTAATTTAGCTGGAATGTCCTTGTCTTAGAGTTTCCCATTGCATCAGTGCCTTAACTTGGTATGATAGCCATGATAGTGCATTGCCTTTTAGATATAATGCAGGACTAAGGGCATGGCTACTGGTGCTTATTAAAGATTCCTTGCTATGTTCACAAGAGTAGGGGCATTAGACTCTTGTCTACTGACCAAATTCTAAATCGGGAGATTACATTCTGCTTTCCTAAATTCCCTAGCGGAAGCAACCATCACAGTATCCTACTAGTCTTCCTGTGCTAAACTGTAGTGTGATGTCATTAAATGGCACTGGTTTTCTACTGTAAAATTGTTTACTTCTTAGTGGAGTGGTGAGTAAATTGGTACCTACTATCTGATTTTCAAACAAATCAAAAGGTAGGCTCTGATAGTTAAGAGTAAAGTATAAAATAAAACAAAACACCCTGAGTGTACCAGTTTTTGTAGAGCACTGTTTTGGAGATAAAACATGAATTTCAGCCATGGCGAGTGTGGCTCAATTTGTTGGAGCATCATATCATAAGCAAAATGTTGTGGGTTTGATTACCATTCACAGCACATACCTAGGTTGTAGGTTCGGTCTCAGGTACCAGGCGTACAACCCCCGGTTGGGGAGCTTACAGGAGGCAACCAATTGATGCTTCTCTCTTGCATTAATGTTTTTCTCTCTCCCATCCTCTCTCCAGCCCTCTCTCTCTAAAAGGAATAAAAAAAAAGTCCTTGGATGTAAGATTAGCAACAGGGGAGTGGGAGGAGGAGAGAGGGGGAAAAGGTACGGAGAATAAGTAGCATAGATGGTAGGTAGAAAATAGACGGGGGGAGGGCAAGAATAGTATGGGAAATGTAGAAGCTAAAGAACTTATGACCCATGGACATGAACTAAAGGGGGGGAATGTGGGTGGGAGAGGGTGTTCAGGGTGGAAGGGGAATGAAGGGGGTAATGGGACAACTGTAGTAGCATAATCAATAAAATATATTTAATGAAAAAAAGTCCTTGGGTAAGGATAAAAAAACATGAATTTCAGTTTATTTATTTATTTTTAGCTTGTGAAACATTTTTTGAAACCAATCTGCTTTCCCTCCTTTTAATTCTTTAATTAAAAGAATTATTTTTTTTACTCTGCTAGTGCTTGGCAATGAATTATTATTTGCATCAAACAGGATAGTTCTAAGAGTGATGATACAATTTGAGAGGTTGATAGCACATATTAGAAACCAGTTAACCCACCCTTTTTGTCTTTAGGTTGCATGTAACTATTTTAGACAGTTAATCTACTTCATAAAGTCTTTTTAAAAGGAGAATCATTTGAAACATATTTTAGTGTTTCTCAATCTTTCCATAAACACTAAGTTCTTATTTTTAACTTACGTTCCCCTATTCTAGTTTAATGTCACCATCTTTTATCCATCACTACTAACTTTGCTGTCATATAACAAGGGGCAATTTGCACAATGGCATGGTTTCTGGAATCACACATACCTGCATTCAAATCCTGGCTCTGTCACTTTCTAGGTGTGTGACTTTTGACAAGTTGCTTCTAAGGTTCAATTTACTCATCTATCAATTAGCAACCTTGGAGGAAAGTTACTGTGAACATCAAATGAGATACTATATTATTTTGAAGGACTATGGGATAAGATGAGGCATGGTACTTAGCACCCAACAAGTGCTCCACGAATATTAGCTATTTATCTGATTATGTACTCAGATATAAGTTAAATCATAAACTCTGAATGAAAGCATATTTCCTAGATGTAAATGTAAGTAGAGTCATGCACATAGTATAGCGCAGAGGCTCAATATTTATTGAATGAATAAACATTTTTTTCTAAGTGGAGTGAGCAGCCCTCAGCTGTTAACAAGATCCCACACATGCTCAAAAGTGACTAAATCAATCAATTCTATGATGTCTCCACATTGTCTATTATTTTGGCATGGTGTAGAGACAATGCAAGTAACTTATACTTTCCATCAGATTGATTTCGATGAATTTTAACATTTCATTATTGTCTTAGGTGCTCAGAATGGGACTGACATCATTATATGACTCTTCATGCACCCAAGTTCTCTTTGAGAAATTAAAAAAAATAATACTAAGAAGTGTCTAATAATATACCTGAACAAAATCTTTCAACTTGTGACTCATTACACTACATGCCCTATTTTATAGATCATGTAAGATCTATGCTGATTAAAGACGTACTTCTAATTGTTTCCAAGTCACACACACACACACGCACACGCGCGCACACACACACACACCCATAATCCACCACGATAAGTTCCAGGCACAAGTAACATCTTTGAACCAGTGAGGTGTTAGTTAGGACTTTACCTTTTGCTTTTAAACATTTTCACGGATCAAGGTGGGACAGTTGGGGAACAAGTAATGCATATATAGATTGCATTGCACGTGCATATTTGTTCATAAGCAAACAGTATTGCTATTTTACCATAATCTCGGAAAACGCCTGGTGCGTGTTTAGGTTGGTATTAAAGCCATCCCCCAGTGGCCATTTCCCCGATAGTTTGAACATACTTTATAGGAACAGTCTCAGGTGTGGAGTTCTGAGCACCTGCATACTCACACTCCAGCAGTTCAGCAACCAGCGTGTTTGAGGCAGGTGGCTCAGGTTCCACGTAACTCAGCTCAAGTGTCACTAACACTACGTGCAGCTCTGGTCATCGAGCTGTGCTTTGGGACTTGGATACTTCGGACTTTCTTCTCCCCCGCCCCCAACTTGTTTCCCTTTTCCTCCTTCCTCTCTGGTAGTGCCCACCTCCTCCCTTCGCTCCCACTCTTCGGTTTTCCCTTGTTTCTTTCTTCCTTTCCATTGAGCTTCCCGTCTTTTATCCTCCGTGAGCCCCAGGGCCGAGGCTACGCATAGGAGGCGTGAAGCTCGCGGGATTGGCCCGAAGGGCAAAGCCGTGAAAGCACGGGGCGCGCGCCTAGGCTGGGGTACACAGTGGGCCGCCTCGTGGCCGGGCCGCCAGACCGGGAGCGGCGCGCGCGCCTCGCGAGCTCCTGGCGCGCCCCCGACGACCGGGGCCGCAGCGTGCTCGCCCCCGCCGCCAGCTCGCCTCACTTATGGGTCGGAAACCGTGCGTGGGGGAGATTGTTCCAAAATGGCGGCCGGTTGCTGCGGGGTGAAGAAGCAGAAACTGTCCAGTTCGCCCCCCTCTGGCTCGGGTGGCGGTGGTGGCGCCTCCTCCTCCTCCCACTGCAGCGGAGAAAGCCAGTGTCGAGCTGGGGAACTGGGACTAGGAGGCGCCGGTACGCGGCTCAACGGGCTGGGAGGTCTCACTGGGGGAGGTAGCGGCAGCGGCTGTACCCTCTCTCCCCCCCAGGGCTGCGGCGGCGGGGGGGGGATTTCCCTGTCGCCACCTCCGAGCTGCGGAGTGGGGACCCTACTTTCCACCCCGGCCGCCGCCACCTCTTCCTCGCCCTCCTCGTCGTCCGCCGCCTCGTCCTCATCGCCCAGCTCGCGGAAGATGGTGGTGTCAGCGGAGATGTGCTGCTTTTGCTTCGATGTGCTCTACTGTCACCTGTACGGATACCAGCAGCCCCGGACCCCCCGGTTCACCAACGAGCCCTAGTGAGTACCGCGTCCTCTGCCGCCCTCTCCCTTGCGCTCGGGATGGGAGTCATAGTTGAGGTAAAGTACGAGTCCGCCTCCCCGCCGACGGCTGCTCCTGCCCTTCTCGCTACCCCGGTCCCAGGAGCCAGTAGACCTAAATCAGGGCACCCTGAGGTTTCTGCCCACTGAGGCAAGCATCCCACACTTGGAGCCTGGTGCCTCTGCAAGAGATGTGTCGCTGGCTCCCAGAGGTGTTCGCTTTCTTTTTACAATAACTTTAAGGAGTTCTGACCCTTTCCTTCTCTCTTTCGACATCCCGCGTACCCACCGCCTGGGTTTTGAAGATCTGGCTTACTCAAGGTGTTGACCTCTTCTTACTTCGGTTTTCTTTAACCCCGGTGAAAGTCCCACCAATATTCCCGCCTTGCGCATAGAGACTTACTATCCCCCATTGCAGGGTGAAAAATAGCAACTATCCAACTTCTGTTAGTGATGGAACTTAGCACCGGAGTTAAGTTTGGGTTTCCTTGTGTCCTGGGAAGAGAGGAGGTTTTTAAAAAACACGTTTCCTCTTGCTACCTATTTTTTTTCTGCGAACAAACCCATTAAAACGTGTTTCTAGTGAAGCACACCTCCAGCTCTCTAATGTTTGAGGAGTGAGACTTTTTTTTTTCATTCCACCCTCTGGGTTATAGCTCATTCAGAGAGCTCTCCCCATAGAGCCACTGTCATTTTGTACATTAAGTGTGCATTCGCTTTTGTGTCGATTTCACTTTTAAGAAATCTGTGTTAGACTTGACGATTTTAGAAATAGGTGATCGCCACAGTGTGTAGGAATTTTTATGGTTTCCTTTAGTTTTGTACTTTTTAGTTATTTTATCCTTCAAGTATGTGGCTGAAATTGTTTAAAATAGCACTGTTACAGCTGAAAGCCAGGTTAATTCTGATTCTTGTCCATTTGGATGTGTGGGAGATGGGGCATATTTTTTTGTGTGAAAACTGAGTTTAACCTGACTTTCTGAATTAAATGCTAGACAGAATGTAAAGCCCAAAGAAGGGCAGAATGACAAAGAAGGCGATTGTTTTTATTATGAGTACTCAGCATCAACAAGAAAAATAATAGAGAAAAATTTCAGAGAAATTTATACAGAAAAGCATCAACCCTTTTGCTATTGATGACACGTGTCACTTTTCCCCATATCAGAAACACCTGAATCGATGTTCTTTATAACTGCTTTGTTTCACTTTGTGAGATTAGGGATTATACTACAATTGAATAAGTACAAACACTTATGCCTAGACTAAAAATATTAAATTAATGTGTAAAGTGGAAATTGCAATAAAGTGTCCTGGAAATTGTAATTTTGTATGATTTGTTTTCTTTGGCTTTGATACTTTACCTGTATTTAATTTTGTATGACTCCTCTGTGTTCTGTGCATTTTCTTCCAGACTTTGTTCATCTTTGGGCATTGGTTCATAAGAAGTACATGAAATGGCATCCAGACTGACACTGTCAAATCAATTCAGTATCTTTATAAATACCATACTTTTAATTCTAAGAGCTTAAATACTAAAGCTACACCTTTACTTTGCCAATTTGTTCTTTGGTTAAAAAAGTGAAGTTCATTTTGAAAAGACTGTCAGGTGAAAAAAAATTATGAAATATTTATTAGCATGAGTCACTTATTTGTGACTTTTTTGCCTTCTCCTGGGTGGCTATGATGTGTAAGAGCCAGTCCTGGGATGATACATAGGTTGGTTCTGCAAAGTCATGGGACCGCAAAAATTCATTGCTGTGTAGTTACAAGTTTGGCAAAGGCTGTTTTACTATTCATGCTCCATTGCTCCAAAGCATATGAGCACACACTTTCAGGAGGTGCTATTTTCACACATTTTAAAGTGAGTTTGAGTTAACTGAATGACTAACAAGAATTTTTAAAGGAAAGTGAGCCTGACCAGTTCATATAAAAAATACTTTTGAAAATGTACTTTAACAGTAGCTACTTTGAACACATACTGAGGTATTGTTTCTCTTCTAATACCCCATCCACTGGATTTCTTTTTCATGAAATTAAATAGATAAAATATAACACTTTTGATTACTGTGAATAAGTTGAAATAGAAGAATAATAACTATTATCATTTAGCTGTCATTGTCATGTATTCTACAGAACAACTAATTCAGAAAAGACACTGAACATGAACAAGGGCAGAATGAAGTTCACTTAAGTGGAAGGGGGACTGCATCTCATTTTCATTTATCTTAAAGTCATTTTTGAGGTGTATTGTGAGAAATTCAGGAAACTTGCTTACAAGTAGTGTTTGATTTTGGGAGTGAAATAACTATAATCACTTGACAGTGCCTTAGTAACCAGCACACATTTTTATTCTCTTTTACATACAAGGGCAAAGTAAAGTAGGTTTACAGTTCGTATGGAAAACAATACAATAATTAATAAATAATAAAAGAATAAATTCTGTGTCTCATGTACTCAAAACTTGTAAACCTACTTTTGCCACAACCTGTAGGTAACAGCATTGTGTACTCATTAGTTCAGTTTTGTGGCGGGGGCCCTAAGACAAATAGACATATTGCTTGTTTTCCCCTCAGAGTTACTAGTATCATGTCATGAGCAGTGGTGTTTCACGTCCTGTCCTTGTCCACCAGAAGATGTGCTTTCAATAGTTTGAGATTCTTTTGTGTAAAAAGCACACTTTTTCATCCTTCCCAGGACCTTACTGTCAAAATGTCTGTAACTGGTGAAATCTGCCTTTTGTGGGTGTAGAAGTCCTAGATGCATCAGTTTTCCTTCCACTCTGAAAGGTTATGACAAATTTTCAGTGATCTGTTTCAGGTTTGGGGGATAGGTGGGGATGTCAGTATATGAACAGGCTGTATGGATACAAATTCTTCACCATTGCTGCTGTTTTCCTTAATTGCCCACCTCACTGCAGAGAGGTAGCAGTAGTTAGAGCTTGGGAGTATGGTAGAAACTCGTTTAGGGGAAGACAGGTAATATTTGTGCATTAGTAAATCCTCAGTTTCAGTTGTACAGTTGTAACGGGCATATTTGCCCACAGAAGTAATGTACAAGACATGGTAAAAATGTGACTTGACCTGCACTTAACTATCCCAAGTCATTTCTCCTGGATTTATATGTGGGAACCCAGTTAGCCATGTTATAGAAAACTATTTGCTACTATAAAGGGATCCACTGTGCCTGCCAGGTGTTGGGCCAGTTAAACTGTACAGCAGTCATTCTCAACCTTGGCCACACTTCACATCACTGGGGAATTATTAAAAATATGGATGCCTGGGTTCCAGTCCCAGAGATTCTGGTTTAATTGGACTTGGATGTGGCCTGGGCATCAGTATTATTAAAAGCTCCCCAGGTAATTTTAGTGTGTGGCTGAAGCAGAATACTGGTTGTATTTGACTAAGTCTGTCCCCAGAGATTTGGATTAATTTGGTCTGGGGTGGTGCCTTGGAACCCATATTTTATGAGCACCCTGGGTAATTTTGTTAAAATAGCCGGTTTGGGAAACACTTGTAATATGGTCTGCAGAAGACATCACCTGGGAACCTGTTGGAAATGATGGCTCTACTGCCCCACCTCAGGCTTGCTCAGTTAGAATCTGCATTTTAACAAGTTCCCCAGATGATTCTTATGCACATTAAAGTCTGAGGAGGAGTGGTTCTTGAACATACATCTCCTGTAGTGCTTGTTAAAACACAAATTGCTGGGCCCCATTCCCAGATTTTCTGATTCAGTGGGTCTGGGGTGGGGCAGTTAATTTGCATTTCTAACGAGTTCCCCGGTGATGTTGCTGCTGCAGTCCCCAGAACCACAAGTGAGCCCCTCTGGGTTAGAGAGTAGTAAGGATCTGAATACTACTTGAGCCACTGTAAGGGTATGGCAGTTTTCAATGCCAGTTTCCAGTGTAAAACTTCCTGCCTTCATGTCACTGTCCTTTATCATTTTCTTTCAAGTTTAGCACCAGGAAGATTGAATGTTGCCTTGATCATAATAAGAGTACAAGGTTCTTGGGATGGTTTGGGGGAGGGGAGAGCAACTCTTGAAAACCTGTAGAGTGATTTTATATTTTTTTTCTAGAGATTTTGTTAAATGCCAGGGGCACATTTTAGGAGTTAAAAACAGCACAGATATGATATCTTACAGTGAGCTGTATTGATTTTAATAAGTAAAGCCCCCCTCTGTTACCATAAGAAAAGCTTTGGTGATTAGCTTACTAAATAAGCTGTTGTGGTAAGATTGTAAAAGCTTTACTTACACTTATGCTTGCTGGATTGCATTTTAAGAATTTTTCCTATTAACAAAGAAATATAAAAGGACCCTGCTAAGGCACTGGGATTGTTCAGTTTTATATCTTTAAAGCTGTGTTGCATGTCAT
Organism: Trachops cirrhosus; assembly: GCA_028533065.1. NCBI lineage: Eukaryota > Metazoa > Chordata > Mammalia > Chiroptera > Phyllostomidae > Trachops > Trachops cirrhosus. The sequence continues at coordinate 2,093,237 of CM052552.1, read as the reverse complement.
ATCCCATGAATTTTAATTTTAATCTTCTTAACCACCTTTGAAGTTAATGCAATTCTACAATTGTATAGACCATAGCAAATAAGAGACTTTACTATTAAACATCAATAAGTGTGGTTTTCCATTACAGTGAACTATTATTATATTTTTTTTATTTTTTTACAAATCTCATGCAGATTTTAAGACACTCTGATCAGGTGTTTGAACAGTTAACTCTTGCTTGTCTTGGCACAATAGTCAAATTACTGTTTTTTAGCCTGCTTCGGATGGATTACTCTGTGTTAGGGAGGTGAAGCAGGCACTCTGTTTCACTACAACAGTAACTATCCTATTGCACACTAGTAAAAAAATGCCTTGATAATGCAGTTCAGGTCAAAGTGATATTAAATCAACATTTTAAACACATTTCTATTATATCTTTTTTGATGAAAACTGACCAGAATTGCTGTAAGGTGTATCTGTCTATTGCAGATGATGGTACTAGGCTATTACAGATTCCCTTATTCATGCTAGCATAATGGTCATAATGTCTAGATTTTCTTTAAAAATTATCTGAAAAATTGAATATTTGGTATAATACAGATTCTTTTCAATACTCTTAATTTCCATTGGTAGGCAATCTGGTGTCCTATCTTACTGATAAGGAAGAAAGCAGGCACAGTTCCTCACCCTGCCCAGTTACCCTTAATTCTGTAAAGACCATCAGTCACTTGAATGAAAGCATGTAGAAATATAACACAATTATTTTTATATACATGCATAAAGGTATATGTAGGGCAAGGTATATTTAGTTAAATGGAAAGACTTGATGCTTATTTAACCTTCTCCCCCATATGGCCAAAGAGAGTAATAATCTCGCTCATAATCTTTTTTGCTTATGAATTGTGTTTGTGCTGTGTTCAAGCCCCAGTTAGTGCATGGCAACTAAGAAGGAATTCTGCTGGGATACAATGGAAAGAAAGACTACTACTAAGAAAGTAAAAAATGCTCTGTTAGCCCACGCATTAGTTGTTTCTCAGAAATACACTCTAACATTCACATTATTGTCTTTAAAAGCTGTACAATTTTTGAAATTATATTTGTGTAAAACACTATCATTATTACTGTAATGGATTATAATTTTGAAGTCAGTTATGCTTCCCATTTATAGATCATTGTAATTTTTGAGAAAATATATGTGTGAAACACTAAAACTTGTGCGGTGAGATTACTCAGAGTTCACTATTTCAGTAGGCATTATTCTGTTCTCTGGGTGTCGCACATGTTTGCCTGTTTTAATGCAGCACAATGACCAGGGCTTTTATATTTAAATTTTCTTAAATGGCCGTTTTTTTTTTTGAGCTTGTATAATAATGTCTCTTTTTGATACTGTTCTGAATCAATTAAGCTAAGTAAGGACCAGTAGTAAAAGCCAGGGTCTGCCAAGAATGGACACTCAATGTGTAAGCTGTCTTTCCACACAGTAATTGGGCAGTTGCTCACAGGACACTGGAGAGAGTGTGGGGAGCCAGTGGTTGTGTAGGTGGGAAGAGTAAGTTTCCTAACAGTAAACTTATTTAGAGTTGAGCTTCTATAGTTACAGGGTTGCTAAGAGCGAAACGGAGCCACAAGCTTATGTAGTAAAAAGAAAAGACTGCAAAGGAATAAGTATGGTGTAATAGTATATTTGGTTTGGTGGAGCATAATTTTTGTTAGGTCCAACTCTAAGCGGCATCTTTTCTATGTAGTGTGGGTGTATTTTGTACAGCTCTTAATGTACCATACTTTCAAACTTGCTCAACCTTAAAGAAATGTGAGTGTTGAATAGCTGAGTGGAAATTATATGTCACTGGGAGAAAACCTGTCCCCCCCCCACGTATACATTATGCTGAGTGTCATGGTTGGAAACCAGAGAAATAGAAGAGCTAGTTCTACCCTCACCAAGCTTACGGTGTTGCTCAAGATATAATAGAAATATCAAAGGCACTTAAAATGCTTACAACACAATATATACATAATTGTAGATGAGATTAATACATGAAAAATATTGTACATAAGCATGGTAATGACGTGGAATAAAGGAGTGGTCAGGAAGAAGGTTTTTGAGAGAGGATAACTTTTGAGCCAAGTTTTTAAATGGCAAAAGGCCATTTAAAATTATTGGTGAAGAGTCTATATGCCAGTAGATCTTGAAGTCTTACTTGGTTGTTCTCAAACCAGTTGCTGTCACCACCACACCCCTTGCCACAGTAATTGGGGATTCCCAGCAGCTGTCTTTAGTCAGCAACTTGTACTCTCAGCATTCTCCATACCACTCCCCTTGCTCCAGTCTCAAAGCTCATAAACTTCAGGGAAATTAAAATAGCCTGTTGTCTTTGGAACCCTTTGGGAAAGCTGGATAAGAGATACTGGATCTGATTATAGTTTTTATATTAGTAAGGGAACAGTATTTGAAGAAGAGTCCTCTAGAATGTAAGATGGGTTGGAAGGAGAAGAGTCTCAAGGTAGGGGAGATTAGCTGGGCTTAAATATATGAGGGCAGTAGGAAAACTGGCATTGAAAAAAATGGGGAAGTCACCCAAGGGGCAGAGTTTGTGAATATAGGAATGTTAGAAAATCAAGAAGTAGAAGAAATTATGTGAATATAGGAATGTTACAAAATCAAGAAGTGGAAGAAGTTATCAGCATATGTAGGAACTTGTACTCCAGGGCCAGGTTTTGTGTAGGAGTGGAAAGATTGCAGCTCACCTGTTTTTTGACTTCCATCATTGCCTCTTCTTTTTTTGGCTCTGTGCCTAGCTATTCTTGTGCTCAGAAAAAGTTTGTTCAACAGCTCTGTTGGAATGGCTATGAAATTTGATCACAAGTGTAAGAACCCCCTATTCTCAACTGTATCTAATTTGAGAGAAAGGAGAAGACATGTTGGTTTATAGAATTTGGATCAAGTATAAAAATAGCTGAGATAGCTTTTGGATGAGGACCTGAAGTTAGGTGATTGCATGTGAATAAAGACACTTTGCAGGAAAAAAGTCTACCAAATTCCCACTGCTCGGGGAAGTGAGAGAGGCTTTGGACAAAATTCAGAGTTTATAAGCCTGAGGAACCAGGAGGACGATGGTGCCTCTAAAAAATATGGAGGACAGATGGGGCGGTAGATAGGAAGAAACAAATAGTTGGTCAAGTGAAATCAGATTTCTTAATATGTGTATTTCAAGTGTTGGCAGTTAACAAATGTCATTTCTTTTTTAATTAGCAGAACCACAGAGAAGCAATGATTTAGTTTGTCTCTTGGTATATCTCCAGCCTTCTCTCTACCTCCCCAGTTGTGACTTTGAACTGCTCATATGAGTAGAGCTCATGATACTTTTTAGCTTTGCATTGCTAATAAAGACACCTGACAGAATGTTGGCTTTCCCTAATGTAGATTTATACATTTCTCTCAGTGTCTGGGCTTATTAATTTTTAAAGCAGCCAGGAATTCTTACATTTTTTTACGTGTGAATATCATGGCACAGCCTTCAGCAAACTGGAGCCTCATGGAGGACCATATCAGGAACTTGTAGTTTCAGATGTTGGATTAAAGAAATTTCATAAGGATTGGGAGTACTGTCTGGTATCGATTCTAGGTCCCATGTCATCAGGCTTAGAAAGTAAAGAATCAAGCTGGATCTGTTTTGCAGCTTTGCTTGACAGTGAAGGATGGATATTATCAATGGACAGGATCAGCCATATTGCTTTATGATCTTTGTGATCTTCACTGGATGGGCAAATGTGAAAAATTCTGTTGAGTCCAGGCCTACTAATATTAGTTTTTAAAATAAGGTCTGTGATAGTCTTGGTGATTCTTGCCTTTCCCCATCCCTATCTCTTACATTTTACAGATAATCCAGTTTGTGACCCAAAGCCACATTCAGTGCTGGGAGATTTACAGTTGACTATAGTATGCAATGTCCTGCCAGAAGATGCTCACCAGATCTCTAGTAATGGAAAATAGTGAAATTGACTTGACAGCCTATACAGCTTGCCTTGCCATTCCATATTATTTCTGTAAGCATATGACACTCAATTCTAGTAACATCTTTTTAAAAAAAGACTTTATTTACTTATTTTTAGAGTGAGGGGAAGGAAGGGAGAAAGTGAGGGAGAGAAACATCAATATGCAAGAGACACATGGATCAGTTGCCTCTTGCATGCCCCCGACTGGAGACTTGGCCTGCAACCCAGGCATCTGCTCTCTAGCCATGGGTTGAACTGATACCCTTTTGGTTCACAGGCTGGTGCTCAGTCCACTGAGCCACACCAACCAGGGCCCTATTAATATATCTTATATTGAGATCTTGGATTGCTGCCAGGTCATACCACCAGATTCTGAGCTTCATTTCAGGTATTAGTGGATCTTTCATTTATTCTCATAGAGTGGAATCTATGAAAAACTGGTCTTCGTGCTGTCAACCTAGAGTTCCCACTGTGTCTGCCTCAAAGAAATCCTCATGTATGAGTCACATCAGTGTGCTTCTTCTCTGTGTTATTAATATTCCTTATGTGGTCAAACAACCACACAGTTGGGTATAGGTGCTTTGGGGTGTGTATAAATTATGTAGCTGGTAAAACTTGGACCTCAGTGTGAGTGTGAGTGTGTGTGTGTGTGTGTGTGTGTGTGTGATTGTTGTTAGACAAATGCCCTTTGTATCCTGCTTTTGAACAATGGCGAGATAAGTGTTTAGATGATGGGTTCTTTTTTACATCCTTTTTAAAATATGGTAAGTGGAAGATGATGTTGTTGATTTATTCACTAGAGAAGAATCTCATGAAGTCTTCTGGCCTTTTTTCCACGTTAGAGTATTGCTCTCAGTGAATTTACAAAGTTCTCCATAATTAGACCAACTAACCAATCAAACAGAAGCTTACTCTGCTTCTTTCCCATTATAAAGAAAAAACTTGCCCCTAGGTTGGCCAGGTACTTGATTTTGGGAATAGCTCTTTCTTTAATGTTAGGAGTAGATGCCATGAAGTCATTGGTAAATTTTTTTTTGTTCAGGTCATGGATCCATGTACCCCACACTCTTATCAATTCAAAAAACCCTTATAAGAACAAATGGGAATGATACTGCTTCTATTTCTCTGACACTGATAAGGTGATACTTGGTTTGTGGTGTACTTTACTCCACAGACTCCTCTAACCATTGTGTTGTTTGACAAGTTGATTTCCAAAAGTCTACTCTTCCACACTGAAAGTAATGGCTCTGTGGAGAAAGAGTGTCACACAGGCTGGAGGCAGGAATAGAGAGCATGTGGAAATCAGGGAGAGAGAAAAATGAGATTGTAGCTAAGTGAGCAAAGCCTGGATGCAGGGCAGAAAAAGGAGACTTGAGTGCCTGATCTGGAGTAGTAATGCTCCAGGAAACAAATTTTACATTATACAGACCTAGATGATTCCTCCTTTAGAACCAATGGCCATGGCATTCTTGTTAAAAACATATTCCTATCAGAAACAGATGCACAGCATGAAGTTTAATAAGAGGACTTGCATATGGGTCCCTTGACTGCTTCTAAGAGACCACATTGAAAATTATTCCTGGAGTGTTCACAGAAAGGGATCTCTAGGTAAGTTTGGGAGCTGTGGAACAAGTAGCTTAAGCATACCCCAAATGGATAAATGTAGCCACTCTTCAGTCATTATCCTTTAAAAAAATTTTTTTCTTGACTTGGCTATGAGCCTAGTTATAAATCCTCAGGTATTCAGATGTATCTTATTTTTAGGCCTGTGTATTTAGATATTAATAGCTACTTAGATGTATGGACTTCCTTTTGTATAGCTTGCTCATTGTTATTTTTCCACAACAAAGAGTATGGAATATGAAAGGATAGACCCGGCTATAATTTCTGATTGCAGAATGCAGTCACAAGAATGCATCCTGTTGAGCATATGCATCTCTCTGTACCTTGTCATCCGTGTTTCTTAACAGGACCTACTATGGTCAGTCTGATTTGCAAATTATATTGTCACAGATAACTGGAGTATCAGCTATTTTTAGTTAATTGGTTTCTCTTTAATCAGTAGATCAGTGATTTTCAACTGGTATGCCACAAGAATTTTTAAAACATACTATACCTGACTATTTAGTCAGAGGCACTGACCTCTTCTCCCTTAGACTGTCAAATTAAAAGTGAGAACAGCCAACACAACAATAGCTGGCTGGTGGGAATGAATCAAAATTATACCTTTTGTACAATACAGTACTATTAAGTATAAGCACCATGTTCAGCTTATTTTTTAATGGTACCTAATACTGGTGTTACCTAAACCAATTATTGTTTCATAGTAATTTTAGGAATCTTTAAAAAATTATTCTTAAAAGCATCATTATTATTGTTGTTATTATTATTACTATTATTATTTGTGTGGGTGTGCCTGTGTGTCAAATCATCTTCCGGAAAATGATTCACAAACGTGTATTAGAGATGCACAAAGCTCATTTACAGTAGAACCTTGAGGTTTATTTACTTACTTATTTAGGCATTGAGGTATTTACTTTTCCAAACATTGAAAATTATGCGTAAACTAGATTAAATGCATTGGCATTAGAAGTATCCATTAAAAATGTTTCAAAATTTGTAGCCTCTTAGTATTTAGCCTGGCAATTATCATTTACTTAATTAGTGTACTTAATACCAACTACCTGCTTTGAAAAGAACTTATTTTCTAGCTAACCTTTTAGGTTGTCATTTTCGTCCCTTGTTCTTTAGAGCTTTCTAATGAATTTTCTAGTAATAATATAAGGAAATGTCTTTGATAGGTAGAATCTTTACCCTTGTTCACCCACTTCTAAAAGTGGAAGAACCTAGGCATTAAGGGAGAACATTGGTTTTGACAGTAGAACCTGATATTTCTGAGGAAATGTGTTTTCTAGAGAGATGGAAAATTGGAAGACACCTTGCCTATTAGGATATTTTAAGTAAGGCCTTTAATTTCATATATGTATATAAAAACCACTTTAGTTAAGTACTTCTTGAAATTGTTTCTTAAAGTGCACTCACTTGCTTCTAAAGAAAAGCTCACATCTAAAAGTAGTAGTGACATTTGTGAAATATTACATATGATCAAGTCACAGGTTTTGAAAGTTGTTTATTTGCCCCATTGTCTACACAACCAGTATGAGGTTCTTTATCATTAGCAGAGGTACAGACATTATTACATTGTAATGTATTCATTTGGATTTTGGAACAGTTTCTATCTTCTTCCATTTCAAGATGACTTTGCAGTTCTAAAGAGGAAATTAGAATTTCCACCATGGCTATCCCTTTGCTTATAGACATTTAAAAGTGAATATTTGTTTAAGCTTAAAGATTTCTCAGTATTATCTTAAGACAGTGTGTTTTACATCAAAACCCATCTCATTCTAAGCTACTACTGCTCTTCATAGTATGGTAAACTCTAATATTTCCATTCAATAAGTAATATAGCTGTTGTGGGCCAAATATTGTGCTAGGCTCCTTTTAGGGTGTGGGTGAAAGGTCTGTAAGATAGGTAAAAGACATGCTGCCTACCCTTAGAAATCTTGTAGTCATATTAAGGAGACAAGATTCATGAAACAAATGATGATGTCACACATGATTTAAAGGCCAAAGAGTGATGGAGACAATGAGGTCTGTAAGCATTTAGATAAAGACTAATGTGGGCTGGAGCTATAGAGGAGGGCTTCATGGACAAAATAGGATTTGGCCTGGTAGACCTTTCATAGAGGAATAAAGCATTCTAAACATGGAAACAACTTAAAGGCACAGAGGTTAATAGGAGCATTATATAGTAGTCAGTGGGTACCAGTCAAAGGTAGATTGACTGCTGGGGTAGAGGGGAGAATCCTAGCAAGAAGGGGAACCTGTCAGGAGACTCTTGCTAGAATGCAGACATTGGGAAATGAAGGTCTGCCAATTGATAATTTTAAACTATTAATGGCCTGTGAGTTGCTGAATTGTATCTTTCTTGGTAAAGTTTCCCTTTTAACAGTTAATTATACATCAGGAGCTCCTGTAATGTCATGAATGTCATGAAACCTGGACAAGAGACTGGTAAATAACACAAGCAACAGTCTGCTGTATAGACCAAGTGCTTTTATTCCTCAGTAGACGTTCAGCATAAGTCAGATTAACATTGGTTATGTCATCCTTTGCCTGAGTGCCTTCAAAACTCATTGTTTTTCTTCTAAACTTTAGTGTATCAAACATGAATTTGGGGAAATTGAGAAACTACAAAGATTATGTAATTCAAAAATGAAACTACCCTGCCCTGGCTGGTGTGGCTCAGTGGATCGAGTGCCAGCCTGTGAACCAAAGGGTCCTGAATTGATTCCCAGTCAGGGCAATGCCTGGGTTATGGGCCAGGTCCAGAGTAGAGGGTGCTCAAAAGGCAACCACACATTGATGTCTCTCTCCCTCTTTTTCTCCCTTCCTTCCTCTCTCTCTAAAAATAGATAAATAAAATCTCTAAAATATTTTTTAAAAAAATGAAACTACCCTAATTGCTATAGAATAAGTAAATGGCTCTAAACCACTTCTCTCCTTCCAAATTATTGAAAAAATTTTACTTGGATATTGCAAATGTAACACACATAAGGTGGGTACTAGGAATTACAATAATTGTAGGGGGAAAATTATTTACTGTTGAATGATGTCATTTATTAAATTAGCCTAAAATAGTTTAGTCTAATAGGTGCGTTCTTTTTCCACCATTTTTGATATATTTTATTGATTATGCTATTACAGTTGTCCCAGTTTTTCACCATTGGCCCTCTTCTACTTAGTGCTTCCCATTCCCTCTGGCAGTCCACCCTTTAGTTCATGTCCATGTGTCATGCATATGAGTTCTTTGGCTATTCCATTTCCTCTACTGTTCTTAACATCCTCCTATCTCTTCTGTGCCTAGCAATTTGTACTTCTTATTCCCTGCACCTTTTCCCCAATTCTCCCCCTTGCCCCTCACAATTGATAACCCTCTAAATGATCTCCATATCTATGATTCTGTTTCTGTTCTGCTTGTTTTCTTAGTTTGTTTTTTAGATTCAGTTGTTGATAGTTGTGAATTTATTGGCATTTTAATGTTCATAGCTTTGATCTTTCTCTTAAATAAGTTCCTTTAATATTTCATATTATAATGGCTTGGTGATGATGAACTCCTTTAACTTACTTGTCTGGGAAGCACTTTATCTGCCCTTCCATTCTAAATGATAGTTTTGCTGGATAGAGTCATCTTGGATGTAGGTCCTTGCTTTTCATCACTTTGAATACTTCTGGCCAGTCCCTTCCTGCCTATGAAGTTTCTTTTGAGAAATCAGCTGACGGTCTTATGGGAACTCCTTTGTAGGTAACCATCTGCTTTTCTCTTGCGGCTTTTAAGATTGTCACTTTATCTGTAACCTTTGGTATTTTAACTATGATGTGTCTTGGTGTGGTCCTCTTTGCATTGATCTTGTTTGGGACTCTCTGGACTTGTATGTCTATTTCCTTCAACCAAATTAGGAAAGTTTTCTTTCATTATTTTTTCAAATAAGTTTTCATTTTCTTGCTCTTTCTCTTTTCCATCTGGCACCCCTATGATTTGAATGTTGGTACGTTTGGAAATGTCCCAGAGGCTCCTTAGCCTATCCTTGTTCTTTTGGATTCTTTTTTCTTCTTGCTGTTCTGATTGAATGTTTTTTTCTTCCTTAAGTTCCAAATCATTGATTTGATTCTCAGCTTCATCCACTTTGTTGCTGCTTGCCTATACATTTTTCTTTATGTCACTTAGTGTAACCTTCATTTCTTCCTGGGTCTTTTTTATGCTGTTGAAGTATGCATTGAGTTCCTTGAGTGTCCTAATAACCAGTGTTTTGAGCTCTGCATCTGATAGATTGCTTATCTCCATTTTGTTTAGTTCCTTTTTAGAGATTTGTTCTGTTCTTTCATTTGGGCCGTATTTCTTTGTGTCCTCATTTGGGTAGCCTCACTGTGTTTGTTTCTAGGGGTTAGGTAGAGCTTCTTTGACCCCCTGCCTTAGTAGCATGGCCTACTGTAGAAAAACGCACTGGTTAGTTGGATGGGGTGGAGCCTTAGGTAATTGCCAGGGTGGGGCAACCTTTGTGAACCAGGTTGCTGGAGTCTCAGATATGGTGTTGCAGCTCTGTGGCTCTACATAGGGGAGGTCTCAGGAGAGGGACAATGCTGCTGCCTGGCCTCTGAAGCTTTGTCTGGGAGGAAGATGTGCTTTGGCACTTGCTCTGATGCCATATACTTCAGTTTCTCCCTGTATACCACTGGTGCCCTTCCAGCTGCTTCCCTGGATCTGAAGCCCAGAGGGAGTGAGTCTGTGTAAGTCTTAAGACTGTTGTGGGCCCTATAAGACGAGATGCCTGATAATCCCAGTTTCTTCTGCTGACCCAAACCCTACTGGTTTTTACAGACAGAAGTTATGGGGACTTATCTTCCTGACACTGGAACCCCGGGCTTGGTGATCTGGGTCGCACTAGGATTTCTTGCTCCTGAGACATCACTCCCTATTTTTTATTAACTACACATGGGTGGGGGACCATCCATTTCAGGTCTCTGCCCCTCCTAGCTGTCTGGATGAATGTGACTTCTTTAATTCCTTGTTTGTTGGACTTTCACACACCTTGATTTTCCAATGATTCTGGGTGGTAGTTGTTTTGTAATTTAGTTGTAATTTTTGCTGTAGTTGTGTGAGAAGACGAGCTGTGTTTACCTATGCCTCCATCTTGACTGCAAGTTCCCCAGTTTCTGGATGTGTTCATAACATGCCCTATTCAAGAATGCTACACTCTCAGACATAAACTATAGAAGCAAAATAAAGATTTTATAACATTATTTAGAATCAAAATTCTAAAATAATTTCCTGAATTACAATAGAACTACATATTTTTATGTTCAGCAGCAATTACCCTTTGAAGAAAAAAAGCAAAATTTTCAGTCTTTTGTTGATGATTTGTCTTTAATTATATTAAGGCATAAGTTTAGAACCCAAACTTGTAATCGCTGTAAATTTTTTTTTCTGAGATAGAAAAGCATTCTTTAGGTCAAAGAAATGAAGAGGGAATAATAAATTAGAAGAGTAAGCCTGTGAACTAATGCTAAGTAATGTGTTCCTTGCTTATTTGGAGGCTGAATTTTCATTTTTTAAAATTAAATGCATTGGGGTGATACTGGTTAATAAGATATATAAGTTTCAAGTATACATTTCTGTGATACATGATCTGTATATTGCACTTTGTGCCTACCATCCAAAGTCAAATCACCTTCCATCACCATTTATATGACCCACTTTACCTTGTACTATCCCCCATCACCTTCCCTCTGGTAACCACCATACTGTTGTCTGTGTCTATACATTTTTGTCTGTTTTTCTTTTTTGTTCATTTGTTGCTTTCTGTTTTGTATTCCACATGTGAATGAAATCATGTGGTTCTTAACTTTTTTGTCTGACTTGTTTTGCTTAGCATGTTATTCTCAGGGTCCATCCATGTAGTTGCAAGTGGCAGTATTCCATCTTTTCTTATGGCTGAGTAATAGCCATATATATATGGCTATGTATGTAATTATATGTATATGTTCTTTATCCAGTTCTCTATCGAAGGACACTTTGGTTGTTTCCATGTCTTGGGCACCGTGAATAACGCTGCTGTGAACACAGGGGTATATATATCTTTGTGAATAAATACTTTTAATTTTGGGGGTAGATACCCAAAGGAGGGGTTTCTGGGTTATATGGCAACTCTATTGTTAATTTTTTTGGAACTTCCACACTGTTTTTCCCTAGTGACTGTACCAGTTTACATTCCCAGCAGCAGTGAATTAGGGTTCCTTTGTGATCACTGTAAATTTCTATTTTATTTTAGTAACTTTCTTCTTTCATTTTCCAGAGCATTTCAAAACGGGAATTATTTCTCACCTATGAGGCTGATCTTTGACAGGTTCTACCCACATAATCATGAAAGTTGTACCAGTGTACTCAGGAAGTACAAACCAACACTAACATGATGCTCATTAATAATGTTCTCTCTCTAGTCAGATTTTGTTTATAAGTAAATGAGGACTCCCTCATATCATAGCTTTGAATTATGAATAATCTGTGACATGATGAAATGCAGATGTTAAAGAAAATAGTAGTAATGAAATATTTTTGAATCAATTTTTTTTCAAGTAGTATAATGGATTTCGACCTATGAAGATGATTGTATACCCTTGTCTCATAATAGGGTAGGAGGCCAAATGTAATCCAATGGTTCTTAGACCATACAGAGGTCCCTGATCACTCTCAATATGCTTAAAATCTTTATGAATAAATGTGAATGTCATCGTTAGAGTACGAAGAGGTAATTTTGCTTATACATGGTTGAACCATTTAGAGGCCAGTTTAATTTTCACAGGCTTCAAACAATAGGCATTTTAAACAGGCAATGAACTCTATAGTGTGGAACACAATAAAGTAAAAAAAAAGTCAGTGTTTTTTCCAATTTAGCTGAGTCAAGAGAACAAGCAAATCCCATGTTAAAGTGGGAAAAAATGGGTGTGGGTCCAGAGGGTCTTGGTTTCCATCTCCATTGGGCTGCTCTTAGAAACTTTGCTGTGTTTATTTCAGTTCAGTCTAGAGAAATTTAGTTTTTACAGAAGTTTAAGTCTTGAAGGTTTCTTTCACTTTCATGAAGTTGTAATTATTCACCATCCTATAATAACCATTCATTAACTCTTTACTAACTTAACTAATTTGCACCAGCCCAGCAGGGCTACTTTTGCTCTCCTGTTCGCAGAATTGTATTGTTTTGGATAATTTTGACTCCCAATCTTTCTCACCCCAAAATTGAAGTATGAATCTAGAAAGATGCTTCTCTTCCTCTTCATCAGTATAATTTGTTTCTTGAGCTTTGTCATTTTTGAGAGCAGCAGTCTTGAGTAGTTGAAGGATTGGTAGCAACTGCATTACATAATTTTTACTACCTAATTTTTAACAATGTTTGCCTACTTGCATTATCCAGAAAATTATTTACTGATACCTCTACTTTTCCAATTTGGGGAGGTGGTGGAGTGACAAAGGCAGAGAGGTTATAAATTTGTGACTTCAAGGTTTTTTCAAACAATGGATTTGAACATCTAAAGGAATGAATATACTGTTTAACTGGCTTGATTTTGTGTTCAGGGCAGTGCTAGAACTCAAAGGTTTCTAAAAGATTTTTTTCAAAGGAGATTTTAAAGCAGAAAAAGGGTGGGATTCTCCATTGTGCTTTACCTGGAACTGGGTATCTTTTCCTCTATGTGTATAACGGACACTGTAAGATCCTTGTGGATTTGATATTATTTGTTATTTGGGGACCGACCTGGCTATATGTAACTATATGCAGGAAGGTAAAAACATTTTTTATGGTTCTCAAGGAGGTATGGTATAAGCTTTAATGAATTGCCTGCTTATCTTTTACTCTATGATTCCATTCCTATAGGGGATTGGAGTGCTTGGAAAGCTATTTGGTACTATTTTTTAATTCTTTTTCTACTGTTTTGTTTTAAACTATAGGTTCCCATATGTTTAACTAAATGCTTTTTCCTTTCCTGATATTTCTACAGACAGGAGTTTTTAATTGGTTGTTTAAGAATAGATTTTAGGGGTTCAGCAAACACACTGAATATTTTATATCTGGTGAGCAAAAGGAATACCTTTATTTGTTTTTATGGAAATTCTTAATCTGTTTATTCTCACATTAATATAATTTAGATGAAGAAAAACGGATTCAAGAAGCCTCACCCAAGGGATTATAAATTTTCCAGAAAGCACAAATAATATTTTAGCATGTAATTCCCTCATAAAATGTTTTATGGCAGACTTGTTTTTGTCATCGATCTGAGTGAAAGCTGAATTCAACACATTAGTCTTTAACTTATTCAAAATTAATATGTTCTGACTAAGAACCAACACTGCTTTATGACTCTTAAATAATTTCCTCATATTAATTACCAGCAGTAGAAATTTGCTTTATTTGAAAGGAGGGTCATTTTTTAAAATACTTTTATCACTTCCTGAGTTCTTGCATAGTTTACAATGCAAACAAAACATCCAAATATAGTTGATGTTAGGATAGACTTGCTAACTTAGCAACTCCTTCACACATATTAGCCTTTACACAAGATTCAAATTCTTCAAATAAATATCTTACAAAATGAAAAATTATTTAATCATGACTTTAATGGTTACTCATAAATTTCTGAAATTGCATATTTTAAATCCATGAATTCTAAAGATACACAGTAGTGAAAACTAACCATGGTATATACTTTATTGTATGCTCATGCTGGGTTTTAAAAATATGTATGGAATAGAACAGTAAAACTCAGGATGAATAATAGTATAAATATCAGTGAGATTATTACTGTTTATTTTTATGAGCAATTTCCAGCAAATTAAGGATCTGCTCATTTCATTTATTTGTTTAAAGATTTTATTTATTTATTTATTCTTAGAGAGAGGGGAAGGGAGGAAGAAAGAGAAGGAGAGAAACATCAATATGTGAGAGAAACATTGATCGGGTGCTTCTCACACATGCCCCAACTGGGGACCTGGCCCGCAACTCTGTCATGTGCCCCGACCAGGAATCAAACCAGCAACACTTCGCCTTGCGGGACGATGCTAAACCCAACTGAGCCACACTGGTCAGGGCAGGATCTGCTTATTGGTTTTCTCAGAAAAGATCATAATGACTTTGTAATCAGTCTTACAGTGTTTTATGCATTAAGTCAGTGATTCTCATCATTTTTCTTCCTGCAACATGACACTGTGCCCTGCAGCATGACCTCCAAACTCAGGGAATTCTAGGTGTTACTTTAAGAGGAGCATGGCAGTTATATACGGAAAGCTTTATGTGTTCACCCCTACCCCAACCTGTTTCCCTCTCTCGCACATACCTGCACAAAGGTATAAGCAGGTTGCTTTCATATCATACCTACAACTCAACTCATTCAGGAGCTCCAGAACTCTCCAAATGAATAATATGTTTGAAATCTCCTAATTTAGTATTAGAATAATGTCAGATGTTTTCATTATTTGTAATTTGGTTTGGCAGCATTATAATGAATTATCAATTATGTGTGATAAAATGGTAAGTGTTCTATTAAAATGGTTTTTTAGTGTTCATGATTCTTTATTAAAGTCAAGACTTAGAGCTTATAATCACCATCTTCCTCATTTCATCTAAGAAATACACTTGAACCTTTCCTTGGTAACCTTTTATCTGTTATATGACTGTAGGCATTGAACAAGATGCTATGCTTTTAGTCCCATCATGACTCAGATAAGTCATATTCTCTCATGTTCTTTTCTTTAAAGTTAAAATATGTGAATATTTAAAATGAAGCAGTATTTTAAAAATACTTGAAATGCAGCTAAATGTTGATAACAATAAATGCTTTTTTAAATTGAATCTCTTCTAAGAAAACACATTTATTGTAGTCATCAAAGGTACAATGGAATGTTAAGTTTATGCTGATCATATTTTCTCTTTTCTAATTTCATGAATACGTCAGCCTACAATTTATGTGTAAATATCACCAGGGATCATACATATTTTGCCGAGCAATTTTAAGAGCTGAAGTTTACATTTCTTTTAGAAGACACTAATTCCAGAATGATTTTCAAAGTCAAAGTACAAATTTCCAGAATATTGGAGTAAGAACATCAGAAAATGTACTCCTCTACAAAAGCAACATGAACACAGAAACATTTTTAAAACCAACTTTATGAGAATTCTGGAAATTAGCTAAAGACTTTCAACAACCTGAAGATCATTTATTTATTAAAAACAGCTGATTTTCCCCAGAAATAAACCCAAGTCTCTATGGTCAGTTAATATTTCACAAGGGGAGCAGAGGCATAAAATGGAGTAAAAAAAGCCTCTTTAACAAATGGTGTTGGGAGATTGGACAGCTACATGCAAAAAAAAAATTGAAACTCAACCACCAAATTGCACCATACCCTAAAATAAAATTAAGGTGGATAAAACACTTAAATATAAGTCATGACACCATAGAAGTCCTACAGCAGAACATAGGCAGGAAAATCTCAGATATTCCATGGAGCAATATTTTCATTGATATGTCCCCTAGAGCAAAGGACATAAAGGAAAGAATAAACAAATGGGACTTCATCAAAATAAAAAGCTTCTGCAACAGCTAAAGAAAACATCAGCAAAATGAAAAGGGAACCAACCGTATGGGAAAATATATTTGCCAATGATACCTTGGAGAAGGGTCTGATCTCCAAAATATATAAAGACCTCACATGACTCACTCCAGGAAGACAGAAAACCCAGTTAAAAAATGGGCAATGAACCTGAACAGACACTTCTCCAAGGAGGACATACAGAGGGCCTAGAGACATGTGAAAGGATGCTCAGCATCACTAGCCATCAGAGAGATGCAAATTAAAACCACAATGAGATACCACTTCATACCAGTCACAGTGGCCATCATAACCAAATCAACAAACAACAAGTGCTGGAGAGGTTGTGGAGAAAAGGGAACCCTAGTGCACTGTTGGCAGAAATGCACACTGGTGCCGCCACTGTGGAAAACAGTATGGAATTTCCTCAGAAAACTAAAAATGGAACTGACTTTTGATCCAGTGATCCCACTGCTGGGAATACACCATAAGAAGCCTTAAACAGCAATCCAAAGCAACCTATGTACCCCAGTGTTCATAGCAGCACAATTTACAATAGCCAAGTGCTGGAAGTAATCTAAGTGCCCATCAGTAAATGAGTGGATCAAAAAACTGTGTTACATTTACACAATGGAATACTATGCAGCAGAAAGAAAGAGGGAGCTCTTACCCTTTGCAACAGCATGGATGGAACTGGAGAGCATTATGCTAAGTGAAATAAGCCAGGCGGTGAGGGACAAATACCATATGATCTCACCTATAAGTGGAACCTAATCAACAAAACCAACAAGCAAGCAAAATACAACCAGAGACATTGAAATTAAGAACAAACTGACAATAACCAGAGGGGAGAGGGATAATGGGGATAATAGGGGAACAGCCATCAAGGCACATGTTTAAAGGACACATGGACAAAGCCAAAGTGGGTGAGAGGTGGGGACGGGTGGGACGGGGGGAGTGATGGGGTGAAAATGGAGATAACTGTACTTGAACAATAAAAAAGCAGCTGATTTTTTATGAGTGTGACCTTTGTTTTGTTTTTAACTTGCCCCAATTCTGTCTCCCTTTCCCTAGCTCCACAAGGAAAGCAGCAACCTTGCACCCACAGTAACTATGGTAAGCAGCAGCCACAGGAGGGATCAAGCTTCCCAAATATCCCTATCCTCAGAGAATTCTCAGGATTTGAACAGCCTGGCAGCTGCCTAGAAAGGCCCCATTCACAGGTTTGCCTTTATTTGACCTGGCTTATTATTACTCAGTGGAAAAGCCTTATCTTGAGGGCATTTGTTCAAAACAATCAGGGGCAATTATTTAACATTGCATCTGCCTGAGATAGTGATACAGATACTAGAAGAATCAAAGAAGAGGCTGGCCAAAAAACTTAAAAGGACCGTATGAGGATGACATAGGGGGCTTTAAAACGCTCCAAGATATTCTTGGGTATCTAAAAGGCCGTATGCTTGTGCAGAGATGTGTGCATGCCCAGGAAAGACTTAACAAGGACCTACTTGTCCAACCTGTGGCTGACCTTGAGCATCTACAAAAGTGAGAAATGAAAACTAAGGCAGTGTTATAAGCTGCTGAAGAATTAAAGGCATGGCCCAACACACAAACAGGTTACCTTGGCAAAGGGTGAAATATCTATTGGTTAAAGACTTTTTACAAATTTTCTATCCACTTATTACCTGACCCCTAAGCTAACTGAACAGAGTGTTCAAGTGGCTACACATGACAGGGAATAGTTCAGGAATTAGTTCAGGGAAGTCACAAACAAACAGCAATAGCTACAACAAACCTAGGGGAGGGATGTGATTTCCAAACTTGTTACATTGTACTATTTAAAATGTCTAGTTTTCAGCACAAAATAAAATACAATCAAAGAAACAGTTAAGTATGGCACATATACAAGGAAAAAAGCAGTCAACGTAAACTCCCTGAGGAAGCCCAGATACTGCACTTACCAGACAAAACTTTAGAGCTATTATAAATAATTCAAAGGAAATCATGTTTAAAGAATTAAAGGAAAGTATATGAACGTCTCACCAAATATCAATAAAGAGATGGAAATTATTTTTAAAAACAGATTGAAAATCTGGAGTTTAAAATTTCAATAACTGAAATTGGTATCAATTTGAACTAGTTTTTTTTAAGGTTAGGATACTAATTACAATTTCTAGGGCAATCATTAAGAAAATGACTCAAACTAGGGTAAAGAATTGGTAGGTAGTTTTAGAAATCTCAGTGCTTTGACAGGTAGGCTAGATTTGGGGAGTGAGATTATATGTTATTTTCAAAGTTAAGTTTTATTTGACAATTTCTTTCATAAGCTGTAAACAGGTACAATTATGTTGCCTACATGGAATACTTTGTGCTTTTTTCTAGATAAGCCTTAATAAAATACTACAAAGCTTTCTTAATCATCAGTTCTCCGAACATTCTCATATATTAAGAATTTGTTCTTTTCTAGTTTTTAAGATGAGAAAACTGTACCAAAGAGAATTTAAGCCTTGCCTGTTTCTTTTAAGTATGATTTCTAACATTGTGAGAGTTACAGTACTCAAGCCTTTTATAACATATCCCTCCTCACTCCTAAAAGAGCTCAATGGCATATATTTATTTTTAATATTAAAATTAATATATTTAAGAATTTTATGACACCCCTCAAGAAACCAAAGACAGTTAAAAATCTCTCTGAGCTTGCTTGCTTCTCTTCCAGAACTAATTCTAAGACACCTTCAGTCTGATGTGAAGTATCTGTCACAAAATGTGTATATCTATTGCTCAGAAAGTTGTTTTTAGTTCAGGTGGAGTTCCTCAAGAGACTGTGGAAAAAATACTTGTTTCTGAAATGAGTATGACACATCAATAAAAGATAAATCATTTTTATAGCCCTGACCAGTGTGGGTCACTTGGTTGGGCATCTCCTACAAAGTGAAAAGTCACTGGTTCAATTCCCAGTCAGGGCACATGCCTGGGTTGCAAGTTTGGTTTCTGGTTGGGACATGTGCAAGAGGCAACTGATAGATGTTTCTCTCTTGCATTGATGTTTTTCTCCCTCTCTTTCTCCCTCCCTTCCTCTCTCTCTAAAAATAAGTAAATAAAATCTTTAAAGAGATGAACCATTTTTATAGAAATTTCTGAATTTTAGAGCAAGCTATATGTCAACATGCACATTAAATGCATCCTTGAGAGAGTTAATTCAAATAAATATATTTTTAAGAATTCACTATATCCAAGCCACTGTGGGAGATTCAAAGATAAGATGTGAGACCTGCTCTCATCAAGGTTTACTGTTAAGGACAAGTGTGAAGTGTTACAATATGATGAAAAAAGATGTCCTTTTATATAAATATTTACTTTAAAAATAATAAAGAAGAATTGTAATAGAGTTTTAGTATTACCTAACCTTTTGGAACTTATGTAACTTTATGTAATGAAGTACAGAATAATTAACAAAGTTCTAGATAAATTGCATTATAACTTTCATTATAATATTGGTTATTTGTTCCTGTGGGGAGAAAATTACCTCTAATTTTGACTTGGTTGCAGGTGTGTTTATTTGAGAAAGAAATAATGTGACCAATAAAATGATTAAAAGCTCTGAACAGTTTTGAATGGATCTTGAACTGGCTGCAAGTAGCGTGAAACAAGGAGTGCATTGCTTCTGGGAAATGGCTGTCAGGATCAGGGATGTCCAGCAGACAAAGCAGGATTCCTTGTAGGTAGGAAGCTATTGAACTGGGGCTCTCAGAAGGGCCTGACATCTTCTCTCTCTCTCTCTAGGGATTCAGTATTTATTTGCCAAGTTTAAAAAGAGAGTAGCTTAGCAATTTTGTAGTATCATTTTAGCTTAGAAGCAAACTGTACATGGTTGAGGAAGAAACAATGCACTTCCAGTATATAAATAAAGAAGGTGCTGGTTTCACCTCCATGAAGTCAGAGCAAGGGATGAGACTTATTGATTATGATAGCATAATCTCCATTTGTAATTTTTTGAGGCATCTCCATACTGCTTTCCACAGTGGCTGCACCAGTCTGCATTCCCACTAACAGTGCAAAAGGGCTCCCCTTTCTCCACATCTTTGCCAGCACTTGTTTCTTGATTTATTGATGATGGCCATTATGACTGGTGTGAGGTGGTATCTCACTGTGGTTTTAATTTGCATTTCTCTGATGATTAGTGACATTGAGTATGTGTTGATATGTCAGTTGGCCTTCTGTATGTCTTCTTTGGAGAACTGTCTATTCAGGTCTATTGCCCATTTTTTAATTGGATTTTTTTTTGGTGTTGCATTGTATAAGTTCTTTATAAATTTTGGATATTAACCCTTTAGCAGTTGTATGGGAGAATATATTCTCCCATTCCATTGGTTGACTTTTTATTTTGTTGATGGTTTCCTTTGCTTTGCAAAAACTTTTTAGTTTGATATATTCCCATTAGTTTATTTTTTCTTCGCTTTCCCTTGCTTGAGGAGACATATCAGATAAAATACTGCTATGAGCAATGCCCAAGATTTTCCTGCTATGCTTTCTTTTAGGATTTTTATGATTTCTGGTCTAACATTTGTCTTTAATCCATTTTGAATTCATTCCTGTGTATGGCATAAGAAGGTGGTCTAGGTTCATTTTTCTGCGCATATCTGTCCACTTTTTGCAACACCATTTATTGAATAAACTATCTTTAGACCATTTTATGTGCTTACTTCCTCTGTGAAATATTAATTGAGTATAAAGGTGTTGATTTATTTCTTACAATCCCCAAGATATGAAAGCAGCCCAAGTGTCTATCAGTAGATGAGTGGATAAAACAACTATGGATTATTTACACAATGGAATACTACTTGGCTATAAAAAAGAAGAAAATTTTACTTTTTGAGACAGCATGGATCAACATGGAGAACATTGTGCTGAGTGAAATAATCCAGTCAGAGAAAGACAAATACCATATGATTTCACTCATGTGGAATCTAATGAACCAATTGAACTAACAAGCAAAATAAAGACAGATTCATAGATATAAAGCAGTTTGATAGGTATTGGAGGGGGGGTTAGGGATTGGAAGGTTCAAGCAAAAATGAGAAAGGACTCATGGACATGAACAACAGTGTGGTGATTGTGGACAAGGGGGTATAGGGGGATAAATAGTAATGGAAAAATACAATAAAAAAGTTAATTTTTAAAATATTGTTTCAGGGGTAAAAGCAATGGTAAAGAATTATTCTGCATCTGGGTTTTAAGAGTAGTTTTAAAAGAAGAGCCAGGATAATAAGAAAATCAATGTCCTTCAATATGCCACACATTGTTCCCAGTACAGCTAATGTTAATCATCTCTTGCCCTTTGGTACTAGCTCACGGTCTTGCAAGAGAACCCAGAATGCTGGATCAAGTGAAAAACTTATCTTTAAATTCCATCCCATAATCTCTAGGCTTTGTAAACTGGGTGAAGGGGAATACACCAGATGGAAGGGATATTTTAAAACCTTCCTACAGGAACCTATGGCCTGGAATGAAGTTTTTGAAGAGGTAATATGTGTTCATGGTATAAAATTTTAATATCACAAGAGGACAATAAGACGTAGATCTCCCTCCCACCCCTGTCTCCCAGCTACCCAGTTCCCCACCCAGAGGCAACTGTTGCTGCCACCAGTATCTTGTGTATCTTAATTACAGACATAGTCTATGTATAGACTAGCATATATGTACAAAAACATTCCGTTTTGTTTTGCACAAAGAGTAGTGTACTGTACATGCTTTTCTGCACCTTTTTTGTAGCCAAGAGTCAATCTTGGAGATATTTCTACATCAGCCCATCTAGAAGTGCCTAGTTCTTCTACTTTTTCTCTTAATTAACTTTTTCTTTTGAAATGATTATATATTCACAAGATGTTACAAAAATAGTACAGAAATATCCCATATACCCATCACCCAGCTTCCCTCACTGGTGCTAGCTTACATGCTGGTGTATTATCAATACTGAGAAAGCAATTGCCACAGTGTAATTAACTAGACTACAGTGCCTGATTTCTTTCAATGCCTGCAAGATATTCCACTGTATGGATGTACCATAGTTTATTTAACTAGTTCTTTATCAGTGTGCATTTAGATGGTAGCATTGCTGATAATAGGGAAACACAGGACACAATAAATATTCCAGGACCATTGCTAGCACATGCATAGCCTTTGTGTGAATTACAGAAAAAATGCCCTCTCTGGGTAGTTACTGCACCCTAGATAGGCACATGACTTGGAAGCAGAATGCAACCTGGGTAACTGCATTTAGCACCACTCCACGTATATCTTTTTGCACATAGGTGTGAATACATATGTAGGATGATGGAGTGTAATTTAAAATCTGCATCATAATACCAGTGTTCCAGTTTGAAACCTTGAATTTGTCTCCTTCCAGACTTGTCACATCTTCCCACTCCTGACCCCATCTGTAACCCTCATCACCCCTTCCCAATACCTCAGTCATTGAACATATTTTTGTATACATGCCTATCTCCCACATTGGATGGTAAGCTCCTTTGACAGCAGAAACCTGTGTTTTCATCTTTGTAACCCACTTCCCTTTCCCTCCTCATTCCACTATTACCTACCTAGATAGAATATTGTTTTATGTGAAAGATTGAGTAAATTTCTGTTTAAAAACCTTTAAGACCAGAAAGTTAAGACCAGTGAATTTTTAAATCTGCTTTGCAATACTTAAAAGGTACCATGAAGTTTTTAAACCAAAATTATTTTGAAATAAAATACCCACACATACCACATTTGTAGGAATGAAAATGAATGTATCATGAAGTCAACCAACTAATAATGGGGTACTGCAATTTCAAAAACATTAGGCATTATAGTATTGAAAGAAAGAAAATAAAGTAGCTGAACTTGTGAAATTGTAAGGCGGCCATTGAGTTTTTGTTCCACTGAATATTAAAACATAAGTATAAGAATATTTCATAAAGGTGTTTTAAGAACTCATAGTATGTATAAAAGAAGTATATACTGTTACAGGTAAAAGAAAGCATTGTAAAGCTCTATTCACAAAGAACCTAACATATTTTATATGTATTGTATGCATATGTTCAATTCTGAGAAGTTGCATAAACCTTGTGCCCTAAAAATACGTAATTTCCATCCTAAATCATGCCATTGATTTAGGATGAAAATTATCCATTTTTACCAGTGGCCTTTTCATTATTGTTAAGCACTGAAAATGTTTTATGAAATTTTAATTACACTAAATGTTTGACTAAAACTTACATCATTAGAACCACATGTTCCATAAAGAAGCATGGAATGTATTGTTTCTTTACTGCATCTTCTATTAAGTAGAATTTATGTAACCAGTGTAACTAAATAAAATTAGGAGATTAACCTATTTGGAATAAATCTTATACAAATAACAAATTAAAATAGATAACAGTAGCTGCAAAAAATAGCCTGATTCTGAAGATTAAGCCCATGGCATAGTCAGTGAATGGACTTGTCCTCTATTAGATAATGTTTGCTTGTGTGTAATATTTAAGGAGGTAAAGGATGGGGAAATTCCCTCCAGGGAAATCTCTTCATGTCTAATGTTCACAGTGAATTATCAAATGAGAGTTGCTTTGCCAGCAGCACATAAATACTTTTTCATTAAAGGGAGTGACTGTTACTGGAAGAGAATTAAAGAAAACATTTGTTTTCTTTGTTTATTGGCTGTAAATAATTTTTGTAACCAACTTAACGAACTTGTGGATTCATTATGAGATTGAGCATTGTCATAGAGAGGCTCTGTTATCTTGATGTTAACTATAAGGGGGTTTTACCTGCACTCCAGGAAATAAAGCAAGTTGGATTGATTCCATTAGGTTTTCTTCTCCAGCTTTAGTGCTTAAATCGGATTGTGTTCAACTCTGAATCATGGTTCTATAAATTCTTGGCTATACTAAGTAAATTACAGTATATCTTTCAGTATAATTTTAAGAATGTCATAACATACAAGATCCTTTTCTTGAGTGGTTTTATAATTTAATTTTCTCCTGAACGTGGCGGGTAGGTTTTCATTCAGCTCGTATTGAAGATCACTGTCAGCTACCACTCGAATCTGTGTATTTGACAGTTTACTGCAGACTAAAAGGAGTTTAAATAGTTTGGACCCTGGGTGGGTGGCTTAGTCAGTTGTAGTGTCATCCCATACACCAAAAAGGTTGTGGGTTTGATCCCTCATCACGGCACATACCTAGGTTGCAGGTTCAATCCCCGGTCAGGGCATGTGCAGGAGGCAACCAGTTGATGTTTTGCTCTCACATTGATGTCTCTCTGTCTATCTTTCTCTCACCCCCCTTCCCTTCTCTCTAAAATCAATAGACATATCCTTGGATGAGGATTAACACAATAAAGAATAGTTTGGTGTGGCAAGCTTTCTTATAGGTATGTATGGGATGGACATATTTACCTTGTGTGTTTATGCACAATACACGTTTCATATTTATCTCAGTCTGTAAACTTCCAGTATACATAGAATAATTCACCAACTTGCTCTTTCACTAGGACATACATAAGTAATCCTTCTTTTATACAATACTTAACTAATAACAGGTGGTTATTTCTGTGGCTGGGACGTAAGTTTTAACTTTTAATATAAATTGACATTAAATTTTACATATCTATCTAATCACCTCTTATTATCCCTGTTTCTGAAAAGATCTCTGATGCAAATGGTGCAGAATGGTACTTTTCTTGTCTCCTCCTCTTGACCTTTTCCCTCATCCTGTGAGCTGTTTGTGTGTGCCTTCCGTACTTTACTTCAGTGCTTACACTTGGAGTGTGCCCTTACCCCAAGCTGGTAACTTAAACAGGGGAAACAGCTACAGGTGGATAAATGGGAAGTTGGGTATTCATGATTATACATGAGAATGGAGGAGGCACATTACTCATGTTGAAGTTAATGAACTTATTTGTTGGCCAAAAGATTCGTGGAAGATTTTGAATTATGTTCCAAATCATAAAGATTTAGACTTTGATTTTGGGAAGGATACATTAGTGAAGATCATAAACAGATTTGAGCAGTTTTGATCAGGGAAATATCAGGAAAGGAAAATATCTGAGAAATCTTGAATTAGGAAAGGGGGAAGAGTGGAAAGGTTTGAAATTAAAGAACGTTTTCATTCATTTTTGACTTGATTTTCTGACCTATTGGGAAATACTGGTGTAGGAGTTATGTAGTTAAATCAGAGTGGCTGATTGGTTACATTTAAAATAGAATCTTTCTTGAAGAAAATTTTGGAATGGTTTAGCACAGAGAGAACTCTGGTCTACATAAGGAATAGCTGTGAAGTTAGGTTTGAGGGGAAAGAATAGGTACAAATAATAGCACAGGAAAAAAATGGTAGAGTTTGACATTTTACTGAATAATGTGGGTGGTGATCTAGAAGTTCATGTCAGACTCACACTATCCATCCAAAGAAAACGGCTGTGCCATGACCCATTGGATTTTGGAGAGCTCTGTCACCATACACCAACAAAGCCCTGAAGAGTAACTTCTGTGTTTTTGCCTCCACGGTATACTTTGGAGATTTCTAGTTT
Organism: Trachops cirrhosus; assembly: GCA_028533065.1. Classification (NCBI taxonomy): domain Eukaryota; kingdom Metazoa; phylum Chordata; class Mammalia; order Chiroptera; family Phyllostomidae; genus Trachops; species Trachops cirrhosus. The sequence goes on along the minus strand of CM052552.1, from coordinate 2,067,505 downwards.
TTACTTAACTATGGCGAGTGCACAATCTGATTGCTGAGATTCAGGTAGAGCTTCTGGGGAGAAATCAAAAGCAATATTTGCTGATGGCTTACGTGATGGGTACCCTGCTGGGTATTTTACACACTTGCTTTTCTTTCCTGTTTCTCCACCAAATCAAAACTTCTGTAAGGGTATATATATGGGTCGGTGGGTGGGTAGGTGAGTGGGAATTGTGCTGAGAAAGAGAGCTATCCACATTGTCAAAGCCTTTGCCACCTAAAAAGTTCAAAAGAAATGGTGTTCTTGGGCTCTTTGACCAGGAGTTTCCTAGCCATCCCCCTTCATTTTATTCTTGTTCTTTTATTGTTGTTCTATTACAGTTGTCCCGATTCCCCCGCCCCTTGCTCTTCCCTGTCCTGCCCCCCTTAGTTAGTCCCCACTCTGTTTTCCATTATCATGGGTCCTTTATACATGTGCTTTGACTAGACCATTCCCCATCTTCCCCCGTTATCTTCCTCCCCACCCATGTGGTCACTGTCAGTCTAGTCTGTTCCTTGTTTCCATGTCTCTGGTTCTATTTTGCTCATCTGTTTGTTTTGTTCATTAGGTTCCACTTACAGGTGAGATCATATGGTATTTTTCTTTCTCAAGCTGGCTTATTTCACTTACCATAATACTCTCCAGTTCCATCCATGCTGTTGTGAAGGGTAGGAGCTCCTTCTTTCTTTCTGCTGTGTAGTATTCCATTGTGTAAATGTTTGACAGTTTTGGATCCCGTCATTTACCGATGGACACTTAGGCTGTTTCCAGCACTTGGCTATTGTAAATAATGCTGCTATGAACATTGGAGTGCATAAGTTCTTTCGAATTGGTGTTTTGGGATTCTTAGGGTGCCCTGAAACATCAATGGGATCACTGGATCAAGAGGCTGTTCCATCTTTAGGTTTTTGAGGAAATTCCATATTGTTTTCCACAGTGGCTGCACCAGTCTGCATTCCCACCAACAGTGCACTAGGTTTCCCCTTTCTCCATGTCCTCGCCAGCACTTCTTGTTTGTTGATTTCTTAATGATGGCCATTCTGACTGGTGTGCGTTGGTATCTCAGTGTGGTTTTAATTTGCATCTTTCTGAGGCTAGTGATGCTGAGCATCCTTTTATATGCCTATGGGCCCTCTGTCCTCCTTGGAGAAATGTCTGTTCGTGTCCTCTGCCCATTTTCTAATTGGATTATTTGTCTTCCTGGTGTTGAGTTGTATGAGTTCTTTAAATATTCTGGAGATCAGACCCTTGTCCTAGGTGTCATTGAAAAATATGTTTTCTCATACAGTTGGTGCTTTTTTCATTTTAATAATGATTTCTTTAGCTGTGCACACACTTTTTAATTTGATGAAGTCCCATTTGTTTATTCTTTCCTTTATTTCCTTGCCATACAGGACATATCAGTGAAAATATTGCTGCATGGGATATCTGAAATTTTACTTCCTATGTTTTCTTCTAAGACTTTTATGGTGTTATGTTTATGTGTTTATGTTTAAGTATTCTATCCATTTTGAGTTTAGTCTGGTGTATAGTGTAAGTTGGTGGTCTAGTTTCATTTTCTTGCATATACTATTCCACATCTCCCAGCACCATTTGTTGAAGAGGCAGTTTTTACTGTTTTCTGCTTCTGCCCCATTTGTCAAATAGTAATTGACCATGGAGACATGAGTTTATTTCTGGGCTCTCAGTTCTGTTCTGTTGATCTATGTGCCTGTTCTTATGCCAGTACCAGACTGTGTTGATTACAGTGGCCTTGTTATATACTTTGATATTAGGTATTGTGATCCCTCCTACTTTGTTCTTCTTTCTTTTTTTTTTTAAAGAAAGTAATGTCATTTTTATTTATTTATCTTTAGAGGGGAAGGGAAGGAGAGAGGGAGAGAAATATCTATGTATGGTTGCCTCTTGTGGGTCCCCTGCTGGGAACTGGCCTGCAACCCAGGCATGTGCCCTGACTGGGAATTGAACCGCAATCTTTTGGTTCTCAGGCCTGCGCTCAATCCACTGAGCTACACCAGTCAGGGCCTTTGTTCTTCTTTCTCAAGAGTGCTGCGGCTATTTGGGGTCATTTATGGTTCCATATAAATTTTTGAAATATTTGTTCTAAATCTGCAAAATATGTCATTGGTATTTCAGTAGGGATTGTGTTGAATCTATATATTGCTTTGGGCAGTGTGGACATTTTAATGATGTTGATTCTTCCAGTCCATGAACACGGTATATGCTTCTATTTATTTGTATCTTGCTTAATTTCTTTCTTCAGTGTTCCATAGTTTTCTGAGTATACATCTTTTGCCCGCTTGGTTAAGTTTATTTCTAGGTACATTATTTTCCTTGTTCCTATAGCAAATGGGATTTTTTCCCTAGTTTCTGTTTCCAATATTTCATTGTTGGTGTACAAAAATGCCTTTGATTTCTAAGTATTGACTTTGTATCCCACTGTTTTGCCAAACTCCCTTATTAGGTCGAGGAGTATTTTGGCAGAGTCTATAGGATTTTCTATGTACACTATCATGTCATCTGCAAACAGTGACAGTTTTACTTCCTCCTTTCCGATTTGGATGCCTTTTACTTCTTTTTTCTTGTCACATTGCTGTGGCTAGAACTTCCAATAATATGTTGAATAGTAGTGGTGAAATCTTTGTCTTGTTCCTGATCTTAGTGGGAAAGATTATAGCTTTTTCCCATTGAATATGACATTGGCTGTAGGTCTCTCGTATCTGGCCTTTATTATGTTGAGGAATGCTCCCTCTATACCCAGTTTGTTGTGTGTTTTTATCGTAAATGGGTGCTGTACTTTATCAAATGCTTTTTCAGCGTCTAATGATAGCATCATGCGATTTTTGTCTTTCATTTTGTTTATGTGGTGCATTATATTTAATGATTTGTGAATATTATTAACATCCTTGCATCCCTGGGATTAATCCCACTTGATCGTGGTGTATGATCTTTTTAATGTATTGCTGAATCTGGTTTGCCAGTATTTGGTTGAGGATTTTAGCATCTATGTTCATCACTGATATTGACCTGTAATTTTCTCTATTTGTTGTGTCTTTGCCTAATTTTAGAATTAGGATAATACTGGCCTCATAAAAAGAATTTGAGAATCTTCCCTCTTCTTGAATTTTTGGAATAGTCTAAGAAGGATAGGAGTTAGCTCTTCGCTAATGTTTGGTAAAATTCGCCTGTGACGCTATCTGGTCCAGGGCTTTTGTGTGCTGGGAGTTTTTTGATTACTGCTTCAATTTCACTGATTGTTATTGGTCTGTTACAGCTTTCTGCTTCTTGATTCTGTTTTGTAAAATTTTGTATTTTTAGAAATTTATGCATTTTGCCCATTGTCAAATTTCTTGGTATATAGTTATTTGTAGTAATTTCTTACAATCCTTTGTATTTCTGTGGTATCAGTTGTAAATTCTCCTCTTTCGTTTCTAGTTTTATTTATTTGGATCCTTTCTCTTTCTTATTGTAGAGTCTGGTTAAACGCTTATTGATTTTGTTTATCTTTTCAAAGAACCAACTCCTGGATTCATTGATCCTGAGAATTGTTCTTTTAGTCTCTGTGTCATTTAATTCTGCTCTGATCTTGATTATTTCCTTCCTTCTACTTGCTCTGAGCTTTGTTGTTGTTGTTCCTCTACTTCTTGTAGATGTAGAGTTAGGTTGTTTGTTTGAAATGTTTCCATCTTTTTTAGATAGGCCTTTATTGCTAATAACTTCCCTCTCAGACTGCCTTCATGTGTCCTGTAGGTTTTGGGTTCTTGTGTGTTCATTTTCATTTGTTTCCAGAAAGTTTTTTTTATTTCTTCCTTGATCTCATTGTTAACCCATTCATTATTTAATAGCATATTATTCAGTGTCCATGAATTTGAATGTTTTTGATTTTTTTTTCCTTGAGGTTGGTTTCTCATTTCAAGCAGTTGTGATCTGTGAAGATATGATTTCATTTTTCTTGAACTTGTCACAGCTTGTTTTGTGACCTATCATGTGGTCTTTCTTTGAAACTGTTCCATGTACATTTGAAAAGAATGTATATTTTGCTTCTTTGGGGTGAAAGATTCTGTATATATCAGTTAAATCTATTTCATCTAGAGTGTTGTTCAGTGCCACAATATCCTTGCTGATTCTTTGCTTGGAATATCTATCCATTGTTGATAATGGGGTGTTAAAATCCCCTACTATGAGTCTGTTGCTGTTGGTATCTTTCTTGAAGTCCTCCTAGATTTTCCTGATATATTTAGGTGCTTCTGTGTTGGGTGTGTATATATATCTACTAGGGGTATATCTTCTTGATGGATTGTTCCCTTAAGTATTATATAGTGTCATCCTTTGTCTCTTTTTATGGCCTTTGTTTTGAAATCTGTTTTGTCTGATACGAGTATTGCTACTCCAGTTTTCTTTCAGGTCCGTTTGCTTGGAATGTTTTTTCTATCCCTTCACTTTCAGTCTGTGTAGGTCTTTTCTTCTGAGGTGGGTCTCTTGTAGGCAGCATGTATGTGGGTCATGTTTTCTCATCCATTCACGTATCCTGTGTCTTTTGATTGGAATATGTAATCCATTTACATTTAAGGTTATTATTGATAGGTATGTATTCATTGCCATTTTTTCCTTTTGGTTTTGTGTTCCTCTCCATATTCTTGAAGCAGTCCCTTCTCTTGGAATGCTGGTTTGTTGGAGATGTGTTCTTTTAGCCTTTTTAATTTTATTTTTGTTTCTGGGAAGCTCCTTATTTCACCTTCTATTTTAAATGAGAGTCTTGCTAGGTAGAATAGTCTTGGTTGCAGGCCTTGGCTTTTCAAAACTTGGAATATTTATTGCCATTCCCTCCTGGCTTGTAGTGTTTCTATTGAGATATCAGCTGCTAGCCTTAATGGATCTCCCTTGTGTGTTACTAGTTGTTTTTTTTTCCTTGCTGCCTTGAATATTTTCTCTTTGCCTTTAAATTTTGCCATTTTTTATTATGATGTGTCATGGAGTAGGCCTCTTTGGATTTGTCTTGATTGGGACCCTCTGTGCTTCCTGGACTTCTATGAGTTTTTCTTTCATCAAGTTTGGGAAGTTTGGGAAGTTTTCTGTCAAGACTTCTTCAAACAAGTTTTCTATATCTTGCTCCTCTTCTTCTCCTTTTGGTATTCCTGTGATACAGATATTACTACATTTCATGTTGTCCTGCAGCTCTCTTAACCCCTCTGCATTCTTTTTTAGTCTTTTTTCACTTTCTTGCTCTCTCTGGGAATTTTTTTCTATCTTGTCCTCCAGCTCGCAGATTTGATCCTCTGCTTTATCTAGCCTGCTTTTAATTTCTTCTACATGTTCTTTAATTCAGAAATTGTATTCTTCATTTCTTCCTGGCTCTTATTGGTAGTTTCTGTGTCCTTTTTCATGCTGATATAGTTCTCAGAAAGTTCCTTGTAGCTTCCCATTGTTCTTTGTTGTTCTTACTGAGCTCATTGAGCTTCCTTATAACCATTTTATTGAAATCAGTGTCTGATAATTTAGTCACTTCTTTTTCATTTAGCACTCTCTCTGGGGATTCCTCCTTTCCTTTCAATGGGGGGTTGTTTTTTTGTCTCCTCATTTCAGGGGAGACTCTTCTTGTTTGTTTTTGCTTCTTAAGTTGATCTGCTTTGACTCCCTGTGTTTGTGGTGTGACCTTTTGTTGTAGGAGACCTGTGGGACTCATTGGTGCAGTCTCCTTTATCTCCTGCACTTGATGCTCTTGGGATGCCCTTTATGTTGTTTATGTTGGTTCTGTGGTTGTAATTGGGTTTTGATTGTTGTTGGGTCATTCCTTGCTGGGTCCTTCCCTCCAGCTGGCTGACTGAGAGTCACTCTGCCCACCATGTCTTGTATGCTGTTGTGCAGGTTCACTGTTTTTTTTTTTTTTGTTGTTGTTGTTGTTGTTCTTTCTGGGTCTGCCTTTGATGGTGTCAGATGGTGACTCTGTTTGGCCTTAGGCAGCCTGTTTGAGACTGTCAGGGGTCCTCCGTCTGTGGCTGATTCTTTCAGTTGTTAATCCAGTCAATTTGTAATCAGTCCTGCTTAAGCATCACTGGGTAGGGCAGAGTAATTTCTGTGGGTGGGGCTATTGCTTTGTCTTAGTCAGATTCCCCTGGGAAGTGGATGGTATGCCTGAGCAAGATGGCTCCTGCAGTATGGGAGATGACTCAGCATCAGGATCCTGGCGACTGCTCTCAGTTCTCTCCCCAAAGCCACCAGCCCCAGTCTCTCCTCAGGCATCTCTGGTCCTCTCAGCATTATCTTTGCTGGAGCCCAGGGTAATTGGCTGCAAATGAAAATATATGCATTGGCCCTTTAAGCAGCTCTCTGCATCTCCATCTATCTGTCCCTGGCACAGAGAAACCCTGCCAGTTTTTGCAGTTTTATGTTATCTGGCTACTTTTCATGTTCTGGTTCTGTAGGCTGGGGAGTAGACGCTACTCTTCTCAGGGGGATCCCACCAGCTACTGAAATATTCCTCTAGCACTTCAGATACTGCCTGTGGGAGCCCAGCCAGCTCTCTCATACCTCCTTTGCACTTCGTACCCATCATATTGTGATGAAGCTGTTTCTTCTGTCTGTCTGTGATTATAAGGCTTCTCAACTGCTATTGTTCAGTTGTTTATTCTGCATGATTTCTCCACAATGTAGTTTTAATTCCAGATTGGTCCTGGGAGGAGGATAGTGTATCTTCTACTCATTCCACTGCCATCTTGGATTTCTATTCTATCTTTGATTTATGTTGTCTGGGCTCTAAGTCACAGACCTTGAGCGTGGTCCTCTTCTTCCTTACTTCCCTTAACTCGCACATTAAATGGCCTTCCTCTGTGCCCCATCAGTGGTCATTCATAGCTATTTTCTTATTTTCTTCTTTGTATTAAATTCTATTTGTGTGTTTCTCTCCTTCACTTACTGGACTAGAAGCTGCGAATGAGTAGGGATGTTCAGTTTCATAATGGTTTATTGTACTAAATTGACCCTATCCACTGCAGTTTGGCTTTTCATCTTGTTTATCCTTGTAGGATGTTCCTGCACATTCTGTAACCCATACTTGACAAAAAGATTTCATTTATTTTTTTTAAAGAGAGGGGAAGGGAGGAAGAAAGAGGGGAAAGGAGAAACATTGATGTATGAGAGAAACATCAATCAGTTGTCTCTTGCATGCCCCCAACTGGGGACCTGACCTGCAACCCAGGTATATGCCCTGACTGGGAATCAAACCTGTGACCTTTGTGGGCCAACACTCAACCCACTGAGCCATACCGGTCAAGGCTAACCCATTTTTACTGAGAAAACTATGGTGGAAGGAAAACTTCATAGCTTTCTTTATAGTCTCTCTTAATCCAGACATCTGTATGCTCTGAATGGCTAGTTCTGTATCACCTCCAGGTAACAGACTGAGTCTTCCAAGGATTTAGTATTCCCAGTTCCAAGTCATACCACACAGTGCCAAATATACTAGTAATGTGGGAGTCTGAGGTCCAAGACATGATTGAGGTGAGTAATTCTGAGCAGCAGTATACACACTAACTTATTCCCTAGAATGAGGACAATCAGGAAACCAGGGAGCCTTGGTTACCTAAGGAGATGTAAACTGCTCCAGATTCAAATTAGACCAAGTCATGCTAATTACTGTCATTCTGACAGCCCTGATAGTTGGCTGTGTTCTCTCCAACTACAACAACAAGGTGGCCTTTCTTTTCTGGAGTTGGAGAGGAAAGCAGAATGACTTTAAAGTGCTTAACTCACCTAAGTCTGGAGGCATAGCCATTTCCCTGAAGTGGCAGGTCCTCTGAATCGACAATGCCTCCTCAGTCTCGGTCACAATTAGATGACTGCACCTGTTAGTTTGTCTTTGCATTTTTATTTTTATTTGAGAAATACATCCTGTAAGGAAAATTGACACAACAGTAAGAGCTACTTTACCCTTCATCTACCTCTTTTGACACCCTTCTCTTGAATTCTAGTAAATAGACTTCTACCTTTCTTAAACCTGCAACCTTCACCAGGAAGGGAAATTGATCAAACTCATCCAGCTTTGACTAACTTAACAGCAGCAGGTCTTATAACTGCCAAAATCAGTGGCAGGAGACCTTTAACTCTTCTAACCAGCCCCATTTTTATAACTAGTGTTCATAAAATTCTGCTTAGCTGTCCATTGGATCTCCAGAATGTTAAATCATGAACATGATATAGTACTGAAGGACCTTATGTCCTTCTTTACCATAAAAGGTAATGAAATAGTCCAAAAGAACCCTTGAACTGTATTAAATGAAATAGTAGCTGATCTAGGATACTCAGGATAAGACTTAGTATCTTTTGCTAAGGTCTCCAGATTTTGGAGACCTTATAAAACCAGAAGGAACTCGTGGAATGAATAGAGAGTGAAGATGAACCCAAGTAACCTTTTATACATGCTCAAAGTTTCTAGGAGTCATGTGCCTATACAGCCTTCATCATACAGAGTGAGTCATTACCAGAGGCTCTATGAGGTTATTGTGAAACTGTGCAGTTCTTTAGCCATGCTTGTGTTGGGTTCTTTTAAAAATAGATCATTTCCAGGCAGTAACCATATATTCAGGATTTCCTGGAACAGACCTCATTTCAGTTTGTCCCTTTGTGTCCATAAGTATACTCATATTCATTGAACCGTATGCCAATTCTTGGTTTGGAAAATATATACAGCAGACATATAAAAATTTCCTTCTTACAAATGGAGAAGAATTCATTACTGCATAGCATTGCTCTTTCAGCCGTGCCATTCTCACTGCCAGCAATTCTCACCCACTGCCAGCAATCTCTAATTCTGTTCCCATCTCGTTTCCTCCCCTTTCTTTAACCCTTCATGAGTTAATATCTTTTTTGACATCCTTTGGCTTTGGAATCCAGCAAATGGTATACCCTTACACTCTCACAAAGCTAATTCTATCCTAGCATTTTGGGTGATACCGTTTTGAAAAATAGCACACTTTCTTCCCAGGACTTTCTTAGAAGTTGAAAACTGTTCCTGTGGGATACTCATCTTCACAGGTATCCAAAACAAATTCATTAAGAAGCAGCACCACCACTACCATTTATTGTTTACCATGCACTAGAACATTGGTTAAAATATTTTTTTAAAATCTCGTTTAATCATTACAACCTGTGAGCTTGGTAATATTCCCTTCCCACATATAAGGAAACATGCTTAGAAAGATTAAATAAGTTGAAGATCCCTACATAGTAGTCTCCATTTAGAAATACTCACTACATTCCAGGTAAGATATTGCTTGTGTGAATACCAAACTCAAAATTGTGGATGAACTGACCAAACATTCCAACCCCATATTAGAGAAGAACTTTAACCTTTATACTTCCTGCAACCGTGAAATTATATTTTTGTACTCATGATAGGTGAATTTTTATACATTCTGTTGTATACCAGTGGTCTTCAAACTTCAGCATGTATGAAAATTACTTTGAGGGCTTGTTAAAACACAGGTGGCTGGCCTCCCTCCTAGAGGTTCTGATTCAGTTGTTCTGGGGTGGGACCTGAATTTGAATCTCTGACAAGTTCCAAGGTGACCCAATATTGATGGTCCATGTGCCACACTGAGAATCATTGTTATAGTGTAATCACTTTTATTCAATGAATGATTATTCAGAACTTAACTGTGTCATAGGTACTCTGCTAAGAATTGGTAATATATTAGTGAAAAGGGCAGATAGGTTTTTGTTCTCATAAAGCTTATAGTTTAGTGGGGGACACAGAGGACTGAACTAATCTTATTTGAGATAAGTAAACAAATCAACATAGAGAATAACAGTGGCTATTCTCTACTTTAGATAGGTTGAGAGAGAGTCTCTTTGAGAAGCTGATATTTAGTCTAAGACTTAGAGGATGTGAAGAGCTTAAGACTTTGAGGGTTGGCTTTTCTCAAGTCCAACCTCTGTTGCCATCACTGATGTTGACTGCCTTGGGAGAACTCTATGAATTTCAGGCTGACCTCTGGGAAACTCATTCCTTGGCACTTTCTGTGGCCTTGGCCAAACTTGATTGCATACTTCCTCTGTGACTATTTGCCTCCTCTCCGCCTGAATCTCCCTCTACCCAATATAGATACAGGGTTCAGAGGAATTTGCAGGGTAGGCTAATTTTGTCTTCTGGCTCCATCTAGGTCACATTCTATGATGTCTGATGACTTGGGAAGAATATACACCAAGGATTGGGCCTATGAGTCTACCATTCATGGTGACTGCCTTCACCTTATAACTATTTATCAGTGACATTTTAATATTCTGTCTTCATGCCATTTGGCAAATTTGCCCAGAAAAGGAGTGTCAGTAAAGAAATCCACAGGACTCCGTAGCTACCCTGATACTGGGTTTCTTTAAAGAAGATTCCCCAACTTGAAGTCTAAGAGGACACTTTCTACTTTCCAAAAAGTTATCAGAGCAACACAAAACCAAACCTTGCTTCTAGTTGTGTTGACCAAACCTGGAAAACTACTAGACATTTGGTAGTGACTTTGCTCTCAGCTGTCCTTATCTCTTGCCTTCAGATTTTGAGCCTTAAAATTTGATGCCTTACTCTTTTTTGCTCAGGATCTGCCCTGCCATGATTTAATTATCAGTAGTTTTTGTTTGGAACCCTCCTGCCTCTGGAATCATTTCCTAGATGTCCACTTTTATTCTCTTTTGATTAAACATTTCATTTGGTGTTCTGTTCCTATAGAGGTTAACTTTTACCAGGGACTTTTACCTGGTATTTCTCAGAGCATTTCTTTGGCCTCGGTATACTTTTTTTGGATAACAGAATTCTTTAGTCACCTTTCTATAAATCCCTAAAACAGTATGCTTTTTAAAGATTTTATTTATTTATTTTTAGAGAGGGGATGGGAGGAAGAAAGAGAGGGAGAGAAACATCAGTGTGTGGTTGCCTCTCGTGCATGTCCCCTACTGGGGATGTAGCCCTCAACTCAGGCATGCGCCTCAACTGGGAATCGAACAGGCGACCCTTTGGTTCACTGAACCACACCAGCCAGGGCCAGAGTATGTTTATCAGATAGGGAATACTGGAAAATGACTTTTCTGGTTGCCAAGGATATCCTGAGTTTATTTAAGAATTTTTTAAAAATAGTTTTCCAGTGCATGCTTAATGGGCTCTGATGTCTCTCTACCTACCTGCACCTAGGGGCAAGATTAACTACTTTACCTAGATTAAGAATCACCTTTTTGCTATGGATTCAGAATTTTATTATTGCTAATCTGGTTCCTGGCAGGGGTGTCCAACCTGAGGCCCATGGGCCGCATGCGTCCCAGGATGGCTATGAATGTGGCCCAACACAAAATCGTAAATTTACTTAAAACATTATGAGATTGTTTTGTGATTACATGTTGCAGTGTATAATGTGTGGCCCAAGACAACCCTTCTTCCAAGTGTGTCCTAGAGATACTAAAAGATTGGGCACCCCGGGAGTGAATCATCTTTTTTTAAAACCTACATATCAACCACAAAAATGCGTGAAATAACAAAAAGAATAAAATGGTGTGTAAACTCACCCATACATGGAGATGATAAACCCTTCCTGTGGCTTTGGAGTTAAATAGTCCTGTTAGTAAAATCAGGTGTGCCTCATACTAGCAGCGTCTTAGGCTTAAGTAAACCAACCTCTTAGTCTCATTTTTCTCATGTGTAAAAAACTTTTTCAAAATAGGATTGCTATGAAGAGTAAAATGCATGTGAAAGCACCTAATTGTATTTGACTCATAGTATGCTCTTCTTGAATATTAACTCTCACTTTCCACCTTAATATTCTTAAAGTCCTGAACCATTTGATTGAACAAGGTACCCATCACACCATAATTTTCCATTTCCCTAGATATGAAATCCATTCAAGAACCACCTGTGAAATTAGAATACTTATTATAACAAATTATATGATTAAATAATAAATTATAATACTCAGAGTATCTGTACTTCTTCCAGGTGTTAAAGGAAAGAAATGAACAATTATTGAAGGGCTACTTAAAGTAGAGGTCTCATTGGCCAAAAATGGTAACAACCTTAATAATTACACTTTTATTGATATGGCATTATAATAATTAACAGTTTCCAGGACCTTTTAAATAGCTAGTGTCCTTGGATGCCTGTAGCAGCCCATGAAGCAGACAGTGCACTTGTCCCCATGTTACATATCCATGTCTGAAGATGAAGGGAATTGTATGACTCCTTCATGGTCTTCTGACTAATAGATGATGGAGTTGAGCCTTGGGCCTATGTCTTTGGATGCCCCATCCCTCTTTCTATCCCTTTCCCACTCTGTTCCAGCACTTTTATCCTACTGCACTGCATTGATTTGAACTCTGAGGTTTTGGTACACAATTTATCCAATCAGTAGAATTCTAAGAACAAAACATTTCTCAGGTTTTCCCCAGAGTTTATTCCTGGGACATTTATCTCCCTAGGAGATATCTCTAAAGTGTGAGAGTTTCAAATTCTACCTAGTAGCCTGATATAGTTGTTTATGCCTTTGATATAAATTCTGTGTGCCACAGTTACACTTGGTCATACATTTGAAAACAGTATTTCTTGGGCCTAGTAGACCCACAACAAAATTATCTTTTAGTGTGATTCTCAATAGATCTTTTAGATTAAATTATTTTACTTATTCAACAAACATATTGAGCCCTTACTCTGTGTTCCAAGGACTGGGGATACAGCCATGCCAAAACAGATTTCTTGGAATTTACAATCTAGTGGGTAGACACTAAACAAATAGGTAGGGATATGTGCTGTGAATGGAAATAAAACACTTAAATTTTGCTCAAGCCATGAGATTAGTAAAATTGCAATAGCTACTAGTGACCCTTGATATATTCTCTAAAAGAGTTAGTTATTGGAAAGATGTCCTCAGGAAAGGAGCATTGTCTCTCACATCCCTTAGCAGTTCCTGCCTTCCTTTCCATTCTTTGGACTAAGACCTTGCCTTCTTATATGTTTGTGAGCAACTCTGATAGATTTGGATACTAAGCACATGGCCAAAGCACTTAACACAGACTGGAGAGGAAGGCTGCTGTGTATCAAACACCTTTAGAGAAACTGTCACAACTACTTTAAAGTTATGTTTATCCTTTATTCTTTAAATGTAATGCTGTGCCTTATAGTGTGTTACATGAAGAACGCTGAAGACAGATTTTAAAGAATCGATTCAACTATGCTATATTTAACAAAACAATATAAAACAGCTTCCTCAAAAAAAATCCACCCCCTCAGATGCTTCTGGTTTTATGGCATAAGACTGTAGAATAAGTTGTTTTTGACATAAGTGTTTTAAAAGTTTCGAAGAACAGGGAGTCTGCAAGTTGGAAAGAAGCCATTATTACCACGAGGCAAATATGCTGGAGTTTAATTTTTAAACTATAACTGCCATTTGACCTTAAATTAAGACAGTCTGTTTCCATTGTGGTGTTTTACTGGTTTAACAATGAGAACATTTAAAGCAGCTGAAACCAATTAAAATGATTCATAAACGCTGGTTGTAAATAAATATTCCTGAAGTTTTAACTCAATAAAGTCATTTAAAAAAAAATTGGTGGCACTGTCTTTCTGGAAAGCAATTTGGTTAAATGCATCAAGAGCTTTAAAAATGTTCACACACTTTGATCTGATAATTATGTTTCTAATAATCCCTAGAAAATAAATCTGAGATGCACAGAGATGTTCCCCCGCAGCTTTAAAAGAAGGAAATGATTACCCAAATTATGATACGCTCATATGATAAAATATCATGGAGCCTTTAAATTATTTTTAAAGAATCTTAGCCATGTAGCAAAATGTTTATGCAATTAAGTTGAAAAATAAACTATACAAAACCATACAGTATGATCTTAACTATGTGAAACTATTTCTGTAGGAAAAGGCTGTCAGGAAACACTGTAAATTTTAATTTTCTTTGGGTTGTGAGATTATGTGTGATTTTTATTTTGTTATTTCTATATACTTTGTTTTCCAAAAATTATTTACAGTGAACATGTGTTATATTTATAGTGAATAAAAATGGTATATGAGTTTTGATCATTTCAATAGGATATGCTTTTTATTAAAAATACCTATTTCATTTATATTATTATGCATAATTTCTTCCATATTTTCATTTTTAGAGCATTTCTTCTTTCTAGTGAAGTTTTATATTTTTAATCTTCTGTTTATTTTAATTTTTGATATACACACTGTCAACAATTTTATTTGTGCTAGCTCTGATTTCCAGTTGTCCTTTAAAGCCAATAATTAATAATTCAGTGTTACATTGGAATACTATTTTTCAGGTGGTTTATATCAAATAACACAAGCAAATTCACAGTATGTGGTAAAAAGAGTAAGGCCTGGAGCCACAATTCCTGGGACCAAATCATGGCCCCACCACTTAGTAGTTATGTAGTAACTGACAAGTTAATTGCTCTTTCTGATTCTCAGTTTCTCTATATGTAAAATGGGGGATAATAGTATCTACCTCATAGGGTTGTACTAGGGATTTAAAAGAACAATTAATGTAAATACTTGAAAAAAGCTGAGCACATAGTAAATATAAATATGCCATAAAAGTTATCTGATTTTAAGTAGTGTAATACACAAACATATACACGAACATATTGTCATGGTCATTTGCAAATGCTTATTTTGTGTCTTTTATACTTTTATGTAGTTGTGATTTTAAAATGACAATTTCTGTCTCATTCTTAGGTCATTTGAGTTAGTTTTCCTTTTTTTAGTGTTCAATATTCTTCTTTTTTTCTTAAAATATATTTTATTGATTATGTTATTACAGTTGTCCTGATTTTCCTCCCTTTGCCCCTTTCCACCTAACACCCCCACTCCCTCAGGCAATCCCCCCACCATTGTTCATGTCCCTGCGTCATGCATGTAAGTTCTTTGGCTACTCCATTTTCTATACTGTAATTTACATCCCCATGGCTATTCTGTAACTACCTATTTATACTTCTTAATCCCCTCACTTTTCACCCATTCCCCCAACCCCCTCCCATCTGGCAACCATCAAAATGGTCTCCATATCCATGATTCTGTCTCTGTTCTTCTTGCTTAAATAGTTTGTTTTTAGATTCAATTGTCGATAAGTATTTTTGCCATTTTATTATTTACACATTTGATCTTTTCTTTGCCCTTTTTTTAAAATTTTAATCATTATTCAAGTACAGTTTCTATCCTTTACTCCCATTCCAGCCCACCTGATCTTTTTCTTAAATAAAGCTCTTTAACGTTTCATATAATAATGTTTTGGTGATGATGAATTCCTTCAGTTTTTTCTTCCCTGAGAAGCTCTTTATCTGCCCTTTGATTCTAAATGATAGCTTTGCTGGGTAAAGCAATCTTGGCTATAGGTCCCTGCTTTTCATGACTTTGAATATTTCTTGCCAGTCCCTTCTAGCCTGCAAAGTTTCTTTTGAGAAATCAGCTGACAGTCTTATGGGAACTCCCCTGTAGGTAACTAACTTCTTTTCACTTGCTGCTTTTAAGATTCTCTCTTTATCTTTAATCTTTGGTATTTCAATTATGATGTGTCTTGGGACTGACCCTCTCTGCATCCATCTTGTTTGGAACCCTCTGTGCTTTCTGGACTTGGATGATGCTTTCCTTCAACAAATTAGAGGAGTTTTCTTTCACTACTTTTTCAAATAGATTTTCAATTTCTTGCTCTCTTTTTCTTCTGGCACCCCTATGATATGAAGGTTGGGCCTGTAGAAGTTGTCCCAGAAGCTGCTTATACTCTCCTCATCTATTTTGATTCTTTTTTCTTCATGTTGTTCTAATTGGTTGTTTTCTGCTTCCTTATATTCCAAATCATTGATCTCATTGTTGGCTTCATGCACTCTACTGTTCTTTCCCTGTAAATTGTTCTTTATTTCAATTAGTGTCTCCTTCGATTCTGACTGGATTTTTTTTTTTTTTTTTTTTTGCTGTTGAGGTCCTCACTAAGTTCCTTGAGCATCCTTATAACCAGTGTTTTGAACTCTGAATATGATAGATTGCTTATCTCCATTTGTTTGTAGTTTTTTTTTTCCTGGAGTTTTGATCTGTTCTTTCATCTGGGCCATATTTCTTTGTGTCCTCATTTTGGCAGCCTCCCTGTGTTTCTTTCTGTGTATTAGGTAGAGCTGCTTTGACACCATGTCTTCGTAGTGTGGCCTAAAGTAGTAGGTGTTCTGTAGGACCCAGTGGCACAGCCTCCCCTATCACCCAGGCTGGGTGCTTGAGGTGCACCCTTTGTGTGGGCTGAGTACACCCTCCTCTTGTACTTGAACCTTGGTTGCTGTTGGCAGATCAGTGGGAGGGATTTATCTAGGCCAGTCAACTGCAAAGACTGGCTGTGACCACTGGCCACCAACTTCAGCCCTCTGTGGAGGATCAGCTGTAATGGGGCAGAGCGGTAGGGGGTTGGTGCTTAGATGTAATCTGTAGCTGTCCACTGGGTGTGCTGGCCCTGTGGTTTCCTGGGTGGTGTAGGCCAAGGCTAGCCCCCACCTGTGTTTTGCCTGGGGTACCCTGCCTGAGCTATGAAGCAATCTGAGATGCCTGCTGCTAGTGCTGGGCCTGGGGCTCACTGAGGTCAGCTCTTGCTTGTTTGAGAGGATTTAGAAAGTTGTGCAGCATGAGGCAAGACCCAACCATTCATATTGAAAAGAAGTTTGGGTGGGCTCTAAGTTGGGTGGGGCAGAGTCTCTGGGGATCTCCAAGGAGGGTCAAACAGTATTAGCCAGGTTGATGGAGTTTCAGATATGGAGTATAGAAAACAATTTGGATTTAATTGATTAACTGTTTGTTTATTGCTAAATACAATAATTTTGCCATTGCTGAGTTTCATTTCTTTGAAGAAGAGGTGCTTTTATGGTATGTTTACATAGGCAGAATGAAGAAAGATACTGGGCAAGTTTGAAAGCATGAAGCTGATCACTGAAACACTCCTTTCAAATGAAGTTTTTTCATCAGCCTAGTAGTATTCAACTGAGACATGTAAAGTCCCAATATCTGCATCTTTAGCTGGAAATCTGGTTAGTGTTTAATGCCAAGAAGGGGTGGGAGACTTATGTCTGATAGGAAATTACTTTCCCCCTGGTTTTGGTTCTCCAGCTACATAGAAACTCTGGATTGAGTATGAAGTTCCATATATGCATTTCAGATCTGGAAGTAGAGAGCTCCTATTTAAATTATTTTTATCTGTGCGATTTATCTAAAAAGCAGAAGTTTGGGGTATTGTTCTTGCTGATTTTAAAGAAATGACCATCCCCACTTGGCCATTTGGCTAAGATCAAGTATAAAGAAGAGGACTAGGTGGACTCTATGGGGGAAAATTAGCTTTCACGGATGAACATGTTCAGTAGCTGAGGTGGCAAATTTTTCTTTCTTACTGTATTGATGTGTTGAAGCTGACTAGGTCACTGTCACTTGCAGACCCTGTACATCATCTTTGGCTAATTTGTAGTCTACCATATACCTAGCAGTTCAGCTGGAGGCTTTCTAATCCAGAGTATTTAAATATACAGAGGAAGTTGTTAGGGCTGTAGTGTTCCCTCTCATCTTCCCAGGGAGTTTGGTGTTTTTGTTTAGCTTCTTCATTTGTTTACAAAGTTACAAGCTTTGCAGTAGGCAGTTGTATAGGACTATACCTAAAGGGATGTTTAAAGCTAGAAGATAAGCAATTATCCTCATTTTACTACCTATTACCCCAGTTTCTCAGCCAGTGTCATTCAGGATTTTTGCCTTTTTTCTCATAGGCTCTGCACTGGCTTGCTTACTGCTATCCTCATTTTCTGGGGAAACATTAGTTCTGTGAATCCCAGATTACAGGCTGACTGAATTTACTTTCTGAACATTGAAGTATAATGATGTTACCTGATGTGTTAGTGGGAAATTTTAAAAATAATTTTGATATGATAATATAATGCTGCATATCACAGTATTTTTTCTATTTGTTCCATCATAAAATAACTTTGCATATCTGCTTTAGTTAATGTGGAATTCCTGTCCCTAGGTCTGCCTGTCTAAAGAAAATGTGCTTGCAAGATTTTTGCTATTAAGACTATGATGAACTCAGTGTTACGTTAGTATAGTAGTGAGGTAAATTGCTGTGCCATAAGATTATTTCAATGGTCATAGTTGAAAAAAATGGCCCTTTAAAAATAGCAATAACAAAGCAGACATCATTCATGATTATTGATAACTTCCTGACGCTTTTTTAGCTGTTCTTAATAAATGTTCAGATTGTATTTACTTTTTTTAAACTTGTATGTAGGAAGAATAAGTGGAGTGAGCTATTTTTGGCATGGACGTAAAGAAAGAAATAACAATGTGACTGGTAAGTGACACTTTTGTCAAGTTCAGTTTCTACCTGACTACTTTGATTTTTTAAAAATTTCATTATTTTAGATTTTAGAGTTCTTGACTTGATATTTTTTAAGAGTGACATCTCTATCCTTTTGGTTCTGAACAGTACATTGCCCCTGAAATTGGTTCAGTCTTTTCATATTCTTGTGAGAGTTCACTATCGGTCAAAGCTGAAGAGATCTGTCCCTTGTGCTTTCTGCCTCCTGCACCATTTTCCTGCTTGGTGTAGTCTTCTAATATTTGTGGTATGGTTTTTTTTCATATTTAACATGTGAAATGTACCAGAGTTTGGACCCTTAAATTAGCTTAGTGTTGAAAGGCTTTGATACTTCCACTTTCAATTGTTCAACATATTTTCATAGCTGTTTTAAAATCCTTGTCTGCTAATTCTATAACCATCATTTCTGATTCAGTTTTTATTGACTGACTTCCTCATGGTTATGGGTCACATGTTAGTGCTTCTATGAATGTTTATTAATTTTTGGATATCAGATACTATAACTATTTAGTATTCTTGATTGTTTTGATTTTACTGTCTTCCTTCAAAGAGCATTGAAGTTTGTTTTGTCATTCATCTAAATCATTTGTGCATAAATATTTTTCAACACTTGTTTTTAAGATATGTTAGACTGGTTGCAGAGTACCATTTATTCTAGGGCAGGGATGTCAAACTCATTTTCACCAGGGGCCACATCAGCCTTGAGGTTGCCTTCAAAGGGCCAAAATAATTTTAGTAGTGTATAAATGTAACTACTCCTTAACTGTTAAGGAGTTGAAATTACATTCAGCCCTTTGAAGGCAACCATGAAGTTGATGTAGCCCCCAGTGAAAATGAGCTTGACACCCCTGCTTTGGAGTTATATTACCCCATTAAAGGTATGACCCTTCTGGGGTCTCTACTGAATACCCTGAATGTTCAACAAAATCTCTCTACTCTTGCTGTAGGAACCAAAGGGCTCTCAGTCCTATATGAGTTCTGGTAAGTTTTCAGCTTAGAGCAATTTTTTATGTCTAGCCCCCTGGTGTTTCTTTTACCATATGCACAGATTCATATTCAGCAGAAGATTAAAGGGACATTTATGCAGATTTCTGGAGCTATTTCTTTGAGTAGCTCCCCCTTCCAGTACTTTGCTTTACAAATTCCTACCACCAAGGCCTCCTTGGGCTCCTATCTTTGTCTCATCAATTCAGTAAGATGGCAGGCTCTGGATTCCCTTTCACAATATAGTGCAGAAACTGTTTGCAGGGAAAAAAAGCTAAGGTGACTTGTAGGGCTCACTTTGTTGGTTCCCTTTTTCTCAGGGATCACAGTCCTGTGCTACCTGTTTCCCAGTGTCTGAAAACAGTTGTTTTGTATATTTTTTCTAGTTCTTAGTTGTTTAGATGAGATGTGATGCAGAATGAAATAGCTCTTGTACCAGTTACTCCACTAGCATGTGATTCATAACCAGGAGAAAGTTAATCAGTAGAAACAGAATCATAAATGATGGCTATAGAATTAGCAGAAAAGGATTTTAAAACAGCTATAAAAATATGTTAAACAATTGAAAGTAAAACATAAATATAATGGGAAAAGAAACTGAAGACATGTAAAGAACCAATTAGAAGTTCTGGAGCTGAAAAATATAATATATGAAATGAGAAAGTCACTGGATGAGATTAATAGCAGATAAGACTGCAGAAGAAAAGATCAATGAATTTGAAGACATAAAAATAGAGTGCTCGCTTCGGCAGCACATATACTAAAATTGAAGACATAAAAATAGAAATTACCCAATTTGCAATGGAGAATGGGAAAAAAAAGATAAGAGAAAGCTGCAGCCCTGGCTAGTGTGGCTCAGTGGAGTGAGGGCCAGCCTGTGAACCACAGGGTTGCTGGTTTGATCCCCAATCAGGGCACATGCCTCGGTTGTGGGCCATGTCCCCAGTAGGGGGCATGTGAGAGGCAACCACACATTGATTTTTCTCTCCCTCTTTTCCTCCCTCCTTTCCCTTCTCTCTAAAAATGAATAAATAAAATCTTTTTTTAAAGAGAAAAGTGCAGTGAACTGTGGGGCAATATCAAGCAGACTAATGTATGTATAATTGGAGTCCCAGAAGGGGAGGAGAGAGAGGAATAGGCAGAAAAAGTAGTTTAAGAAATAATGGCTACATTTTTCCAATTATGAAGAAAACTATAAACCCATAGAAGCTCAACTCTTAAGTGGGATAACCACAAAGAAAACCACATTAAGGTTATTATAATCAAATTGCTAAAAAAACAGTAATATAGGGAACATTCAAACAGAAGCTAGAGAAAAAAAAGACATTCATCCAGAAGAACAGATAGAAATCACATTACTCATTAGAAGCAGTGCAAGCAAGAAGACAGTGGAATTAGATCTTTGACGTGCCAAAAGGAAAAAAAAAAAAGTACTGTCTACCTCAAATCCTGTCTCTAATGAAAATATCTTTAAAAAAATAAAAAAGAAATGAAGGTGAAATACACTTTTTTCCAAACAAAAACTGAAAGAATTGTCACGAACAGACTTGTACTACAAGAAATATTAAAGGAAGTTTTTTCAGGCTGAAGGAAAATGATACCAGTTGGAAAACTGGATCTCTATAATGTAATGGAGAGTTCCACATAAGTGCAGTAAGTATAAAATAAATATAAAAGATTTTGTTTCTCATTTTTAAATTTCTCTAGAAAGTAACTGATTGTTTGAAACAAAATTAATAATCTATCATGAAATTTATATAAGGTATGACAGTAGCCCCAAGGGATGGGAGGAGTGAAATGAAAGTATGTTGCTAAGGTCCCTATGTTATATGTATAGTGATATAATATTACTTGAAGGTAGTTTGCAGTAAGTTAAAGATTCATCATATACAGCCTGGAACAACCACCAAAATAGGCACAACTAATAAGCTAATAATGACAGTAAAAACGAGTACTAAAATAAACTCATTTAACACAAAAGAAGAAAGAAAAAGAGAAACAAAGAACAGGTAGGAAATATAAAAAACAAATGTCAAATATAAAGATGTCAAACAACCATATTAAAGATATACTGAATATAAGTAGTCTGAATACTCCAATTAAAAGGCTACATAAAAATGAAAACCCAACTATGTGCTGACTCCAAAAAACCTACTTTAATAATAACGACAGATAGGTTAAAAGTAAAAAGATAGAAAAAGATATATCATGCCAATACTAATCATAAAAAAGCTGGAGTGACTATGTTAATGAGACAAATTGGAGTTCAAGACAAGTGGTATTAACAGGATGAGGGAGATATTTCATAATGGTAAAGTGGTCAATTCATCAGGAAAACAACAACCCTAAATCTGTGCTCCTCACACAGACTCAAAATACATGAAAAAAAGCAGATAAAAATGAAAGGAGAGACAAAACCATAATTGGAGTTGGATACTTCAACACTCTTAATAATTAACAGAACAAGTAGACAAAAAAAATCAGTGAGGAGATAGAAAACCTAAGCAACACTACCAATCAACTATACCTAATTGACATATATAAAGCACTGGATTTAACACTACCAGAATATATCTTTTTTTAAAATTCACATGGTACTTTCACTAGGACATACCACATTCTGAGGCATAAAACAAGCCTCAGTATATTCAGAATAATTGAAATAATACAAAGTAGGTTCTCTGATCAAAATGGAATTAAATTAGAAATCAGTAACAATTATCAAATATTAGTAAATTACACAGTATGCTTTTAAATGAGTCATGGGCCAAAGATAAAGTTATAAGGGAAGCTAGAAAATATTTTGAACTGAATAATAATATAAACACAATATATTGAAATTTGTGGGATACATCTAACAGTGCTTAAAGAGAAATTTATACCTTTAAAATAAGGAATATCTAAAATCAGTAATCTAAGATTGCACCTTAAGAAGCAAGAAAAAGTAAATTAACCCCAAGAAAGAGGAATAAAATATTAGAAGAATAAAAAGCAATAAAATAGAAAACTAACAATGAAGAATAAATTTAATTAATAGCCAGCTCTTTGAAAAATCAATAAAATTTATAAAGCTATAGCTAGACTGGTAAAGATAAAAGAGGTAAAAGATACAAATTAACATGAATTTGTTTCCTTCCAATATCAGGAAGGAAAGAAGACATCTCTGTAGATCCTATAGGTATGAAAAGGATAAAAAGGGAATATTGTAAATAACAAATTCTACAATTTAGAGGAATTGAAAGAATTCCATGATAGACACAAATTACCAAAACTGAACTAGATCAGTTCTTTTCTAGTTCAAAAAGAACTAGAAAAACTGAGTAAACTTACATCTGTTAACTAAATTAAAATTCTAATTACCAGGCAAAACTGGGGAGCGAAAGATGGCGCATCCAAGGGTCCCACTGAGGGGAAATAAGGCCTCAAAACACCAATTGAAAACACCTGTGGGGGTTGAGGTGCCGGAAGAAACTTCCAGCCTCACAGGAGAGTTCGTTGGAGAGACCCACAGGGTCCTAGAATATACACAAACCCACCCACACAGGAATCAGCACCAGAAGGGCCCAATTTGCTTGGGGGAAGCAGGGGAAGTGACTCAATCCGCAGAGAGTGGAGCAAATGCCATTGTTCCCTCTTGGAACCCGCCCCCACATATAGCATCACAACCCAGGGAGTGGGTTGCCCTGCCCTGGTGAATACGTAAGGCTCTGCCCATCACTACCTAAAGGGAGCATCAAGACAAAAAAAATGATCCAACAAAAGAACAGATCAAAGCTCCAAAACAAATACAACTAGCAACAAAAAGATAGCCAACCTATCAGATGCACAGTTCAAAACACTGGCGATCAGAATGCTCACAGAATTGGTTGAATTTGGTCACAAATTAGATGAAAACATGAAGGCTACTTAAGTGAAATAAAGGAAAATGTACAGGGAACCAATAGTGATGGGAAGGAAACTGGGACTCAAATCAATGGAGTAGACCAGAAGGAAGAAAGAAAAATCCAATCACAAAGAATGAAGAAACAAGAATTCAAAAAAAATGAGGAGAGGCTTAGGGAACCTCCAGGACATCTTTAAACGTTCCAACTTCAGAATTATAGGGGCACCAGAAGGGAACGAGGAAGAGCAACAAGTGGAAAAGTTATTTGAACAAATAATAAAGGAGAAATTCCCCAAACTGGCAAAGGAAATAGATTTCCAGGAAGTCCAGGAAGCTCAGAGAGTCTCAAAGAAGTTGGACCCAAGGAGGAACACACCAAGGCACATCATCATTACATTAGCCAAGATTGAAATGAAGGAGAGAATCCTAAAAGTAGCAAGAGATAAGGGGGCAGTTACCTACAAAGGAGTGCCCATCAGACTGCAGCTGATTTCTCAAAAGAGACCTTACAGGCAAGAAGGGGCTGGAAGTATTTCAAGTCATGAAAGGCAAGGACCTGCATCCAAAATGCTTTGTCCAACAAAGCTTTCATTTAGCATGGAAGGGCAGATCAAGTGCTTTTCAGATAAGATCAAGTTAAAGGGGTTCATCATCACCAAGCCCTTATTATATGAAATGTTAAAGGGACTTATCTAAGAAAAAGAAGATAAAAAACATGTACAGTAAAATGACAGCAAGTCACAGTTATTAACAACCACAGCTAAAACAAAAAGAAACTAAGAAAACAACTAGAACAGGCACAAAACCACAGAAATGGAGATCACATGGAGGGTTAGCAACAGGGGAGTGGGAGGAGGAGAGAGGGGGAAAAGGTACGAAGAATAAGTAGCATGGATGGTAGGTAGAAAATAGACAGGGGGAGGGTAAGAATAGTAGGGGAAATGTAGAAGCTAAAGAACTTATGACACATGGACATGAACTAAAGGGGGGGGATGTGGGTGGGAGAGGCTGTGTAGGGTGGAGGGGAATGAAGGAGGGGTAAAGGGACAACTGTAATAGCATAATCAATAAAATATATTAAAAATTTCAAAAAAATACACTTAAAATTTAAAATGTCTGTTCTTCAAAAGATACCATTAAGAAAATGAAAAGGCAAACCACAGACTAGAAAAATATATTTGCAATACATATATGTGATAAAGATTGACATCTGAAATATTTATTTAACTTTTGTTGAATTTGTTGGGGTAACATTGGTTAATAAAATTATGTAGGTTTCAGGTATGCAATTCTATGTCCTCACCACCCCAAGTTAAGTGTCCTTACACCACCTTAAGCCCCTTATGCCCTCTTCTACCTCCTTCACCTCCCTTTCCCTCTGGTAATCATGATATTGTTGTCTGTGTATAGGAGTTTTTTTTTCCCACCTTTTGAAATACCTAAAACTCAAAAGAAGACAATCCAACTTAAAAATGAGTTAATGAGTTGAACAAGTACTTCCCTAAAGAAGATTAACCACATGAATGAATATTAACCACTTGAAGAGCTGTTCAATATCCTTAGTTATCAGAGAACTGCAAATTAAAACCACAGTGAGATATCCCTACACATTAACTTGAATTTAAAAAGAAAAAGATAAGACCAAGTGTTGGTGAGGATGTGGACAACTGGCACGCTCATACAATGCTGGTAGAAATGTAATTGGTACACCCGTTGGAAATTAGTACAGCCAATTGGAAAATAGCTTGGCAGTTTATATATAAAGTTAAATACACACCTGCTCATGGCTCAGCACTTCTCTTTGTAGGTAGTCACCTAATGGATTAAAACTTATGTTCACACAAAAACTTGAATGCAAATATTATCTTATTTATAGAAGCCCTAACTGGAAGTAATGCAAATATCCATCAGTGGATGCATATGTAAATAAGTTTTTGTATATCTATCCAGTGTAATACTACTCAGCAATAAAAAGGACAGAACAGCGTGGGTGAATATCAAAAGTATTATTCTAAATGAGAGAAGCTAGACACAAAAGACTGAATATTGGATGATTTTATTTACATGAAATTCTAGAAAAGGCACAGTAATAGTGACCAAAAGCAGGTTAGTGTTTGCCAGGTACTAGGAGTGTGGGTTGGGGATTGATGGCAAAGAAGCATGAAGAAACTGTGTGGGTGATGGAAATTTCCTATACCTTGATTATGGTTTAGGTTATGTTTGTATATGTTTGTCAAAATTCACTGAACTTTACACTAAAAATAAGTGCTTTTATTATATAAATTATACTTTAATAAAGTTGATTTTTAAAAAGAGGCACTTTGGAGGTGAGGATGTGAATTCCATGTGAAAAAAAACACCCTCAGTCTTTTGGATACTTAATAGTAGGGAGAGGTTCTTGAGCCATTGAACTGTTTTCTGAAACATAAAAGGAGGAGGGATGCAAAGGCAGCATAAGCAGCCCTGATACAAAATAACATCTCACTTGAGCACTTTGTCACTACATCCTGCCTTTCTTCTTTTCCATAAAGTAAGAAGGGCTTGCTGAATTCCTGCTACAAAACTGAGTCTGTCCAGCTCTTTCTCCCAAAGGAGCAAGTAATCCAGTACAGGACCTTAAAATCAAAACAGTCACCTTCTAAACCCATTCAACATGTGAAAAACAAATATATTAAAGTTTTATTGCAGCTCTTACTTATTAAGCTGGCACATCACATCTGATCTCCTTGGAATGGGAAAGAACAATCTAGAAGAAAGAAGCTGGATAACTTTCCAGCTCTTGTTATGTTAGTGTTTAAATCAATCAGCATATTTTTTTCTGGTAATTTGAGTGGGTTCTCATAGTAAGACAAGATGGTAGAACATAGGTCATTAGCTGGAGAGGTGAAATATAGATACCAAATCAAGCCAAAACAAAACTAAACAGAAGTCCTTTAGCTGTCTATTGTTTTGTTTAAAGTGTTATGAATCCCGCCTCCCTGACCATCCAGCATACAAATTATCAAATGGAAGTACCAAAACACCATTCCATAAAAGTTTTTAATGGCATAAAAAGACTTGACTGTATTAATCAATATTCATTTTTTCATATTTTTCTATTGTATTTTTCCCATTACCATTTATCCCACTTATAATCCCCCCCCCCACAATCACTACACTCTTGTCCATCTCCATGAGTCCTTTTTCCTTTGTGCTGGATCCCTCTACCCTGCCCCCCCATAGATGCCATTCAATCAATATTCCTTCTTAAAACTCCCGTGTCCAGTTATTCTAGTCTCTTGTCTCCTAGTTTTGCTTATATTGAGTTTAGAAGTATCTTAAAACTTTAGCAGAGGTTATCTGTTTTTGTTTGCTGTGTTTTGTGTATAAAAATAATTCATTCTCCTGTTCCGGCCAAGATGGAGGCATAGGTAGACGCACTGTGACTTCTTGCACAACCAAGATAGGGACAACAACAATTTAGAAACAATATAACAACCAGAACTGACAGAAAATTGAAGTGTATGGAAGTCGGACACCCAAGGATTTAAAAATAGACACCTCCATCCAGACCGGTAGGAGGGGCGGAGTCCGGCCAGGCGAGGAACTCAGAGCTGAGAGCTGAGCAACCACCGCGGCACGCAAGTCTGCAGCAGGCAGACCCTGGGAGCACAAGCTGTGGTGACTGGTGGGCCCCGGCCAGCTGGTGGCCATTGTGAAGCAGGGCACTGCACCCAACTCAGGGTCCCAGCACCGGGAAGTGGAGCTTTGGGTCACTGACTGAAAAGGAAGGTCCCACAGGTGCACAGGCCCACCCACACCAGAGTTGGTGCCGAAGGGGCCCATTTGGCTTACGGAAAGTGGCAGAGGGGTCTGGGGTCCTGCAAAGAGCCAAGCAAGCGCCATTGTTCCTTCTCAAACCCTGCCCCCACATACAGCATCAAAACCCAGCCACTGGGGTGCCCCAACCTGGTGAACTCCTAAGACCCCACCCCTCACTACAGGAGCTCAACAAGACCAAAAAACAGCAACAAGGAAACAAAAACAGAAAAACCAGCCAAAAGATGGCTCAAACAGAAGAAGAATGGAAAGCCCCAGAACCCATCCTTTTAAG
>CM052552.1:2007000-2039650 GCA_028533065.1 Trachops cirrhosus | reverse complement strand
GAGTTTCATTTCTTTTGCATGTAGCTGTCCAGATCTCCCCACAACATTTGTTGAAGAGGCTATTGTTACTCCATTTTATGGTTCCCCCCCCTTTGTCAAATATTAATTGACCATAGAGACTTGGGTGTATTTCTGGGCTCTCTGTTCTGTTCCATTGGTCCATGTGTCTGTTCTTATGCCAGTACCAGGCTGTTTTGATTACAGTGGCCTTGTAATACACTTTGATATCAGGTATTGTGATCCCTCCTACTTCGTTCTTCTTTCTCAAATTGTTGCAGCTATTCAGACTCATTTATGGTTCCATATAAATTTCTGAAATGTTTGTTCTATACCTGTGAAGTATGTCATTGGTACTTTAATAGGGATTGCATTGAATCTGTCAATTGCTTTGGGTAGTATGGACATTTTGATGATGTTAATTCTTCCAATCCATGAGCATGGAGCATGCTTCCATTTCTTTGTGTCTTCCTTAATTTCTTTCTTCAGTGTTGTGTGGTTTTCTGAGTACAGGTCTTTTACCTGCTTGGTTAGGTTTATCCCTGGGTACTTTTTTTTTCTTGTAGCTGTATCAAATGGGATTTTTTTCCTGATTTTTCTTTCTGATAATTCATTGTTGGTATACCACCAAAAAACTACTCAACCTAATAAGTGAATTTGGCAAAACAGTGGGATACAAAGTTAATATTCAGAAATCAAAGGCATTATTGTATACCAACAATGCAATATCAGAAACAGAAATCAGGAGTTAAGTCTTACTCATTCAGTAATGATTAATTTTTTCATTCATTCACTAAAAAAACTCATTAAGTAATATGAATTACTTAAACAATGAGATGATAAATGGAAATTCTGATTTAGTGGAAATTTGTAGATATTCTCTAGAACACCTGAGTTTGATGAAGGCTGGATATACAATAGGAAAAAATGTAGCAATAAGATTGAGAGGGAGTCAGGATGGGTGCTGGGAAGCCAATCAAAAATAAACTGGTAGGTTTTGCCAAGACCACTGTGGCTCAGTTGTGGCGTCTGTCCACAAAGCCAAGGGTCAGTGGTTTGATTCCTGGTTGGGGCACATACCTTGGTAGCAGTTTGACCCAGGTCAGGGAGTGTGCAAGAGGCAACCTACCGATGTTTCTCTCCCTCTTTTTCTCCCTCCCCTCCCCCTCTCTAAAAATAAATAAATAACATCTTTAAAACAACCAAACAAAAAAAACTGGGAGATTTTGTTATGAGCTTCTAATGGAAGTAGTATAGAAGCTACTAGATTGGATCTAATATTTCTGGCTGATCCAGCCTTTTCAGTTTGTCCTGGTATCTGTTTGAGGAGGGGGAGATTGTGCTTATGCCCATGTGCCTAATACTGTATAGTATTCATGAGATTTTCCTATTTTCTGGTATTTTAGAAACATATAGGTTTGCTGTGCACATTTTTCCTCCTATACTGGGGAAAAATTTGGAGAACCAGCTGACTTCTAAATTTCTTCTAAGATTTAAATTTTTGGAAAGCTGAAATCACCCTGGCTCCTGCAGCTCAGTGGATTGAGTACCAGCCTGCAAACCAAAGGGTCGCTGGTTCGATTCCTAGTTAGGGCACATGCCTGGGTTGAGGGCCAGGTCCCCAGTAGGCAGCATGAGGAGGAACTACACATTGATGTTTTTCTCCCTTTCTTTCTCACTATATTCCCCCTGTCTAAAAATAAATAAATAACAAAAATTCTTTAGAAAAGAAAGCTGAAAACTATTTTATTATACTAATAATACTGTGAATACTCATATTAACACTAACCATCCCCAACTGTAGAGTGTTTCCAAAATTTGTAAATTAATTAATTTCATAAAAATGACATACAAAGTTGCTTCCAATGAAAATAATTGCTTTTAGACTTAACCAATAATTGAGGTTGTCAGTAGTTTGCAGGTGAATCCAAACATTTTCTGTATTAAACTTCATTTAAAACTATCTTACTCTCGCCCTGGCTGGTGTAGCTTAGTGGATTGAGCGCGGGTCTGTGAACCAAGAGATCACGGTTCGATTCCCAGTCAGGGCACATGCCTGGGTTGGAGGCCAGTTCCCAGCAGGGAATGCACAGGAAGCAACCATACATTGATGTTTCTCTTCCTCTCTCCTTCCCTTCCCCTCTGAAGATAAATAAATAAAATCTTAAAAAAAAAAAACTATCTTACTCTCTTTATGCCATTATATTATAGTTGATACTTTGATAGTGTTGCTGCTTGAGAGATTGTACTTACTGGCAATAATTGTATATAAAACTTAAAATACATTTTCTGGTTTCAGAGAATTACTTTGTTAACGTTTGCTATTGTCCTTCACCTATCTGAACCCTACTCATTTTTATAGGCCAAGCTAAAGATGATCACAGTTGATGAAATTTTCTTCTATCCCAGTAGTTTTATTTATGGCATTTTGGAAATTGTTTATAATACTCACTTCCATGACCTTGTCTTAACTTGCTGTGAACATACCAGCATTTTGTACTGGCTGCTAGAGAGCAAGGACTGTGTTTTACGTAACTGTGTATTTCTTTTTTCTTTTTCTTTTTTAAATTATATTTTATTATGCTATTACAGTTGTCCAGTTTTTTTCCTCCTCTTTATTCCCCTCTGCCCTGCACTCTGCTTCCATCAGCATTCCCCCTCCCATTAGTTCATGTCCATTGGTTGCACATATAACTTTTTTGGCTTCTACATTTCCTATACTGTTGTTAAGCTCTCCCTGTCTATTTTGTACCTACCATTTATGCTTCTTATTCCCTGTACATTTTCCTCCATCCCCCCCCTTCGCCAATAACTCTCCATTTCTGTGGTTCTGTTCCTGTTCTAGTTGTTTGCTTAGTTTGTTTTTGTTTCTGCATTTTTTAGGTTCAGTTGTTGATAGTTGTGAGTTTGTTGTTATTTTACTGTTCATATTTTTTATCTTCTTTTTCTTAAGTCCCTTTAACATTTCATATAATAAGGGCTTGGTGATGATGAACTCCTTTAACTTGACCTTATCTGGGAAGCACTTTATCTGCCCTTCCATTCTAAATGATAGCTTTGCTGGATAGAGTAATCTTGGATGTAGGTCCTTGCCTTTCATGTCTTCAAATACTTCTTTCCAGCCCCTTCTTGCCTGTAAGGTTTCCTTAGAGAAATCAGCTGATAGTCTTATGGGAACTCCTTTGTAGGTAACTGCCTCCTTTTCTCTTGCTGCTTTTAAGATTCTCTCCTTATCCTTTAATCTTGGGTAATGTAATTATGATGTGCCTCAGTGTGTGCTTCCTTGGGTCCAACTTCTTTTGGACTATCTGAGCTTGCTGGATTTCCTGGAAGTCTATTTCCTTTGCCAGATTGGGGAAGTGCTTCATTACTTTTTCAAATAAGTTTTCCATTTCTTGAGTTTTCTCTTTTCCTTCTGGCACCCCTATGATTTGGATGTTGGACCATTTGAAGATGTCCTGGAGGTTCCTAAGCCTCTCCTCATTTTTTTGAATTCTTGTTTCTTCATTCTGTGTCTGGTTGCATGTTTATTTCTTCCTTCTGGTCCAAACTCATTGATCTGAGTCCTGGTTTGCTTCCTGTCACTGTTGGTTCCCTATACATTTTCCTTTATATCACTTTTCATAGCCTTCACTTTTTCCTCTGTTTTGTGACCAGACTCAACAATTTCTGTGAGCACCCTGATTATCAGTGTTTTGAACTCTGCATCTGATAGGTTGGCTATCTCTTTGTTGCTTTGTTGTATTTTTTCTGGAGCTGTAATCTGTTCTGTCATTTGGGCCATATTTGTTTGTCTCTGCATACCTATTAGGTAGTAAGGGGAGGAGCCTTAGGTATTCACCAGGGCAGTACCACCCTCGTTGCTCTGTTGTGATGCTACATGTGGAAGAGGGGTTTAAGGGGGAATAGTGCCTCTTGCTGGGCTCTGGGCCAGCTTTGAGTCACTTCCCCACTACCCACAAGTAAATTGAGTCCTTCTGGTACTGATTCCCAGGTGGGTGGGTTTGTGTAAGTTCTAGAACCCGTTAGGTCTTTCAATGAACTCTCCTGTGGGGCTGGGAGTTTCTCCCACTGCCGCAACCCCCACAGATTTTTACAGCCATAGGTTTTGAGGCTTTCTTTTCCTGCACTGGAATCCTGGGTTGCATGGTGTGTCTCACTCCCCAGTTGTTCCTCCCAGTTTATCTGCATGCAAGTGTGGGATTGCCTAGTCCACCACCCACTGCCTCACCAGCTGTCTTGCCACACATCCTCTCTGCCCCAGCTGCCCATCTCCACCCCTCCTGCCGGTCTGGATGAATGCTTCTTCTTTAACTCCTTGGTTGTTGGACTTCCATACAGTTCAATTTTCTGACAGTTCTGGTTGTTTTTTGTTTTTGAGTTTGTTGTTGTCTTTCTTTTGGTAGTGTGAGGAGGCAAAGTCCATCTACCTATGCCTGCATCTTGGCCAGAAGTCTCAGTAACTCTGTATTTCTTGTAGCGCCTTCCACAGTATTTTGCCCCAGTATATTCCATTAAGTAGCTATTGAAATTAGTGGTTTTACCCCTGATTTTCTTTTTTTCTTTTCTTTCTTTTTTAAGATTTTTATTTATTTATTTTCAGAGAGAGGGGAAGGGAAGGAGAAAGTGAGGGAGAGAAACATCAATGTGTTGTTCCCTCTTGTGTTTCCCCCACTGGGGACCTGGCCCACTCCCAGGCATGTGCCCAGACTGGGGTCAAACTGGTGACCCTTTGGTTCACAGGCTGGTACTCGATCCACTGAGTCACACCAGCCTGGGCTCCCCTAATTTTATAAAGTAGACTTGTTACTCAATCAGTAACTTGAGGTTTAAATAAGGTATCAGGTAGTCAGCCAAGGCTCTATAGCCAAGATTGCCCAGGTTTGAGTTCCTACTTTGTTATGAATGAACTGTGGGACCGCCTCATATCTGAAATAAAAATGTCAGTAATAGCACCAGCCTCCTAAAGGTGTTGATGAGGATAACATAGAGAATTTGTTTAAAATATTTATTGTGTTGCCTAATATATGCTCAAAACAACATAGCTGTGGTTATTGCTAAATGCAGTCCTATTGGGCTGACACAGCCCCTTGAGGTCCTGCCATTTGGTCTTTATATCCCAGATATTTAACCTTGCATATAGTAAGTACTCAATAAATACTTGCTTAAGTTGAATTGATTGACTTACCTGATTTTTATCTTCCATTACAGCCCACTGTTTGTAACATGGAAGATTGGTCGAGACAAAAGATTGCGTGGATGCATAGGTACTTTTTCTGCCATGAATTTGCATTCTGGACTCAGGGAGTACACACTTACCAGGTGAAGAACAATTTTTGTTACCTCTGTTTCTACATTAAAAAAAACTTGCGAAACTTGAACCTGATTCTTTAATTTCTTTTCCTTTACTAAATTGTCAACATATTGAGTCCTTTTATGTTCTATTTTTTTCTTCAGCCATTTGCCATATCTCTGGTAACATGTTTTTTATATATAGTATCATAATATAAAATACTGTGGCATAGATGTTTTGAAGTGCTTTTCTTTCAATATCAGATTATTTTCTATAACTTGAAAATCAATGACCAAATATTTATGGGTTATCAAAATGTATTATATCCACAATAATAGTCCATGTGTTTTCTCTGGTAGGCTTTTAAATAATTGTTGATGTCTGTTTTCACCTTGCACATTTTCTTACACTTTTATGTATCTTTGAAACTGAACCAAGAACCTAGGAAGAAAGTGATGCCACAGCCTGGCAACATAATCATTCACATTCATTCTTTACCCAGAATTAATTGTAGCTTACTTATTTTGTTTCATCTAATGCAAGGACAAAATAATGAATGCCTCATTACACATTTTTAAAACTTTGTTCTTAATTTTTGAATTCATAAAAAACTATCTAGTATGCCATCTGATTTTTTTTGGTTCAAGTTCAGATTTCCAGCAAATTGTATTCTAAAATATTTCAAAAGAAGAGAATTCCTGAAATAATAATCTATTAGTAAAGGAATCTCCCATTTTTGTTCACATTTTAGGGTAATTATCTAATATAATTTCTGTAATTGCAATATGCACAAATATCAATCTAAGAAATTGGGCCCTTGTGACCATTGATACTTGGGGAAAGTTGCTTATTCTCCAATAGATAAAATAGTGATTACAGTATGTGCTTTGTTCTATATACATAATAGGGGTTTTAGAGAGGTATTAGGGGAATGAAGTAATAATCACTACTTTTCTTCATGATTAACAGTATGGAACACTCATTATTTTACTATAGGATTGCATAAAGGCAGCTCATAATACCAGTTAATAAATTGATGATAACTGTATTCTTTTTATTTAAAGGTGTAGCTCAGAGCTATAGGGTTTACTTTGCTTACAATAAAGACCAGAAAGAAAAGCAAAGGCTTGAAGGGTCACATTTATTCTTAGATTTTCACAGGTATTAGAAATTTGGTGTTTGGACTTGATTAAATAACACACAGGCAGTAAAGGGGTCAGAAAACATATTCTGGATATAACCACAACTTGCTAAAGATAGCGTAAATGCTAATCTAGGCGTGTTAAATTTTTTTTCATGACATGAAATACCATGGACTTATTTTGAGATTTTAGCAAATTCTGCCTGTGACTCCCTCATTGGGACAAGTACATATGGAATTACACCTTTAATAGCTAATTAAGGCAATTAATTATATATTTCCTAATATAAGTTATTATGAGGAACACTGACTGGTCCCTTGCTATTGCCTAAAGATAAAAGAATTCTATGGCCAAATATACAGGGTCCCGCAGTAGTAACTCCTGCTTGAATGTGGTTGGTAGGGTAATAATATGGGTAAAATAATTTATAGTTTTAATTTGAACATTTCACCTAAAATGTCATATGGTATCCTTGAGTGTGATATTGTTATGTTACAGAATACATGCTTATGATTTTGTAATAAAAGATTTTGTAATAAAAAAGCGATGTTATTTTGCTGGACCTTGTATTTTGGAAGCACTGGCTAAATAAATTTAAATGGCCCTTGCTCACTGCAGGAACTCTCAGAACCTTTATGTTCACAGTGTTGTCCATCTCCAAGAGCAAAACAATGCAGCGCTTTCCAGACTTCAACTTTTTTTTTTTTGGCTATCCAACCCTTTTATTCTACTACCCCAGTGTCTTATGCAATTAGTGTTCCAGGGAATATATTTTCAGAAACATTAATTCTGTTTTACATTTTTTAAATTTTCATTTGTAGTTGGAGAGTCTATGGAAACCCTCTGTGCTTTCTGATGAAATGTCCCAGTATCAAATATTATATACTTAAGATATCTTTAGTAGTTGTATCTGTAGTTGCAATTTGGTTTTGTTTAAAGAAAACACGATATTTTTGCCTACACTGATAAGAAAGGATAAAAATACCCAACTTTTCTGGACTTGTGGATCTGTCTTCAAGGGTAGTTGAAGATTTACAGTATATTTTTTCTGATAATAATGTTATTCTGAATTAATTGTGCAAATAGTCGAACTTAGAAATTTACCTACATTTGTATATGTGGTTACCCTCATTATAGTTTGTAGCTCTTCCTGTTTACTTTTCAACTTTTTCATCATTTTTTAATACAAATTCCTGAAATTGTGTATGTCATGTTAGAGGGAAGTGTAGCCTTCTCAGTTTTGTTTTGCTTAATTTCTTTTGCTTCATATGATAACAAGAATTAAGTTACTTAGAAGAGATGAACAAAAGAAAGCAAGTCTTACAATATACAGTTGTTCTTTTTCCTGGATTCATTTTAGTTTCAAACTTGTGGAGTCATTTTTAAAAGTTGTAATATGATGTCTTCCAGTCCATTGGGGCACTTACCCCTTCTATGTGTGGCTGCTGTTGCTACTGTTGTTATCATTGTTAATGGCAACCATTTATTAAGAATCTTACTACATGCCAGACACTGCAAGGGAGCTTTATATACATGGTTCTAACAATAATTCTTAGGTATTAATGTCCATATTTAAATTTTTTATTTATTGAATTTCTAGGGGTGACATTGATGAATAAAATTACTATATATGTTTCAGGTGTACAGTTCTATAATACATCATTAGTATATTGTATTGTGTGTTCACCACCCCTAAGTCAAGTCTTCCATCACCATTTATCCACCCTTCTCTACCTTTTTCTACCTCCCCTACCTCCCTTCCCCTCTGGAAACTCAGATTTACAGAATACATATAAATAAGTTACCCATTCACATATATAGCAAGTGGTGGAACCAGGATTCAAACCAGGCCATCTGACTGCAAAGTCCAAACTCTTAACTGCTACATTTAAGATGAGACAACATACATTTTTCTGAGGATTTATGTTTTGCAGTTTCATCATGAATATAATAAGCTTGGAAGCAGATTGCTAAAAGTTGTATAAATCATGGATCAATAATTCTTCAGAAATTCTAGTTAGGAGTTAAGATTGAAATATTGGAATGTTATTTTCAATTCCAGGAAATCCATAGATGGAATTGTGTAGACTAGTCAGAAGAAACTTGACTTAATATTGTAGAAAAGGATAATGCTAATTACAGAAAATATATTACTGTATGGTATGAAATTGTGTTTGTTGGATACATGTAAATAATGGACTAGATTCCAAGAAGAATACAGATTTCTTAACATAATAGTTGGTGATTCTTGGAGTCTGTTCTTCCAATCTTAACAAACCCATAAATCACAAAATTTACAAATGGAATAAACTGAAGTTAGGAGGTTGGTGATAAAATGGAAGGAGAAACCAAGACAAAAAAATAAACAATGAAATTAAAGGCTTACTAGGTATAGGTCTCTTTAAAAAAAGGATAACATCTGGTTTTTCACTATTTTCAACTGCAATTAAATAAACTGTCGTACAGATTTCAGAATGTTACTCAGCTGTGTCCTTTTTTATTATAAAGTATACATAACATAAAATTTATCATCTAACCAAGCTTAAGTGTATAGTTCTATGGCCTCTAGTTCATTTGATGTGCATCATCACTACCATTCATCCTGAGAACTTTTTCATCTTCCCCAACTGAAATTCTGTACCCACTAAACACTAACTCCCCATTTCTCCCTCCCCCCATGACAACCTTCATTCTGCTTTCTGTATCTATGAATATGACTCTTCTAGGTACCTCAAAAACAGTGTTTGTCATTTTGTGACTGGCTTATTTCATTTAACATAATGTCTTCAGGATTCATCCATGTTGTGGCATGTGTTAGAATTTCCTTCCCTTTTAAACCTGAATAATATTCCATGGAATGTATCTACCACATTTCATTCATTCATCCATCTGGACACTTGAGTGGCTTCCAATTTTTGTCTATTGCAGATAATGTTGCCGTAAGCATGGGTATACAAATACCTGTTTGAGTACCTTTTTTTTTCTTTTAAAAAGCCAACCATTTCATAGAAGACAATGATGTAGTTTGTTTTTGGTCCCTTAATCTTTAAAAGCTAAATCTTAAAAAAAATGACCAGATACTTTCAAAATAAAATACGTATCCTGGGTTAAGTTTTTATATATAAACATACAGTCTTAAAACACGTGTCATAGTCAAGGGGTAGGTTCTCTTAGTTGAAATTTTGATTTTAGACTGAAGTTAAACCTTATAAATAGGCCGAGAATTTCCTCCCAATTGTAAAAATGCATACTTTCTGTGTAGATAGCAGGCAGACTTTGTAAGATTTACAACATAGAACTATTAAATAGGTTATTTTGTCCTTGTCCTTGTAGATTCTGGGTAAAAGCAGGAAAGGCTATAGTAAATAAGAAGCAGGATTGAGAGAGAACTCAGAATCATTGGTAGAAGTTTATCCATGTTGACAAATTAATGTCCACAAATAACTGTGTTTTTTAGTGATCAAAACTTCAAATATAGAAATATTCTTGTCCAAGTTGAAGAAGAATTTCTAGTATTTACCAAGCTCCTTGCGTTTATGGCTTTTACATGTTAGAAAGCAAAGACAATTTATTTCCTCTGTTTCAGTACTTAGATTGCATGCTTTTATTAGATAAGAGAATTATAATTCATATAGATGAACACAAAAATCACAAAGAATATTCCTTAAATTTTTGGCTAATAAATTGTCTAGCCAAGTGTAGGTTTATTTCTTTGTGAAAATTCAAGTTGGTAGTAATTTTTCTAGCATGAAAATCACTTATATAAGTAATAGATGTGTTCTTATTTCATAAAAGAGGAATGTGGATTCTAAGTGATTATAACACTTATATAAGTGATTGATAAATACGTTCTTTTTTCTTAAAAGAGGATTGTGGTCTATCATCATGCTTAAAAGACTGTCTTTTCTTCTAGTGTACAACATCACAATGTTGGACGTAGACCTCTTCACAAATAATTATGCAGATGCGGGAGGTGTCTGGAGCTTGATTCTGAACTGTGCTACTTTTTCCACTGCTTACTTCTGAGAAATTAGCAATGGAAGTTTGTTCCTTTTTAGGGGGCAGTATGACCACATAAAAGGTGATATGTTTTGTTTTGGAGTTTTGTTTTGTGTAGGCGAGGGGGGTGGAGGAGAAATTAATTATTTGCATGTTACACCCATTCACTGACTAATATTATTAGGCTTTTTGAAATATTAGAAATAGCTAACAGATCTACTTGATTACTTTCAAAGGTCCTATTTGCTTTTATATTTTGGTGTTGCGATCTGTCACTTTTCTATAACAGAATGAGTTTAAAACCATTATAAGCGGCATAATTCATATTTCCCCACCTCAGGTTGTTCTATTTTGTGATCATCCTTATTCTCTGTTATTTTAGGTCTCTAAACTTGGCTCATTGTGAACATGCACAGTCCCCCTCACCACCAATTTAATATCAGTCCTCACAGTAGCATCACCCAGATTGATTTTTCTTATGAAAAGAAAAGCTGTACATGAGTCACTTCTGACTATACACTATTGCCATGGAAGCTAATTCTGGAGATGTTAAGGCCAGACTATTTTTGGCAGTTGTCTGGCAAGACTTGTAGCTAAAATATGCTTTTTTGAGAAGTAAATTAGATATTATCAAAAACACTATGCAAAATTAATTAGCTTCATTTACAGTCTACACGTTGTGGCCTTTTTACAAAAGGCAGGATGGTCTGATTCCTAAAACTTATACCTAACTTGTTAGTTTCAATATATGAATTACCAAATGAGAAATTGTCAGATTTAATAAGTATTTAATTTAAAGTACAGTTTGGAACCTAGATTGTTATATAACTTTACTCAAAATTATCCATAGGATCGGACAGTTAAATATAATTCATGGAACTCTAGAATTTTCATTTTAGCCACTAGTTTAATGCACTCCTTCATTATCTGTGGTTGTGCTAATGTGCAAAGATGTGGCCAAAAAATGTCCAGCAGAATGTGGAAAGAGAAATTAAAGAGTAAGGACCATTCCCAGTATGGGTCATGGCTCCTGAGTTATAGAAAATTATCTGATTCATGTAGCACCTACTGCCACAGGAATTAAGTGCAGTGAGTATATCAGATTCTAATTCCTTATCATATGTTCCAGGTACTCAGAGTCTTCAGTTGGAATCCCCATGCTACTTTGACCCTGTTCTTGCATCTAACTAAACTTTACCATTATGCTACTAGGAGGTTGCAATTTCACCCTTTAATCATGTTTAAACAGTTCATCCTGCAAATCCCATCTAAATTTTGCCTTAGGAATTTATAATATAATAGGAGAGATAAGATGTTATATAAATGATCACAATCCTAGGTAGACAGTGATTTTTGCCAAAGAGGCCGAGGAGGTGATGATGATCATGAATGATACTCTACATCTGCAACAGAAGCAGAAATGTATGTAAAGCAATTAGTGAAATTATTTCATTCAATTCATTGTTCACTTTGAGTAAAAGCAAACTACTTTATACAAGTTTCTGGCTTGTTTATATCCTACATGGACAAAAATGTCCAAGTTACAAGGATATGTATACATCGTTATCATCAAAGTGACCACATATAAGGCATTGAGCATTTTCAGAAATTACTAACACATATTTGAAGGGGA
This sequence comes from Trachops cirrhosus, assembly GCA_028533065.1. Classification (NCBI taxonomy): domain Eukaryota; kingdom Metazoa; phylum Chordata; class Mammalia; order Chiroptera; family Phyllostomidae; genus Trachops; species Trachops cirrhosus. Next base: position 2,027,586 of record CM052552.1, on the reverse strand, counting down.
AAATGAGTTTTCTATGAAAAAATAAAAACCTCAGACATAGACACTTAACAGGTTGTGTACACTCATGGACACACACATAGTTCACCAAAGAGTAGCTAGTACCAGTAGGAGTATAGCCCTGATATTTGGCAAGTACAGAAAATTAAAAATTAATAGTTTAGATTCCTATTTCCTCTTGTTATATTAAAATGAATTTCATATTTTCTTTCATTACAGTAAACTAATATCTACCTTCTTTCCTGAGAATCATTGCTAGAGATACTTTTCATTTTTTTTCAGAGGAAAGACTAAAGTTGTGAAGATAAATTAGAATACAAATATTGAATGAAATCATTATATTCGATGTGGTCTAAAATTATACTTTAGGCATTTAACAATGTATTTACTTTTGTCTGAGCATTTACAAAATAAATATAGAGTCTGCATATAAGTGTCTAAAGCATTATAGTCATTAGCATCTGAATGAACAAGAGAACAGATTTGTGTCTTAGGTATTCATAAGACACTTAACACAAGTGTATGCTCAAGGTGATTATTCCTGTCTAGAATATCATGAAAATAATGTGCTCCTACCACTTCTAGAGGACAATGTTGCTAGTAATTTGAGTACTTTCAAATAATTTAATGTTGAGGTTTTTGCACAGCAACTTAATTTTACGTTTTAATTATTCTTTTATGAGCATGAGAAAATACTTTTTAAAAGATTTCCTTAAAAGGCAAAGAAACAAAGCCCTTCTCCATGATCTTTGCCCTTCCCTCAAACTTTACCTCAGATGTGAACATTCAAAGTAGTAGCCCTTGAAAAATTTTCCATTTTGTTATTGTTAAAAGTTTAGTGTTCTTTAAAGGCTAAACACTTACTGTTGTTAGCCTTTTATCTTGCATTATAAATAATTTTATCTTAGAAACAACTTACAGATTTTTTTTACATTTTTAAATTCTCACTTTTTAAATAGAAAGCAAACATTCTGTATACAAAAGGCTTGTCCTAAAGCTACATTATTTGAGCTGCTGCTTAATAACAAGAAAAAATTGGAAAACCCATGCTATATAACAGATAAAATCAACGTGGACAAATGTTAACTTTTTGAAAAGTTCTATTGCAATAAGAGTTTTATAGGTGCAAAGAATTCTTAAAGATGAAAATGCTGTCTATTATATTCTATTGAGAATGAAGTTCTGATTGTTAATATCAACTGTACAGAATCAGTAGTTTGAAACTTAAAAGTGAAGAAAATAGATTCATAAAATACATATTTACAATTAACCTCATGTTCAGAAAGATTTTACAATTTTACTTCAGCTGACAAAATTATCCTATAAATAAACATGGAAACTATGACTTCATCATTCAAACTAGATTAATATGCTATTGTCTAATAACATTTTTATCTCTCATTTTTTAAATTTATACATTGAAATGCTAACTTTTGTATCCTTCCTAGTGGTAAAAGAGAAGGTTTAAAAAAACATTAAAAAATTCTGGGGAAGCTTTAATTAAAGGAATTACCCAGAAGTCGACTTCCTGTTGCTATACCCAAGTACTTTCAGGACTGCTTTATATGTTCCACCAAAGTTGACTTAAAAGGATCCAACTGTTGCCACTTCACACACTGAGGATGGGAGGAAAGAATCTCTTTTAAATTCTTCAGGCTGCCTTAAACCTAAGGCATTCTTCTACAAGGACCTTCTGTTGCTCCCTGGCTAAAGGGGGATTGATTTGTTTATACCCAGGTCTGGAGAAGTGTGCTGAGCCTTTGAAATGCATGTTGCATATGAAGAGCAGTAAATAACCATACACTGCTGACTAGACTGTGCTGCTGATGAGGTCATAGGTCCAATCCCCATTTGGGCTAGTTTGCTTTGTTTTGCTCCATATCACAGACTGCATCCTCCACCCTAGGCAGTTGATTACAGGGGGGCTCAGACAAAAGTATGTGGAAGATTCAGTATGGTACCCAAATCTTCAGCACCATCTCAGCATATGAAACATGCTACATTTGGAGTAACCAACACTTAGCCAACTCATGAACAGTGAATAATTCCAATAATAATTGCATTGAAACTAAACAAATGAGAGTATTTTAGAATGTTCATTTTTTGCAAAAGCCCTTTAAGGAGAACCACTGTGACAATGGGAAGAAAAATTCTTTGGAGTGGCTGTAGAGCTGAGAATACAGGTTAGGCTTCCACATGCCTGAAAATGCTATGAACAAAGGGAGATTTCTGATTGGATATTGTTTATTAGTTCCCCTTTCCTGAGTTTCCACCTCTAATTAAGAGTAGTGGCTAGAAATGGGAGTCACCTCAGATAATAGTGATTTCAGTGACTCTTACGTACTTCAGTAATGAAAGAATGACTGTTAAATTCACAAGTTTCTGCTCTGACTGGTGGCTCTGTTGGGTAGCATCCTGCAAAGCAAAAAGGTCACTAGTTTAGTTCCCTGTCAGGCCACGTGCCTGGGTTGCAGGTTCAGTCCCCAGTCAGGGTAGGTATAAGAGGCAACTGATCAATGTTCTTCTCTCTTTTTCTCCCTCTCTTTCCCTCTCTCTAAAAATAAATAGATAAAAAAATTTAAAAATTCACAAGTTTCCAAATACATGTTATTAAGTGCCATTGCTCATTTTAAAAGTGCATTTTTTAAAGGCAGCATTTTAAAGTTGTCATCGATGGCATATACAGATGCTCCTGTGCCTCACAAATCAGCTCACTAAGGTGTGTGTCTATTGTCTGAACATATGTGCCTTCCCATGGTATTGCATTGTCCTTTTCATAGCTTTTACTATTGCTCATAGCACCACACTTAGCCCATTAGCCAAAATGGACTCAAACGTACATATTGGCAGTACTAGACTTGGTAATTGTTAATCCTTACATTTGACATAAGAAGCCCCCTTCTATGTCTACGCATCTTGCCTGGAGTAAACACCAAAGTCATTCCAAAATGTGTATTTCACCCGCAGTAAAGTTAATGTTCTATAATGCCACCATCCTCTGTCTTGCTCTGCCTCTCCCCTTCACCTCCTACTCCTGTCCTTATTAAGAAGCACAGCATATGAGGCCCTAACCTCACACTCCAGCCATGTCCAGTTATTAACTACTGCCCAAATATAGTCTTTTGTGCCTGTATGGCATTGAACAATATTTTTCTCTGACAACCATGCCTCTCTCCATTTCTACTCAGTCAACTCTTACTCATCCTTCAGGACTCAGCTTGCTCATTACTTCCTCTGTGTATGACATTTCTTTGATGGTTCCCAGCAAAACTGGTCATTCTCTGTGTTCTCACAGCACTTTGTTCAGGCCTCTACTGTAACAGTTAACACATTGGATTGTAGTGATTAACTTTGTTTGTTTTTCTCCCTTTTGAAATTGCCCTCAGCAGTAGCTTACCAAGCTACATCAAAGCAAATAAACAGAAATCAGTCTCATCAGTTTCTGGTATCTTTACTTGATCCTGACAACCATTTCTACACTCTCCTCTTTCTGTCTGCTTCTGTTAACTTAGGTTTGTCACCTTTTCTTAACATAAGGTTGGGCTCTTCTTACAAAGGGTAGGAATGGTTGAAGAAGCACAGTGTGAATTGAGGCTTGCCATGGGACCATACAGCTGGAAGGAATCCTTAGAGGTCATCCAACCCCTATCAGATAGGTTAGTCTCTTTTAAACTCTCCCAAGAAATGGGCATCGGACTTCTATCTCAACATCTCTACTGACTTGGAACTGACCACCAGTTAAGTAGCCATTTATTTTCAATCACCTCTAAACCCAATGCCACAACCCCAGTAACCACATAGCTTAGTTGAAACTCTAGAGTCAAAGATTGCCTGTATTTAGCACTTTATTCTTTATAGAAAGCCACAGTAACCAGCAGTGGTTTAACTTACCCTCTGAGTGATGTCTGAGTTTTTAGAAGTTTAGGAGTGGTAAGATACACAGCTTTGCAACTGACTCCCATCCATCCATAACAATTTTAACTGGCCCCTTATTGTTGAAACCTTTAAAGCTGCTGCCACCACATCTTCCCTCACTGCCTACATTAGACTCCTGGAATTGACTGAGTCAGAGAATCCATAGATTTCGAGCCATAATCTGGTACTAGATCTTTTAGTAACCCCAAGCAATTTATTACACAAAGCTGGAACGAGAGTTAGAACACAGGTCTTCTGACGTTGCCTGGAATTGTCACTTATCTTTCCCAATAGAAGGGGTCAATAAATGTATGTAAATGTATTCATTTTAGTTTTACATTAAGAAACTCACAGTTTCAAGGCACCTTGTAATAAAATAATCATTTCACATTGTAAAGTCTTGCTGTCAAGTTATCTGCCTTGGGTCAAGTTTTGGGCATATTTCCATAAAATGAGGAATGCCCTTATAGCTATTCAGCCAAAACTACAAAAGTAACAGAATATCAGTATTAGAGAAACCCAAAGCAAAACCCAAACACACACACAAAATTTATTCTTATCTTAGATCACACCCTTCTTCAAACATGCCTCCAACATATTTCTAGTTGTATTTCTAATCACAATAATTTCTTTTTTTTGTATGTGCTAGGCCTGTCCTAGTATTTTATATAAGTTACCTCATTTAACTTTTTCAACAACTATGTGAAGTTGAAGGTATTTCACTTATATTACAATTAGGAAAAACCAGGGCTTAGAGAGGTTAAGTAACTTACTGAATAACAGCTAGTATATGGCAGCACCTGAATTTGAACCTGATTCTGTTTGATTCCAAAGTCTGTGTTCCAAACCACTATGTATACTGCCCTCTTCCAGTAACATCACTCCCTTTTCTCCCTCAAAAGATTCTATTTATAAGTCCCATTATCTCCTATGGAGGTCTCGGTCAAAAAAATTACAGCATAGGTCGCATATAACTGAGAAATACATTCATTACTACTATGTGCTGAAATGCAAAAAAATTAAAACACTGCAATTTGCATTTATTATACTTATATAATGAAATACATGATTTTTATTTGTTTTCAGTTATAGTCTAGTAAAAACATAAAAACAAAGAATAAAAATTTTTCTTTTCAAATAAAGGAAATGTGCATATTGCTAAAAGGAAGCATGCATAAATACAACCAAAAATATCTTTAACATTAATTAGAATCTTCAATAGTTGGCTTTGTAAAATGTTTGTAACAGTCACGCAAACAATATCGTTGTGGCTAAGGCATACATACTTTTCACAACACTTGCAAAAATATTTTGATAAGTGACTTGAGGAGCACCCACTGAAGTTCTTCAGCATCTCTTGAATTATCAAATTGATGTATTTTTCCAGCCATTTTCAGTGGTAAATGGAAAAAAAAAAAACACAACACTGACTTTGAAGTTCGCAGAAAAAAAAAAAAGCAACTACACCAACACTGACTGAAATCACAGTATCTTTCAGGTACAATTTACTATCAAATATCATACAGCCTTATAAAACATGGACTATAATGAACCTGATGACTTAAATGTTATGGCTTAACATTAGTCACATACAAATATGCAGCTAGTCATGACCTTGAACCTATGCACCCAATAAATGTAACAATATTGGAGAAAAGAATTTTTATCTCTCAGATTGGCCACAACCTCCACAGCATTAACTCAACTGGTATCTCCTGGTCTCAGTTCACAGGAAAAACAAACAGAACTCAAATAACCATTGAATAACTTTTTATTTGGGTACTCAGTTTCCTAAGTCAGTATTCCAAAATCTCCTTTACAGCCCCCTCTCTTAATTCCAGTCTTACTCAACTTCTGGGTTCACTTTCCTTTTAGAATCCTACAACACACTGTCTCCCTTATGTACTTTTTTCTTCACAGCTGTCCTCTCAGTCTAGTTTGATGTTCTGAACTCCCATGGTCCCATTTGAGTTGATCATTTTCTCAGGAACACATGCTCCCCAAGCTTTGATATTTTTTTTTTGTGCAACATTTTCATTTAACACCAGAAAGTTTACATGGAATACTAGTTCAGCCTTCAGGTATCTAGTTAGGCAACCTTCTGAAATGTATAGTAAACCTCCCCCCATCTACAGTTTTGCTTTCCATGGTGTCAGTTACCCATAGTCAACCACAGTCTGAAAATATTACATGGAAAATTTAATATTTTAATAAGTTTAATAAGAAACAAACAGTTTGAGTTTTAAATTGCATGCCTTTCTGAGTATCACGATGAAATCTTGTGCAGTCCCGCTCTGTCCACCTGGAATGTAACTCATCCTTTTGTCCAGCGTATTCCTACTGTGTACACTGCCCACCCTTTAGTCCATCAGTAGCTGTCTAGGTTGTCAGGTCGACTGTCATGGTATGGCAGGGCTTGGGCTCAGGTAACCCTTATTTTACTTACTAATGGCCCCAAAGCACAAAGGTAGTGATGCTGGCAGTTCTGGTATGCCAAAGAGAAGCCACAGAGAGCTTCCTGTAAGTGAAAAGGTATGTATATATGTATAGGAAAAATACAGAATTTGGTATTATCCACAGTTTCAGGTATCCACTGGGCATCTTGGAATGTAGTTCCCCCATGGATAGTGGGGAACCACTGTATGACTTGGGTGACTTAGAGAAGACTTCACCATAAAGGGGCAGTAGATAAAAGCCCTGCTGTCCTTTACAACTGGTCAAAAGGGAGACAGCATTTCGGGGCTAAGAAGTTCAAGTGATCCTTAGAAGTTATAATTCAGGAAACAAATTTCAAATGTCCAAGTAATTTAGAACAAATGTATGCCCTAGTTCACATTTTTATGATTTGAAAGTTCCTTGGAACAACTTATCATAAAACAAGAAACATCTATATAAATGAAAGACAAATATATCCATGTCTGACATTTTTCTTACTGAAATTTTTTTAAAAGAGGAAATTCATGAAGGAACTGTATGTATTGAACATGGACTATGTCCATTTTACCATACTTAGATTTCTTACAATTATAGGGTTTTGAAGAAATAATAAAATTATCCAGATTGTGTACTGCATCTGGGATTTCAGAATATGAATATTTGAAAAACAAAGAATATTTTTAAAATGTATTTTAAATTTTATACAAGTCTTTTATGGCTGCATTATCCTTTTTTTAGATTTTGAGGTAAACAATAATGAAAACTTTAGAACCAAAGGCACTGTGAACATCTTCTGTTTTGTCCCAATCGATTTAAAAAACTTTTCTTTGTCTGAAAGAAATAGTACATCATTGGAAGTCTGTTTCCAGAATGGGTATTTTAAACTTTGACAGGAAAATTACCTTTCAAAGTTTTATTCACATACTGCCTGTGAATTATTTTAAAATTAATAGCAATGCCAGTTGTCCATGTCACATGTGTCTTAATAGGATTTCAAAGAATTTTGCCAGTGAAAGTTGTCATTTCGCATGTATAAGTCCCACATACTAGAGATTCATCGTGGCAGCCTGGCAAATTAATGATGCAGTGGAAGAGAAACCAGCAAATGGCTGGAAATGCTAGCCCAGAAATTAGTAACATTTTTAGTCTGTGGAATGTCAGTGAGGCTAAACAATGCACTTATAATGTCATTTGCAGGCTTACATCATAGGTGGAAGTGGTGGGAGGAGAGGGTAATGGGGCCTGATAGAGCAGAAATTCTGCCAAATAATTGCATGTCAGATTTGATTGCTGCTGTTCTGTCTCTTGCCTGAGGTGCATCCCATTTTAAGTTCAAGACTAAGAAAGCCTTCCAGAAAGAAAATAGAATATTTTCAAAGCAAGTAAATCAACAAATGCTCATGGCCCCACAATTTCACATTACAGAGTTCTTCTGTTTCACAAAGGATTCACCTAGGGATTTCCACGAACCTGCAGAGTTACGGGGGTTTTTTTTTTTCCTTCCTTTGTGTGCTCACCACACACTGCTAGTATCTGTTACAGTGTTTGCTTTATCTTGCCTTGCATTGTACACAGTTTTTTACAGGACTATCTTCCCTACTTAGAGTGGTGGTCCCTTGAGGACCTCCCCTAAAATTTTCGTATCTTTGCATCCCTTAAGTAGCTGTGAGGGATTAAACATAGATCAAAATAAATATTTTAATTAGAGTGAGTTCCTATAGTATGTTGTTTACTAGGTGGATAAGGCAATTAAATAAATTATTAGACGCCAGAGCCTGTGCAAGGGAAGTGAGAAATGAAGATTAAAGCATCTCTGAAAGTGTAGATCATAGGAAAATAAAACTAATTTGCAAAAACAATTTACTTTTATTTTTAGGAACCTAGACATAAACTAAGGTCAGACATACCTGTATTTTGTTTTCAATTTATAATTTTCCATCAAGGAATTTTTCCCTCATGTGCTTTTTAACTGTACCAGTTGTCTTTTAATAAAGAATAGTAACATTTAAATCTTATAGGAGACTTTAGGTAGACAAAACAGATATTCTAGTTGCTGCTGTTAAGTCCCTCACTTAGAAAAATGAAACAGTTGACATAAAATTTTTAAATGTGCTCCCATGGGAAAACCAATAGATACTAATTCTACAAATGAGAAACAAATTGCCTGAAGAAAAGAAATGAGAGTGATACTTAATATCTTATACATTACCTGTAGCACACAATTACAGCTTACAAGCATTTTGTGCCACAAAACTGCTTATTATAATAGGATTGTTTCATGAAGAACATTTTATTCACAGTCTTTTTTTAATCCTCATGAGAGAGAGATGGCAATTTCTGATAACTTTTATTTGTAGGTCTTAGTCTTTAAAACGTTGGGTGAGTAGTCAGAAATCATCTTTCTGTAATGGCCAAACACCTTGGGGAGACCAGAGTTTCAGGTGAGCAATCAATCAGGTCATGTCTTCATATTGTGCCATTTATTAATATCTAGTTAATTGTGCTTGATTCTGTTAATGGATGAAATCACGTAAAGAGGCTGTGTGTAACATAGCAATAAAATTGAATTCAACAAACAAAACAGTACCTCGCCCCTTTTTTCCAAGGAAGATTTGGGCCAGGGATTGCGACATGTTGTTGATCATTTTATTTAGCAAGGTCGAAAACCTCCTTTTGAGAGGTATGAGCCTCTAAGGGCTCCTGTCTGCAATTACCAACTGTAGGAATATTTGCTCTGCAATGGATCCCACCCTATTCTGAGCCTGATTTTTATTGTCATTTCCCCTGCAATAAATACTATGCAAAAATATTTGTGTAACAAATAAATGGTTTAGAGATTAAATAGAATGCTACATATAATAAAGTTCAGTTGCAGTGGAAAGAAATCCTTTTGATATGCATTTGCTAGGAATGTGTTAATTTCAACAAAACATCTGTTATAAAAAAGTTGTAAATGCAAGACATTTGAGGGGGTTACAGAAGAAGGGATTTACTGTGCTTAACAATTGCCAATAGTCAGGCTACTTCCAAGCTGTGATTTTGTCAGACTTGGAAATTTAGTGGGATCAAATCTACTCAGCCCTTCCATGGGAGAAGATCCAAATCCAGCTGCAGCAAGAAGCAGTTATTGATTGAGAACTGAGGCTCTACCCAGTGTCTCCTAGATAGTTTTCATTAATATGTTTAATATTGCCCTTTTTGTATCCTTGGGGGGGAAAACTGCCTTTGTGGTTTATTGGTTGAATTTGTACAGCTGAATCTACTGTAAAAGATATTTCTTCATTGGCATTATTATATTACAGATTTCAGTGTTCTTGGAGTTCTTATTTTCCTAATAATGTAATTCAAACTTAGAATAGTCAGTGTGGTTTCAAAGCTTGATTGAAGGATGCATTCAGTATTTTCTCTAAATAAGCAGCAATTATAATAACACAGCTGTCATTAAGGATAGGATTTATTATAAATCATGACGGTCTTGCTTCTTAATTGTGTCAGGCTGAAATAAGTTTTATGTAGTTCAGTTCCACATTTACTCTGAGCAGGGTACTACACTAGGTGCTGTGGAGCTATGGAGATGGATACATAATATCCACCCTCAGTGAACTAACTCATAGTCTTGTAGGAGAGATCAATATACACACAAAAGAACTATAAGGAAGAATGTAGTAAGTGCTACATGAGATGTGTAAAAAACACTATTGGAAGTGAGAGAAATTAGCTCTGGTTGGATAGACTGGGAAAAGTTTACAGAGGTACTGACATTGCAGCTGAACCTCTATGGACATCTAAGACTCAGTTTCAACATTCAAAAGTGGGGATGTGAAAAAGGTAAGCATTATGTGCCCAAGAAACTTCCTGAGCCAAATCAGGGGAAAAACAGTGTATGTTTTTTGGAGGAGAACTGTAAGTAACCCTGTGTGTGATTTGAGCTCTAGTGCGGACAGTTGGAGATAAAATGATAGACAGGGACAGGACTTCTTTTAAGGCATTGAATTGCCATTGAAAGAGTTTATGCAGAGTAAAAAGGTCAGGGATGACTCTGGCTGCTTGTATATAAGATGAAATGGAAAGGATACAGATGAGAGACAGACCAGTTAGGAGGTTCATTTTAAATATTCCAAATGAGAGATGCAGAGGCATGAATTAGATTAGCAGCAGGAAGGATATAAAGAGATATGTAACAGAGACATGGTAATAATAGAAGAAGATGAGACTCTATATGGGGAGTAAGGTAAAGGGGAGAGTTGAAGATGGCTCCAAAGTTTCCTTCTTACATGATGGGGAGATGACACAATTAAAAGTGATAGGCAACACAGGGAGAGGTACATGTTTTGACGAGTTGCTTGTAAAAGAGTCATTTTTAACATCAAAGTAATTTTACTTTGATCTTAGGGCATTTTTTCTGAATTTGAATACTGGAGATTTTTTAAATTAAGAATTTATTGATGCCCTGGCTGGTGTGGCTCAGTGGATTGAGCACTGGCCTGTGAAGCAAAGGGTCACAGGTTCAATTCCCAGTCAGGGCACATGCCTGGGTTGCAGGCCAGGTCCCCAGTTGGGGGAGCATGAGAGGCAACCACACATTGATGTTTCTTCCCCCCTTTCTTTCTCCCTTCCTCTCTGTCTAAATATAAATAAATAAAATCTTAAAAAAAAGAATTTATTGAAAAGTGTTTCAAGATATGGTAGAGTGGAATATACTATCTAATATGTTATCATATTAGTATTATTATTTAATATATTATATAAAAGTACAATAAAGAGAATAGAGGGAAAAGATCCTTGATGTCATTATTTTCTTTTAGCCCATGCTGCAAAGCAAAGCTTAGAAAATAAAAGATCATTTTTATAGGCTGCCTCTTGCTTAAAGAAACATTGTTGTGTAACATTTGTTAAAGTACAGCTGAACCCTCAGAATTCCTCTTTCTAACCAAATATACATTTTGTGGATGAGACATCTATAAAGAAATAAATGTTTATAAACACTGGGTGGTTGTTATGGAATTTAAATATCTGTACTTACAACCTAAGAATGTCTGGGTTTCAAGGCTGAATGAAGATAGATTCCAGGCTTCTTTAAAGGTAAACAGCACATCTGTTGATTTGTCTAGAACAATGGAAGCTGAATTTTGTATTATGATAAAAGTCAGCATCTTCTCTTCCATGTATTTTGCAATACTTTTGGGTAATGTTTTTTTTTTCCTTTGGGGAACTTCCCAGAGGTTTTGTGAACATGATTCTAATTTACAAGAGTTGTTTTTATATTGTAGCCAAGTGATGTCCTAATTCTGAAACTCTTACACTGATGTAATTCTTGCCAAGGGGTCTTCTGTAATGTGTGTAGGAGTGCTCCATGACACTTTGGCTTCCTTGACTTACTTAGACTCTCAAAGCTGCATGTGGGGGCAGTTTCTTGGAGTCAAGGAATCCAACCCCTACTGCAGTAATTTCCATTAACAAAGACAATAACATTTCCAGGTATCTGCTGGGGTGTAGATTTTGAGCAAAGTTCATATAATGCAGTAAAAATGAACAGCTGGCACCACAAGATGATTTAGATGGTTCCTTAGGTACAGATGTCATATTTTCTGAAAGGAAGAGAAGCCCTGAAATTTAGTGTAAAGGACAGGGTGGTTGCTGTTGCACACATTGTCAAAAGAATAATTTTCTTTTAAAAAAAAACTGATTTTAGAGAGAGAAAGGGAGAAAGACAGAGAAAGAGGAACATTGAATCGACTCATTTATGCATTCATTAGTTGACTCCTGTTTGTGCCCTAACCGGGGATTGAACCTGCAACCTGACGTATCAGGACAGCACTCCAACCCACTGAAATACCTGGGCAGGGCCAAGAATCATTTTCAAATAAAAGATTGCAAACATTTATTTTAATGCTAATATATTGTAATAGTCTAGCATTAAGTAGTGAGCACACTTTAGACAAGTGTCCAATTGGAATTATGACCACATTTGTTTCTTAATATTTATTTAGAAAATTAGTAATCACCACTAAGTTTTACCCAGGTATGGATTATGCCTTTTATGATGTTCTGTAGAAAAACCCTCCCAAACCGGAAAAAATCTGAGCTGCCTAAGTCTGCCTAGCTGTGGGTCTGTGTCCTGTGTTTCACTGGCTACCTTAAATATTTGCCCAAGCCAGGCATAATTTAAAAAGAAAAACTCTCGTTTAAAAAGAGTCACAAGCTTATGATGTTCAGTTGTAGATGACTGTTGGACTGCGAGTCCTCTTGTTCCTCTCAATTAACACTGATGATACAAAAATGACACAGATCATCAGCCCAGTAGGTAAAGAGACATGTTTTAAAAGAGACTATAGAATTTATTATCCAAAACCATTTTGAAGATTTTTTCCCTACCAAATATACTGGCCAGCCTTTCGTGTTCATCATAACATTGAGCTATGATTATTCAGTATTCTTGTGGGATACCTATCAATTTTAGTGTCCCAAATTTCTTAAGCAAACACATTTGCTGGTTCTGGTATTTTCAAGGTTTCTATAGAAACTAGAAATCTCAGAGTCTTTTTAAAAATCTTATTGCTCTGATTTACAATTCTGTATATGAAAAGAGCTTGTGTCATCACCTCAAACCAAGTGAAATTAGTGGAGTACCCATCCATGATGTGCTAGTTCTGTGTCTTATGCTTAAGGGAAAACTGTATGAATCCAGGAGTTTACAGTGCAGCTAGAGTGGTCAGACCTGGCCATGTGACAAGGTAAGTAGGCCTCCAAGGCATAGAGCCAGGCTGGCAGAAGGATGGATGTGGGGAGCTGGAAGAGTGCCCTGAGCTAGTGAAGTGAGAGCCAATGTGGAGGTGTGAGGAGTAACAACCTGCAGAAATGCTTCCTTTGGAGAGTGATACTACTTTTGCATTTGATAAGTGATTCATAATTACTATTTTGTACTTAACGTATATGTTTTCCAAGGACTTCGTTGCTTTGTCTTTTATTTTTTTTGTGCTAGCAGACAGGTGGCAAACACAAGGCCTGTGGGCTGAATCTGCCCCTCCACCTTGTTTTATCCAGCCTGGTACCTTGTTTCTATCCAGCAGCAGTGCTGAGCTTCTTGCCCCTAGTTAAGGAGTAGTTATATTTATACAGTCCTGAGATTGCATTCAGCCCTTTGAAGGCAACTGCAAGGCTGATGTGGCCCCTGTGAAAATCAATTTGACACCCCTGTTCTAGTATGTAAGTCTATAACCTCAGGGATATAAGCTTCTCCCCCTGCTTCCTCCCTGTATTTTACAGCTAGATGTAACCCAAGGTATGACAAGTTAGTAACTTCTTTAGGACAGACAGTAAGTAAGCAGTTGGGTTGTATTTCTGATTCAGTTACTCATGACCTACCATTAGACATGTACTTACAGGTCCTCGAGTATGAACACAACTGTAGATAGGTAGCCGGGAACACCAAAGTGGAAGTAAAAGCACTCGAATTCAAAATAATTGCAGGAAGTCTATTATCATCAATAAAGAATGAATGAAATGTTTACCTTAAAAACAGTTTTGCTTGTTTTATTGACACAGATAACTCAAAATGGGCTAACAGAGTATTGTCAAGTAGAAGTGTTTTTTAGAGCCCTATTTTGTCATATCCACATAGATTGTAATTATGATGTTACAGAGCATGTAGTCCTGAAAATAGTTTCTCTTTCAGCAATTTCTGTACTTCTCTTACAACCTTAATTACAAACTTTATTTCCTTAGTGTAGCAGACCCTTCTTTTCCAGTCATCCCAGATATGTTTCGATTAGCACATCTTGAATAAATGGAGCTCAAATCCATGATGTTTTTATTCTCTGACACAGAGTGTGTTTTCCATTACTGATAATTATTCCCAGGAAAGTTAAGTCCACAGAAAATATTCTCTCACTTTCCTTAATGTTGTTTACCAAAATCTAAGAAGTGGCTTTGAGTTACATGTGGGAGGGATAGCACATGGCAGGAAAGGAAAGGAAAATGATGTGCTATAACCAGGTCTCTCAGATTTGTGGAGCTGGCTGTGAACAGAATTCTAAACCAATATTATTCCTTGTAAAAGGCAAACCACATCTGGGGATCTTAAAGTCTAATGTGATTGAGGGAATATGGCTGGTGCATACTAATACTTTAACCCTTATCAACCTGGTAAGTTGTAACAACCTCTTAGTTGAGGAACATTCTGACAGCCCCTCCAGAAATGCACCAGAGGTCCACTCATCTTTCTAAGAGTCAGCCCTTCTCCCACTAGATCATTCTCATTGCTTTAGAGGATTGGTTTTTCAACAAGCTCCTTTTCCCCCTTGGAAGCTTACTCACCTGAAATCCCACAGAGAACTGGAAGAGTGGGCAGAGGATTTTTGAAAGGATTTTATATTTGTGAACTTATGTCTGATTTCCTTTAGGCCCATGTTCATTTAGAGAGACTGTTTATCTTGTGCTTCGTTTTTCTCTGACTGCTTTGCTGACTTGTGATTCATCCAGTTCATAAGATGTTCATTTATATAAAGGTGTGAAAGGCATAAAAATAGACTAGTATTATGGGTCCCTGTGTGTTTTAAACTGCAGCAGAATAGTAGTAATAATCACCCCACAAACATAAGAGGCTGTTGAGTTCCTTTAGGATGCAAAGCATCTGTGTTTTCCTCAGGAAAAAAAAAAGCCTGTGAGATCAAAGCAGCTCTGTAACTCTATCATGGAAGTAGATTATTCTCTATTTATAGCAGTCTATGGATTTCAGTTACAAAAACGTTGCTAAACTGTGCTGTATTGCGAATGCACAGTAATTGAACTAAAGACCAAAAAGACCATTTACACCTTCTAAATGAACAGCATTTAATAGATATTAAACACGGGAAAACACACTTTGGTGGACAGTTTTTATGTGTTGAATAAAGGGATATGTAGATTATAGGGGAATGTTGAATGTTTAATAAGGTATAACCAGTAGGGCTGTTTAATGTTTATTATATTGCCAATAAATATTTATTAAGTATGCAACCATCTTCCTATATTCTTTCGTTCACTCATTAAAAATTTACTCTCAAGCTACTGAATGCTAGGCATGGGGCATACAGTGGTGAGCAAATATGATCACAGTCCCCATACTCATGGAGCTTATGGTCTAATGAAGTTATATATAAAATATACATGGGCATAAATGGTCAGAAATGTACTTTTTAATTTAATATTTCTGTAGGGTATTTGCTTAGCCTAGTAGATTTTCTACAAATGTGCTAGTATCTGTAAATTAAAAGGCAGTAAAGCCTTGTAAGTTTAGGTGTCTTCTTTTTTTAATCTCTAAAATGTGACTTAGTTTATTAGATTGTTAAGTATCTTTAGGTGGTCTGAGTTGCTCATATAAATGCCAGTCGTATTAGAGTAGTACAGTGAAACTTCTACGAAGCAAGCTGTTCCACAGGACTGCAGCTGAACATATTATGCCACTCTATGTATACTTGTCCTTGGCATATAGCAGGCACTCAATAAATATTTCCTAAATTAATTCACATTCATAGACATTGTTTTCCATCAGTAATTGTTAGGACTGCCGCTTATTCATGGCTGGTTTGGCTGCTGTGGGGACAGAACTATTATGACATGACTGTAATTTATTTTTTTAAACTTACAATTTTTTATTGTATTTTTCTATCACCATTTATCTCCCATATACCCCCACCCCCTGCACTCCCCACACTGTTGTCCATGTCTATGAGTCCTTTTTCCTATTTGCTCGATCCCTCCACCCTGTAACCCCCAACACATAAGCTGTCATTTTGCTCTCTATCTGTGAGATATGACTATAATTTAAATTGCCTGGCCTTTATCCATTGCATTTTTTCCACCCCCAAATGATACTGTTTCCCCTTACTCTCTGTTGTGGCTTTCCTAATATGTACTATAGTACAGGTTCAGCAATTGTCATTATTTCAGCAGCACATTGTGAAGACTTCCCAACATATTTTCTTAGCTGATGTGCTTGTTTCATGGAAACTAAAAGTAGAACCTTTTCAATGGGATAATTAAGTAATTTTTAATGGTAACAGAATGGAAAACTATACAAGTAAAATTTTTGTTTGCCTTTTAAAATTAGGTTTGGGTTTCTGAAGCTATAAACAAAACAAAAGATGAGTTAAAATATCCCTTTCTGTTTGATCAGGCTCACTTTAACACATATATTGAAAGGAATAAAGTAAAATCTGTTCCAAGGTAAGAGATTAGAAGGTAGGTTGGATTCAAGTCCAAGAACTTTAGCAGTGTATCAGGAACCACTTAGTTCTCCCAAGCTAAATCTCAACATAACACATTGATATTTACTTGAAAATGGGTGTTAAGGTTACCTTGCCCTGACATACTTAAACACACACAACCAGAACATACAGCGGCATTTGCAGTAATTCTCTTGTTGTTAGAACTTGATAAAAGGGAACTAGATACCATGTTTTTAAAATGCATAACTTTTCTGTTGAATAATCCTTCTTTGGAGCTCAGCAGGTAGGGAGAAATGAAGGGATGGAATGGCTACACTACCAGGTAAGCATGCAAAAAACACAATGAGGAGATAGTGACACCTATTAGAAGTGTGTAAGAATAAAGTGAGATGAAGGGTCAATGGGTCAGAAATGGAAAGGAGGGCCATAGTGAAGACTGCATTTGCTACCCTCACAGTATTGGTGCTCCCCACCTGCATCTGCCCAGTTTCTAGATTCTGCATGACTTTGGCGTGGTGACGAGTGTCAGGTGCCTGACAGTGTTGAGTTTTTCTTGGAAGCTCATTGCTTTATTGTTCTAGCTCTTCCCTGCTGCCTTTGCCATCATTTTCTTCTTTGTTCATTGAACATCCATTCTAGAGTTTTGCTGGATTAAGATAGAGTAGAGAGTCAGTCAACAAATATGTCAAAGATTAATAGAAAAGTCAGCAGATGAGGGGAGAGGAAAGTCAAGATATACAGCATATGGTCCCAACTCCTCAGTAGTTGTGTCTTTGGACAGATCACTGCTCTAGTCCCCCCAAGATGTCAAATGAAGGGTGTGGACTAGATGATCCCTAAGTGCTTGTAGCTGTGACATTTGGTGACTCTGTGACTATAGGGCCTTGTTCTTGGAGGACACCTGTTATGATTCTTAATATAATATAGCATTAACTTTGCTACTTATGGGGGTCTTTTGAGGGTCACCTATGATGAAAGATGTGAACACTGTATGAAGAATCAGATACAATGATGATGATATGAGTGATTTGAAAGAAACTTTTCCCCCAAAGATATCACACAGTATAAAAGTTAAAATAGTTCTGTTTAAATGAATGTAAGGCAGGTTACAGAGGCCTTCAAAACATGTAGTTATGCTTCTCTGTAGGGAAATATGTGATTGCAAAGTACAGAAATCAAGGAAGTGACTGGATAATCATTGCCTGGCTAAGCTGCTAGGTTGCTAGGTGGGGGTGGGGGTGGCGTTGAGACACAACCTTTTTTCTCCAAGCTGCCTTCTGCTTTTCAAGGTTACCTTAAAAAACCCTAGAAATAAATGGGGAATGGATTGTATACGTTTCTCTGTCACCATCACCCATCTACTCCCCCAAGGTTGATATAAAACATTAAAACCAGTACTGAAGGGAATAGGTCATCCTGACCCAATGGTGGAGCATGACAACATGTGACTGACTTGCACACTGGCGTCTTATATTTGTCCTGTACCGGCAGCAGCTATAGGTCTTTGTGTTAGTAGTGTTTTTATTTCTTCCCTCACCTTCATTCTTTTCTTTCATCTCCTTCTTGAGACATTTTACTATTCATGCTTCCTCACCTTACTGAAGTAGAAACAGGAAAATATCCTGAAGGTGGGGGAGGACAGGAAGAGAAGGAAAATTAAGGAGAAAGAAATCTCAGGCAATGGAGAAGTCTGGATGCCTCTTTCTGTCTTTTACAGCATGACCACGTGGATATGTTTATTGTACACCTCATCTTTAAGAGTGATGTAATTCTCTTCCTTTCTTACCTTTAGTTCTCTGACAGTGACATCTGACAAAATTGTAGGCAGACCACACAATGAGAACCAGCACGCTAGCTCTCAGCAGACCTGTGCCATCTAGGACTAGTGATAGTTTTAAAAAGCACAGTAAACCAGTGGGCAAGACCAAATCACCCTAACATGGCACATAAATTACGGTGACAACATATATTTTGCAGTTTCTACACTTCGGTTTATAGATTTGATTACCACGGGAAGAGGGGTGGGGGAAAAAAGACATGACTCTTGTGGTGAGTATGAGAGAGCTTATTCACTCAGATTGAAAAAGTGAAGTTAAAAATCAGAAACAGGCCCAACAGCCTAGATATGTCCACAACTAGTGCTTTGGTAACTCTTATTATGACTGCCAGAAGATTGAATTTCAAATTATGGAAAGGCTTCAGGATAAAGGAAGGCTTAGTATCCGATTAATAGAGCTCATTAAATTTAGATAAAACAGATGTTTTTCAATGGCAGCTGCTCTGAATCACCAAGATCAAAATGGAGAAAGAAGAGAACAAAAACAAGGTAATACTTTCACTAAAAAAGTACTGTTTATCTCAGTTTCAGAACCTTGTACACTTTTATACCTAAAGCATTCAGTTAAACCCCAGGAGAAGTATTAATTGGGGAACAATTCCTTAAAACTGATTAAATGGGTATACATTATGTTGATTTGCTAACATTCCAGAAATGGTACTGTCAAAAGAGACTGGGCTCTAGCGACAACCAGATCTGAGTTCCAAAGGCAGCTCATGTATGTTTATATGACATTTGTCAGGTTGCTTAATCTCACTGAACTCACTCAAACTCAGTCTTATCTACAAAATGGGATTGCTTTTGAAGACTTAACAAAAGAATGCATGTATAGCACTTGACTCAGAGTAGGTGTTCAACAGATATTGGCTCTTTTGTATTTAAAGCTGCTTTTACTCATAGTGTCATGTCTAAGTATATTAGAACCACTCTCCTAGAATTTAAGAACTGTAGATTAGCAGGCTCCAAAGAGGGATGTACCCAGATGACCCATTATGGGGTGAGAAGAAAAGATTAAAAATTTTACTCATGACCTTTAAATCTGAAATATAAGAATATTCTTGCAGCCCACTATTGTTAATATATGGATTGGCCTGGATGCTCTCATTTGGTCTACATCAGAGGGACACTTTCACATACTACCGAGGAAAGAATGAGATTCCTTATTTGCTGGGAGTTGATAGTGGCACACTCCCTTCATTCACTTGCAGGGTATTACATTATAGCATTTCAGTTTACATGTGCCTGGTTAAGTAGATTCATGGTTCTGACTATCTTCAACCTGTGGTTTCTTTGCAGGAATCTTCTAAAGCCACTAGACCATTACACATAGGTTAGCTAAAGCTAGATAAACTAACCCATGCAGGATAGACAAGTGGCTGAAGAAGATTTTAGCAAGGGAACAATGGATTGATGGTAGCAGTAATAAAACAAGCCCAAAGCAGGGATGAGAAAATGGTGGCACTAGCTGGCACTTCTTTTTTTTTTTTAATTATTTTATTGTTGTTCAATTACAGTTGTCTGCATTTTCACCCCACCCCCCCTAATGCCAGCCAAATCCACCTCCCTCCCTTGCTTCCACATCCCCCTTGCTTTTGTCCATGTGTCCTTTATAGTTGTTCCTGGAAACCCTTCCCCTCCATTATTCCCTTCCTCCTCCCCTCTGGTTACTATCAGATGGTTCTTAATTTCAATGTCTCTGGTTATATTTTGCTTGCTTTTTTCTTTTGTTGATTATGTTCCAGTTAAAGGGGAGATCATATGGTATTTATCCCTCACCACCTGGCTTATTTCATTTAGCATCATTCTCTCCATTTCCATCCATGCTGTTGCAAAGGGTAGGAACACCTTTCTTTCTGCTGCGTAGTATTCCATTGAGTAAATGTACCATAGTTTTTGGATCCACTCATTTACTGATGGGGACCTAAGTTGCTTCCAGCACTTGGCTACTATCAATTGTGCTGCTATGAACATTGGGGTGCATAGGTTCTTTTGGACTGGTGTTTCTGGGTACTTAGAATATAATGCCAGCAGTGGAATTGCTGGGTCAAAAGCAGTTCCATTTTTAGATTTCTGAGGAAATTCCATACTGTTTTCCACAGTGGCTGCACCAGTCTGCATTCCCATGAACAGTGCACTAGGGTTCCCTTTTCTCCACATCCTCTCCAACATTTGTTGTTTGTTGATTTGTTTATG
>CM052552.1:1945878-2006500 GCA_028533065.1 Trachops cirrhosus | reverse complement strand
TTTGAAAATGTTCCACGTACATTTGAAAAGAATGTGTATTTTGCTTCTTTGGGATGAAAGGTTCTATATATATATCAGTTAAGTCCATTTGATCTAGGGCACTGTTCAATGCCACAATATGTTTGTTGATATTTTGTTTGGAAGATCTGTCCATTTTTGACAGTGGGGTGTTAAAATCCCCCACTATAATTGTGTTGCTGTCAATATCTTTCTTGAAGTCCTCTAAGATTTTCTTTATGTATTTGGGTGCTCCTATGTTGGGTGCATATATATTTACTATGTTTATGTCTTCTTGGTGGATTCTTCCCTTGAGTATTACAAAGTGACCTTCTGGGTCTCTTTTAATGGCTCTTTTTTTAAGTGTATTTCATCTGCTATGAGTATTGCTACCCTGGCTTTTTTTTTCCTGTCCATTTGCTGGGCATATTTGTTTCCACTTTCAGTCTGCATAGGTCTTTTGTTTTGAGGTGGGTCTCATGTAGGCAGCATATGTGTGGGTCATGATTTCTTATCCACTCAGCTGTTCTATGTCTTTTGATTGGAGCAGTACACCACTTACATTTAAGGTTATTATTGATAGGTACTTATGTATTGACATTTTTTCGTACCTGTATCCCTCTCTCTCTGTGTCTTTCTTTCTGTTCTTAAAGCAGACCCTTTAGCATCTCTTGTAGAGCTGGTTTGGAGGAGGTTTATTCTTTGAAGCATTTTTGTCTGGGAAGCTCCTTATTTGACCTTCCATTAATTGAGAGCCTTGCTGGATAGAGTAGCCTTGGTTGCAGGCCTCTGGTTCTCATTACTTGGAATATTTCTTGCCATTCTCATCTGGCTGGGAGTGTTTCCATTGAGAAATCAGCTACTAGTCTTATTGGGGCTCCCTTGTATGTTACTTCCTGTTTCCCCTTGCTGCCTTTAAGATTCTCTCTTTGTCTTGGAATTTTGCCATTTTAATTATGATGTGTGTTGAAGTGGGCCTCTTTGGGTTCCTCTTGATTGGGACTCTCTGTGTTTCCTGCATTTGCATGACTATTTCTCTCATCAAATGAGGGAAGTTTTCTCTCGTTACTTTTTCAAACAGGTTTTCTATCCCTTGCTCTTCTTCTTCTCCTTCTGGTATTTCTATTATATGGATATTATTATGTTTCTTGTTGTCATGAAGCTCCCTTAACACCTCTTAGTTTGTTCTTCCTGAGTCTCTTTTCCTTTTCTTGCTCTTTCTGAGTCTTTTGTTCTACCTTGCCCTCCAGCTCACTGATCCGATCCTCTGCTTCATCTATCCTGCTTTTGATTCCTCCTACTGTGTTCTTCAGTTCAGAAATTGTATTCTTCATTTCCTCTTGGCCCTTGTTGATAGTTTCTGTTTCCTTTTTCATGCTGATGTAGTTTGCAGTGACTTCATTGTAGTTTCCCTGTAGTTTTTGGTAATTTTCTGTGAGCTCATTGAGCTTTCTGATAACCATTGCTTTGAACTCAATATCTGATAGTTGATTTTCCTCTATTTCATTTAGTATTGTTTCTGAGGCTTCCTCCTTTCATCTGGGGATTGTTTCTTTTTCTTCCCATTGTTTGTGAGATTCTTCTTGGTAGCCCCAGCTTCTTAAATTGGTCTGTTCTGACTCCCTGGGTTTATGTTGTGAACTTCTATAGTAGAAGCCCTGTGAGATTCAGTGGTGAAGTCTCCTTGATATGAGCTCAGTGGTCTTGGGCTGTTGTTTATGTTGGCTTTCTGTATATCTTTGGGTTCTGGTTGTTGTTGGGTCTTTCTTTGGTGGGTCCCTCCCTCCAGCTGGTTAACTGAGGATCACTCTGTCCACCACGTCTTGTATTCTGTTGTGCAGGTGTGGACAGGTTGTATTGAAGCTGGTTCTTCTGTCGTTACGAGGTTTTGAGGCTTCTTTCTCACGATTGTTCAGTTGTTTGTTTTGGGTAATTTCTCCACCATTCAATTGTATTTCCAGATCTGTCCTGGGTGGAGGTTAGTGTGGCTTCCACTCCCTCCTTCACCTTCTTCTATTGTTATCTGTTGGTGGTTCCTTTGTTCATTGGTTTCATCTTCCAGCAGGTATACTGGTGTTTACAGCTCCCACCTACAGATGAAGCAGCTAGAGCCAAAAATACCACAGGAGGAATAGAAACACTTGTCTAGCTGGCACTTCTAATGTAGCTCGTAACCTGGTTGGCCAAGCTGTAAAGTAAAAACTAAGGTAATCTAATCAGATCTGGCAAGGCATCAGCCCCCAGGAGAAATTAAGAATGTTATTTGAAATATATATTTATACCTGCTGTCTTTAAGAACAAAGTTTAGTCTAAGTATGTATATATTGTGCTTTGGTTATATTAACTACTGATAGTAGTATATGCATATACCTTATAAATAAATATACATATTGGAGATACATACTCAAACTTGCTAAGAATTCTTCATATAAACATTTTGGAGTCCACCAGTTTAGGTAAGGGAAGCATAGAGCTGCTTGTCTCTCACTCTCTGCTGCCTATAGAGTTTGGACTTGTTTTGCTAAAGATGTTGCTGTAGCATAACCAGTGGGATATAGAATAATATCTCTTAATCCATTGAAGACAAGTCAAACATATGAAATTCATGGTACTGCATTACATTTCTGTGTAAACATTTCTTGTGTGTAAGTAAAAAACAATCCCTGCCCTGGAGATTTTTAAAAATCTAGTTTACAAAAACTAAGAAAGCATAACAAAGCAATATATGAATGCACACCTGCAAGATTATGGAACTTCTTGATAAAGAGGCACCTAACTTGATGTAGTACATTTGTTACTAGAAAAAATGTGAATACATTTCATTTCTGTAAATTTTCCTGCAATTCTGTGTTATTTGGTAACTAGCAAACTAGTAGCAGCGAGTATAAAACAGATCCTTCCAGAAAAGAAGTTAACCTTGTCTGACCACTCGTCTCAGCATTCCTATCATATGTGATTTTAATAAGTCTTTTATATTGGGTTGGCGAAAAAGTCCATATGTTTTCTTCTGTAAAATAAAAGATACATTTTTTCATTTTCACCAATAATTTTATTGATTTGGATCTTTTGAGTATGTCGGCTATCTCCCATTATTGGCTTCTAATGGGCAGAGGCCATGGGGGCTGCTAAACATCTTGCAATACATAAGATAGCCCCACAGCAAAGACTTCTTTGGCCAAAATGTCACTAGTACCAAGAAACTTCACAAACCACTTTTAACACATTCGATCAATCCTAGCACTTTCTCCATACACTGCACAGATTTTTTTTGCATGTCAGTTGCATTTTTACCTTTCTTGAAATAATAAAGTACACTATGCCCAAAAAGTTGTATATTTTCTTTCATCTTCAATATTAAAATGGCCACACAAAGATTCACCAATTTTGATAAGTTTTTTAAATGTACACTGATACGACAGCTGTCACAATACAATCTAACACAATTGTTTCAAATGAAGTTAAAGACAATGCTACTAGAGTCATCTTACAGAAAAACCTTTTGCCCAACCCAGTATATCCATATATTATTTTTAATATGCTATTCTTATGTGTTCAATGACTCTTAACATAATAAAAGATATAGTGCTGGTGCTTAAGAAATATTTTGAAAATTAAAGGAAATGAAGCCTTCTCAGAAAAACCCAGAACCCTAAAAGGTAGCCATTATCCACAGGGATGGCCACACTTAATTCCTACAGAAGATAACTTATTGAGATCTCCCATATCAAGCTTGAAGGGTCAATCTTAGTCCTGGGGTTCCCTTCCTTTTAGCAGAGCCATGACATGGGCCAGCCCTGTGGGCATCAACTTAACAAATGTGCTGATAATCAAAGTTCTTTTACAGCCACTGCTTATTAAGCACCTAGTGTATGCAAGGCACTTATGCCGGTGTTATTGTTTTATTTGTTATAGTACCTCTGAGAGATAGGTACTATTATTATTCCCATTTTATAGATGAGGTAATGGAGGGTGACACAGGTTAAGAGACTTATCCAGATGTCACACAGCCAGGATCCAAATGGAGGTATGTCTGATTCCAGAATCCAAATTCTTGGCCATTCTACTGTGCTATATTCTATGTTCTATGGTACTGTGAAATAGTGCTCATGTGTTAATTATGGCTTCAATTTTACATTTTAGGGGCTGGGGCAGTAAGTCACAGGGAACTGTTGTCATATCTTGGAGACACGTTTTTAATGACCCTGGGGAAATGATACTTGGTCGGGGTTGTAGAGGTTTCTAAATTCTAGAAGTCAATAAAATTTACGTTCAGTCTGACTTGAGAGATAGTTCAGTTTATAGTGTCCTAACTCAGATAACAGAAGAATGAGATCCCTGGAAACTTTGAAAGTCTATGTCAGGTTACTTTGTGTTACATTCTCTTGTAAGCAGAGATGACCTCACATTTTCAAATTTCCCAAGATGAAAATTGTTGGTGGTCATACTGTAATCTCCTCTCCAGACCCACAGTTGTTTTTTTTTTCTGGCCAAGACCACTGAGAGTACTGTTCTAATATTGATTGTATAGTAATGAATGACCCAAAGTCATATTAAGTCTTAAAGATGAGCCTGAGTCACAAAGAGAAAATTAAAGTATGTTCATTATACTTGGGTAGAATATATTTTAAAAGATTTCCATCAGAAAAATAATTAAAACAAGACACTATTTCTCTTAATTTATTCCTAAATAAAAACAGGATAGAGTAAATCCAGAATCTCTGCAGGGAGAGCATTACGTGGACATTACATGGAGGAAAATGAGGAATAGCTGCCGCATGAGCTAAACATGTAGCTATCTGTTTTTCTATGTATCTGTTTCCTCCAGTTGTAGTTTTGCTCCACTGAGTCAAATTCACAACCTAGTCTCCTAATTTAAAGGTGAGGAATTGGTACCTGGGAGGCAAATTCTTGACAATATTCCTCTGGTCATCATCACAGCATGCAGCCCAGAGCGTACTTTTCCCTCCTATCAGGCACGCACCTGTAGCTATCTCAGAGAGTAGAGATTTTTAGGAATTCTAAATCAGAGCCATGCAAGAACTTTAAGCTAATCAGTAGCACTAAACACTCTAAAGCCTAAGTAAATCTATAGGATAGGAGCCAGGTAATATATATGGAAACCTACAGAATCTGTCACACTTTATCTCCCTTTCCCCCTTACCCTTCCACTCCTCCTTCCTTGCTTTCTCTCTTTGTCCCTTTTGTGTGTCTCTATTTATTTACTTTATTTACCTCCAGCTTCCTTTTCTTGCTTCTTGTTTCCCTTCCTCTCCATCTTTATTTCTTCATTCATATATATATATATATGCTTATATATATATGAATATATATATTCTTTTTTGTTCCCTCTCTTATGCTTTCTCTTCCCTTCATTCTTTCCTCCATTCCCCATTAATCACCCATCATATCACAATAAAATTCTATATATTTAAATTAATAACCATTAATGTTCACTGGATAGCAAATAGGTTGTATTTATTACTCTAAAGGTAAAAAGTCTCCCAGTTTAGTAACAGTTTACATATGCCATAGCTTAATGATGGAAAGTTTCCTTTTCAGTCACAGCCCTCACCAAAATAAGGTCCCTTTGCCCCTTCCTTTACCATTATCATGTTTTTTGTCACTTCTCTCTACCCTTAAGTTTGGTGAATAGTCACTTTTTTACATTGCGTTTTATGTCTGTTACTTTCTTTAATAATGGGGAAGCTAAAATTGCTACTTAATGTGAAAGAAAGGTTATGAATAATTCTAGTACTCTTAAGTTTCTGGAGTCCAGACATGCCACATGTGCATTCTGTTCCAGAAGCTCTGATGAAGAATGGCAGAACTTCTAGATGATTGAAACCACTCATGAAAAATCTGTTGTTTAACTTTAGACTAATGTATGGTTGATTTGCTTTTCTTCACCTATCCAAACAGGGGTTTTTAATTTTGGTTTTAATTACTTCTTTGTCCTGAAAAAATGATTGCCTGTACTATAAAGGCCTTCTCAGTTCAGTAACTTTCCACTGGTTAGCTGATCACGATTGTCAATGTTTTAGAAAGTGAAGGAAGGAATGAGTGAGTGAGTGAGTGAGTGAGTGAGTGAGTGAGTGAATGGCTACCTAGCTAGATGCACTTACATCATTTCTACTGCATGCTATATTGTTTATGATGAGCCTTGTAACTAAGGTTTTGTCTCTTTTCAGCTGTTTTTTTTTCTTACAGTTTCCAGGCACTGTCACAAACACTTTGAGTCTTTGATAGCTAAATTCTTAATTCTTTTTTTTTAAAAATGTTCATTTCATTAAGTGCTATTTAACATTAGATATTAACTTTGACACATGTTAATGCTGCTTCTCAATTAGGAGAAATATATTCTTGGGAAGGTGCCAATTTGAATTGACTATATTTGAATTTGGTATGTGAATTAAATTGTTGTTTAAACCTACTCATCCATCATATGGGTGATGAAGCAGCCAGCTGGGTTTTGTACATAAGTGGACTTTTTTCCCATAGCACTATTCAAACATTAGAAAATGGACTCCTATTGTAGCAAAGAGAATTTGATACGAATTTGCTACAGGATCTCATTGTTTGTGTTTCTTAGGCTACCTAGAATTTAAATTGGCAGACACTACCTTGGTATAAAATGTTTTCCATCGGAAATATTAATATTTTAAAATCCCTTTTTCTCCTGCATATTTCCAGTAGACAGGAAGTCTAGCTCTATTTACTCTTTGTCTATTAATGAATGCTATTAAATTATGATTTATCTTCTTTAGGCAGAGCTATTGAAGGTATGACATCAGAACTGCCAAGTAAGGCACGCATTTAATTTTAAAATTACAAAAATAATCATTCAAAGGTAGCAACTAAAGTATAGATAGTAGAAAGAATTTTAGACTTGAGTCAAGAATCTGGGTTACATCCCCACCTGCATCACTAACTAGCTGGGTTACCTTGAATAAGTCACTACCCAACTTCGAACTGCATAAGGCTTTGCTTCTATAGTACATGTTCTTTATACAAAAGAGAGTAGGGCTGAAGGAAGCTGAATGTTCTTGTTTATCAGCTATCCACACAAATCTAGTAGTTCCAATGTCAGTCTCCAGTTGCATTTTTCACCTTTTTAAATAATCTTTTAAATCCTTGCTAGGCTTTCATTGTTAGTTCATTTCCCTAGGAATTTGCATTTGGAGATATTGAGGGCTTCCTACTGTTTGGAATTTTTCTGTGTTCATGAATTTAATGAAAAGTTAGAGTTGCTGAAAAATATGAAAATTAAAAATCTTGTTTGAGTGTTTTTGTAGAATCAGACTGTTTCTATCATGACTAATCCACCTTCACTATTTCAGAATGTTGAAGTTTTTGAGTCTTTGTATGGCAAGGCATGATTGTCAGTTTCTCTTATCATTAGCCTTGTAGCATTCTCCCACCTACTTCTTCTGAACATTAATTTTTTTAAAGCCCAGGATGATTGAGCAACAAGGAAAGCTTGCTAGCCTGATCCTCAGTTACATTTTTTAAAATTTCCTTAATTTGAATTTGAAATGCACTGAACTAAATTTCATTATTTAGCTACAAAATACAGCAAACAAAGTGATAACTTGCCTCAGATTATAGATAAATGAATAGTATGGTAGTGTCAGCATGTGTATTATTTTAATGTAAAAGCTGGAGCTAGATACAAAATATTCCTTATTAAAGTAGGCCTAGCACTGTAATTAAAAAGGCAGACAACAACAAGTGTTGGCAAGGATGTGAGGCATTGGAAAAAACATACATTGCTGGTAAGAACATGCAGTGGTACAGTTGCTGTGGGAAACAATTTGGTGACTCCTCAAAAAGTTAAACATAGAATTATCATGTGACCCAACAAATCCACTCCTAATTATCTTCCCAAGAGAAATGAAAACATATGTCCACACAAAAACTCAAAAATGAGTGTTCATAGCAGTCTTATTCATAATAGCTAAAAACTGGAAACAAACCAAATGTCTATCAGCAGATAAAGTGGACAACAAAATGTGATGTATCCAGATAATTGAATATTATTAGGCAATAAAAACGATGAAGTACTGATATGTGTGCAACAACATGAATGATACCTCAAAAACATTATGCTCTGTGAAAGAATTCAGATACAGAAGGCCACATGTTATATGATCCTGCTTATATGAAATGTCCAGAATAGGCAAATTCAATAGAAATAGAAAGTAGATTACTGGTTTGTAAGAGCCGGGGGAAGGGGAGAATATAGAGTGACTGCTAATGGATGTGGGCTTTCTTTTGGGTGGTGATAAAAATACTTTAATATTGGATAATGGTGACAATTGTACAACTCTGTGAATATATTGGATTAGCCAAAAAGTTCTCTTTTTTTCCCCCGTAAGATGGCTGTAGTAGTGCTTGGCTGTCTTTAACTTCATTTGAAGCAATTTTGTTAGATTTTTATTGTGACAGCTGTCATATGAGCATGCATTAAAAACAACTTATCAAAATTGGTGAATTTTTGTGTAGGTATTTTAATATTGAAGATGGAAGAAAATGTGCAACATTTTCAGCATATTATGCCTTATTATTTCAGGAACCATAAAAAGACAACGGAAACACAAAAAGATTAGTGCAGTGTATGGAGAAGGTGCGGTGACTAATAGAACATGCCAAAAATGGTTTGTAAATTTTGTGCTAGAGATTTCTCACTGGATGGTGCTCCACAGTCGGGTAGATCAGTTGAAGTTGACAGCGATCAAATTGAGACATTAATGGAGAACAATCAATGTTATACAATGTGGGATATAACCAACATACTCAAAATATCAAAATCAGTAGTTACTTGTGAAAATAAAAAATGTGTCTTATTTTACAGAAAAAAGTAAATGAACTTCTTGGCCAATCCAATACTAAAACTATTGAATTGTATACTTACAGGGTATGAATTTTAGGATATGTGAATTACGAGGGCTATGCAGAAGATATTCAGCCATGTAATATGAAAAAAAAGAGACATGTATTGAAGAAGATACAAAGAAACATTGTACATGGGACAGTGATGCCTCAGTCCCCTTCCTAGTAGGCACCTTGGGACCTCACACAGTTCTCCTAATCACACCATCAGCTGCCGTCTTGTATTTTCCTGAATCTCATACACAGTCTGATATATCTTCCCTTTCAAGGGTGATTTTAGTTTTGGGAAAAGGCAGAAGCTGCAGGGCAACAAATCTGGGCTGTAGTTGGAGCTGAGTCATCTGGGTGATTTGGTATTTCACCAAAAACTCTGCATGAGATGTGATGAGCAGGCATGTTGTTGTGATGAAGCTGCCAATCACCAGTTGCCCAGAACTGTGGCCTTCTGAGTCATCCAAATAGTTTCCATGGAGGAATATTCAAGCCTAATGCAAAATTTGATGTAGATTCATTGCTTTATTCACTCAGACATTTTGAATGTGACAGTCATACAGTACATGCTCACTCATCAGTGTGTTGTACAGTGAAGTCATCATTGTTCACACATGTGCATTCCAGTCCACTCTCCTTGGCTGCCAGGTTACATCCTTGTCATACAAACCCTTCTAGTTATATTAAGAATGGCTGGACTTTTTTGGGACAGACCATGTATATCCAGATAAAGCTGTTATATATTTAAAATGTTATAATTACTTGAAATTATCAAAGTGTATTTAAATTAAATTTTGGCCATGGGCTGAGAGGAAGGGGTAATAGGTAGTTAGTATTTAATGGGTACCATGTTGTTTCTTTTCAGCAAGATGAAAAATGTTCTGGAGGTAGATGGTGGTGATTCTTGTACAACAGTATGAATGTACTTAATCTCACAGCACTGCGCGTTTACAAATGGTTAAAATGGTAAATTTTATGTTACTGTATTTTACCACAATAAAAAATCCATAATCACCAAAATTACACTTTATATTATTCTAATGTGTAAGGCTTTTCTTCTTTTTAGCAGGAAAACTGGAAATGTGATTGGCCTTTTGATTTCTATGCATGAGACTCTTCTGGTCTGTGTTTTAGAACTTCCCTCCAGTATGTGTAGTATGTGTTGGTGGGAAAGGTGGAGTTTATGCAGATGGCTTTATCTTGGCTTTAAATGAGAACTTAAGAATACTTTTTAAAAATCTTTTATTTGCCAATAAGAAATAAAAAGAAGTCAGACCATAGGAAATTTATGTTGTTAAATTATGAAATACTGAAATGCTATTCTCAGATTATGAATTATCACAGATTTCCTGATTTTCTTGGTTAATCTTGTCTCCTTCCTTGATTGGGAAAAATCATTTATACTTTATATAGAACACCACTGTGTCTGTCTATGAGCATTTTCCTTTGCATAGCAGGATAGAACAACCACCAAAATGCATTCAAAATACAAACATAGGTATATATTCATATAATACAGTGGGTAAGTTTCAGAATGGAACATGAAAAAAATCCAGCAATGAGGGAGCTACTGAATAAGGAATTCAGTTATTTCGAAAGGTGATGGAACTTTTTCTTATGATCCCAATCAGTCTGTAGGCTCTAAATTTGTAACCTCTAAGGACTAATCTGTGAAAACATGTCTAAGACTAGATGCTATACAAGATCTATGCAACATGTTTGAGGATCAATGGCGTAAATGCCAGGAATGCCATTAATATAGTGTACAATCAGAAGTATGTTTGTTTTTCTTGACCAGGAAGTGGTTTCTTTTAAAAGTACAAGGAACCCACGGTACCTGTGTACGTGTTTGGGTCTGTCTGTTTTCCTATTGTTGCAGGAAGAATTATGATCTTACATTTTGTCCTTTATAGTTGGGTTTTTCTAGAGTTTGACATTGTGGTATACTGCCTTTGATTACAGGATCTAGTCAAAGTTGATATACTCAGAAATCCATTGATGTGATTAATGGTTTCCTAATCATATTGTCTTTCTTAGCTTTGCCTTATTTCCTTTAGTCTCACAAATTTTGAGTCATATCTTGAATTATCTTTTTTTAATGAGCTACTATATTAGATTTTATTTATTTATTTTTAGAGAGATGGGAAGGGAGGGAGGGAGAGAGGGAGAGAAATATCGATGTGTGAAACAAGTTGCCTCTTGCACGCCCCCTACCGGGGACCTGGCCCACAACCCAGGCACGTGCCTTGACTGGGAATTGAACCACCGACCCTTTGGTTCGCAGGCCACTGCTCAATCCACTGAGCCACACCAGCCAGGGCTTGTATTATCCTTTATAGGGATCTGAAATCCTTGTGAGTATTTTTAGTCTGTATTTTGCATGATTCCTTTCATTTTCTTTGATTTCCTTTTTTGCTTGAGGAAAATGAAAGTTTGATTTTTTTTTTTTTTTTGAACTCTGAATGCTATTCTATGGTAACTGGCCATCCTAGTATGAACTCTTAAAATAACGTTAAATATATATATATACTTTTTCCACCAGCACTAGATCCAGAAGTCTTCCCATAAGTTTCCACTAGTATGGTTTTTATTCTCCTCAAAAGTAAAATAAATCATTTTCAGATTCTATGAGTAACAGGAAAGTACACTAGGAAATGACTGTAGAGGAAATGTGATTGATCATTCTTTATATTTGAATTGGTCACAAGATTGACTAGTAAATACAATCTCTTGAATTAAAAGATGACAAGTAAAATCTTTGGGACCTTTGAATACATTTGAAGATTATTGGCACCTCTGGCACCTTACTGATATTTTTAATCTCTTCAAATGATTGTCTGCATTTGAATTTAGGAACTCTCATATCTAGTGATTGCTTTAATATTTGCTTTGTTTTCAACAGTGCCCTTAAAGATAGCCGTTTTCCCCCAATGACAAGGGATGAACTGCCACGGCTCTTCTGCTCAGTGTCTCTGCTCACTAACTTTGAAGATGTCTGTGATTATTTGGACTGGGAGGTAAGACTATAGAAAAATTTTAAAGAGAATGGAAAGTAACTTGTGAGTAATTGTTTAAAATTAGGCCCAGAAAATAACTCTTTCAGCCCATTCTCTACTATAGTGAAGATAGAGAGTAACATGAATAAGTAAACCTCAGAGCTGATCAAAGAGATATGAAGGAGTTTTTTTTTTTTTTTAAGATTTTATTATTTATTTATTTTTAGAGAGAGGGGAAGGAAGGGAGAAAGAGAGGGACAGAAACATGGTGTGCAACCTGTTGCCTCTCACATGCCCCCTACTGGGGACCTGGCCCACAGCCCAGGCATGTGCCCTGACTGGGAATCGAAACAGTGACCTTTTGGTTCACAGGAGTTGTTTTTTTGGTTTTTGTTTTTAAGGTAAAGTTCCATGTGTTGTTTTAATCCCAAACTGAAACTGCTCTTCATTTTTGTCTTATTACTTCTCAGAAAGCCTCATAAAAGCTGTTAATAAGTAGTAAAGAAGACTGATTAGAATTTATTTCTCCTCTTACTTACATCCTGATGCCCTCTGGTGTAACTGCCACCAAGCAGTTAGGTGGTCAGAGGATACATCTAAGAGTCAAGGAGCAAAAGCGTTAGGGTAACACACCACCTGGGGAAATACACCAGTTTGTAGATAATGATAGAGCATTAGTTAATTAGAGTTAAATTATGCTAGTTAATTCTTGGCCACCTTTAAGGTTATGTCTTGGGTATCT
Source organism: Trachops cirrhosus (assembly GCA_028533065.1). Lineage (NCBI taxonomy): Eukaryota > Metazoa > Chordata > Mammalia > Chiroptera > Phyllostomidae > Trachops > Trachops cirrhosus. The sequence goes on along the minus strand of CM052552.1, from coordinate 1,993,885 downwards.
CTGTGCATTGCCATTATTGGAGTAGTCTATATTGATCATATTTTTATTCTTTAATATGTGGGGTTAGATTTTTTAAAGGAACCTCAAAGATTCTCACAATAACTTGCTTTGGTGGTTAGGAGGATATAGTCAAATGTATGTCTGTGAATCTTTACACACAGACATGCTCACATTGAATGTCTGCTGTTTTTAAGACACTATGTTACATGTATAAAAGTACTAAGATTTGGTTCCCACAATAAACAATCATATAGTCTAATAGAGAAAGGGAGTATACACAAAGCACAAAAACTAAGTGAATAAAAATAATAATAAATAATGTGTAAGAACACAACTTAGGGAGTTCAGTGGTATACATAGCATTCTCTTGCACACACACTCATAAGTGGCATGATTGTATCATTATGACATAACATGTTTTAATTCTACTACCTTTCAGAATGCCTATCCCCCATTGTAACTGAGACATTTTGCCTTGTGGACCAATCACTGTCTTGATAGTTAGTTGGATTTGAGTTTTAATTTTAGCATTGTCCTGTTTCCTAGTGAGACTTTAGACAACTTTTTCAATTGCCATTCAGTTTTTCCACATGCAAGATAAGACTTTTATAAAGTTCTTAGTCTTCATTTGAATAACTTCTATGATATAAATTATTGTTGCTATACCACAGGTATTTTTTTATTTTTAAAGATTTTATTTTATTTTTAGAGAGGGGAAGGGAGGGAGAAAGAGAGGGAGAGAAACATCAGTGTATGGTTGCCTCTCACAGGCTCCCACCTGGCCTGCAACCCAGGGTTGTGCCCTGACTGGGTATCAACCAGTGATGCTTTGGTTTGCAGGCCAGTGCTCAAACCACTGAGCCACACTGGCCAGGGTGCCAGAGGTATTTTAAAAATTCTGCAGAGTAGGGTGAAAGAGTTCCTTCTGGGTTTGTTGTAGGGGTTTTTGGAGTATTATCAGAATATGAGAGCATCTTAAGTTTTTTGTAAAGGAAAAAATAAAACTAGTTGATAGTGTTGATCTTAGCAAAGCTAGAATGTGTAAAGCCTTTTATACAATTAAACATCCTTAATCGGTTGTTTGCTATAAATTTATTGTTCCTATTTGAATTTTACTTAAACAGAAGTCTACCAATATTATAGAAATATTGCATAGCACTTATTTTTAAATGATCACAAATCATATCCCCTATTGACTAATATTATAGTTTGGGTGATTCTTTTACTATTTAAGGCTGTTCCTTCTTCTATAGCTAGAATTTTATTTCTGCTTTCTGAATTTCAAGGTGCTATGTTATAGTGAGGGTGGGAGTAATAACAGGGAGGAGAAGCCTGATATCTAGGGAATGACTGAGCTACAAAAACACTTTTATCCTTAATGGCAGCCACTGAGTTGGAAGTGTAGTTCAGATATGTGTGTGTGCATGTGAATGAATGTATATTACATAAATGTGTGTGCATGTGTTTGGCGGGAGGGAACACTGGGAGAATCCAACAGTTTTTAAATAGGTATGGGTAATCACAGAGTCCCTCATCATCTTCTTTAGCCCTCTTCAAGCACTGTCTACAGCTAAAGTTAACCTTGATATGATTGGGGTTTTATGTTCATGACATGTATCAGCTTTGTGATAGGAAGGTGGGAGGTCAAGCATTTAAGAATCAGTACTGTGTACTCATTCAGGATTTATTTATCCTATCTGGTTTCAATTTCAGGAAGATTCTATATTGCTTCTGCTTGGTGTCATATATTTAATACATTCCTTAAGGCTTAAATATTAAGCCTTAATGGTATCTATTTAGTGATCCTTTCCTGTTAAAGTACCAACAAAAAACACAAACTATTTTAGTACTTTAAATATATAAGCACTTGTAAGTGAATTAGGTACTGCTACAATGGCTATGCTAAAAGGAAAAGACTGTACTTTTCAGTTAGTTGTCATAATTTAAGTTATTTTAGCATAAGGGAAATTTGTTCCCAAAGAGTAAGGGTAAAAATTACCTTTTAAAGTATAAGAATGCGATTTGGGGTTGAAAAAACTGTACCATGGTCAGTGATTGTGATTGAAAATAGAACAGTATTATTGTGGAATGATGTTATAAGGGTCATCCTTAATAATTCTGTAAAGGCATTGTTTAAAAGTATATGTCAATACATTCAAGTCCTATATATATACCCAAAAGAAATGAAAACAGATGTTGAAACAAAAACTTGTACATGGACGTTCATAGCAGCCATATTCACAAAAGCCGAAGGGTGGAAACACCCCATGTGTATGAACAGATTAAGAGATAAACAAAATATGGCATATCTACACAATTAATATTATTCAGCCATAAATAGAAATAAAGTACTAATACATGCTACAATGTTAATGAACCTTGAAAACATGATCCAAGTTAAAGAAGCCAGACAGAAAAGGCCACATACTGCATGATTCTGTTTATATGGAATATCCAGAATGGGAGAATCCGTAGAGATTAGTAGCATATTAGGGTTTCCATGAGATGAGGGAAGGGGTGAATGGGAGGTGCTGATTACTAGGTACAGGGTTTCTGTTTGGGGCGATGAAAAAGTTCTGGAACTGGATAGTTGTGATGGTATACAACATTGTGAATATACTAAAATTATTAAAATGGAAAGTTTGGTGTTATGTGTATTTTACTACAATAAAAAGAGATATATGCATATGCATAGATGTACTTATATCTATTTTTATAATAATATATTCTAATTTACTGAAGATGAAAACTTAAAATTCAAAAAATATAAAGAAAGAAATTCAAGACATTCATAATTACACAGTTCTGACATAAGCACTCTTAACAGTTTGGAATGTCTTTTCCAATTATTTTTCTGTGTCATCATATCTATAAATCTGTATATTTGTTTATGTAACTGAAATTATATTGAATATACAGTCTATTAAAAAGAGGATTATGGGGAAGTCTTTTTAATGGTTTATCTTTGTATAACAAGTTTGTCTATATTGTGAAAGTACACATTTCATTTTGAGAGACATCACACTGTCAAATAGCTATAATTTTTCTTCCAAGAATGAAATATCCTGTTTATCATTAAGTATCTAATTTTAACCTGAAATGCAAAGTGCTATATATGTTCATGCCAGAGAGGGGAACGGAGATGATTACAGAATTTTAATAGGGAATTTTTAAGTCAAAGATCAGGAATGAGTATGTTTTACATAAGCAGAAGCCTTTAACATGGGGCTTTTTCTGGTGGAAGTACCATTTGAGAGTTGACCCCCACTGGCAAAGCGTGTTCCTGGAGCAGAATTCCTAGTTAAAGAGACAAAAATGCCCAGATCAAAGCAGAGGGAGGGCAATGTTTAAAAGTCCCGAAGCACAGAGGTAGGTAATTTAGATAACAAGAGAGACATCCCTGTGGTCATGAGGATGAGGGACATGACCAGCACTAATAGCTACCTAATTTTCAAGTGATCAGCAAGCAAGTGAACTGCCACGGGGCTGGCTACCATCTTACTCTCTTCTTCATCCAAGCTTCTTAACAGCCTGTTTTGGAACGCTCTGTTTGTAACATGTCTCTAACTGTATAATGGCACTTAGTAGGAAAGTAAGATTCACATCACACTTTGTTTTAGAGGCTAGAATGCTTGTATTTTATATGCTTCTATTTGATAATATAAGATATGTGTGAAAAAATGGTTTCAAAAGTGGATGTAATTAATTTCAAGTCATTGTTGAATTGACAGAATGATCAGTAATGTCTCCATATGTTATTATTTCCTCAAAACAGTCATTATCACATTTAAAGTGAGTTCCTATATGTAGCTTCTCAAGGAGCCTAGGTAGTCATTAAAAACAGCAAAACTATCCACAAAAGGCTGTAAAGACAAATTGGAATAGTGGTTCCCTCTTTCTAAGAATGGCTGATCATTGCCAGCACCATGATCTATTTAATTGCCCTGGTAGGTATGAGAAGAATGAAAAGTGAATGACTTGGAGGGAAAAATCATTAACTGATAAATTGAAATGTCTACCTACAGGGCTAAAATTGTTGTTAAGTGAGTAAAATTGCTTCCCTAGGGAGAAATCTGAAGTGTTCTGCCTTGTGTTTGAAGACAATAACTTATTACCATTGTTCTATGTTCTTCAATTAATAAATAGCATTCTCTTAATTCTGAATGACAGGATGATTGACAGACATGGTGCTTTAAAAACAAAGAAAAACTCATGTAGCATGTTGGAGTCCTCTAATATGATATACAGCCTGAAACTTGTATAGTTACACTATTTGGGAGCCATGTCTCTTAATTTTGAAGACGTGAAAGGATATAAAACCAATGATATTATAATAGCTAGAGTTTAACTTGAGGGATAATTCTGGGTATGTCACCTTGTAGCTGCTCATTTTCAAGATGATATAAATGAATAAGCTTTTTGTTGGTAGAAGAACTTGTATATAGCAGGTATCCTACCAATGATCTTGTGGAAAGCTCCTGTAGTAATTTGCTGACAGAAGGCAAAACATTTTCTAAAATGCATCTAGTCAGGCATCTTTTATTTCAGTGTTTAGAGACATGATCATTTTGAAGACATGAGGAACAAATAGTTTCTATATCCTAAAGTAGACCAATAGACCATATTTCAATAGATTAATAACATTTTCATAAAGCATAGGGCACTTTTTGAGATATCCAGCTCCTGGATCACTGCTGTCTCACCTGTACATAACACTCACTTGGGCAAAACACTGCTGTCCTAAGATAGAGTGTTCTTTTTTTAACACCCAATACTTAGATGGAATCATCCTGTGCTGGCTGGGGCTGGCGAGCATGTTATTGTGTGATGTCAAAGATCTGTCCCTGCCGTAATAAAGAAGGAACTTCTGCCCTTTCCGACAGCTTGGATGGACCTGCAGATTATTATGCTAACCAAAATGAGCCAGTCAGAGAAAGACAAATGATCTCACTTTTATGTGGAATCTAATGAACAAAATAAACTGATGAACCAGATGCATGGATACATGAAACAGACTGACAGCTGTCAGAGGGGAGGAGGGTGGGGAGACTGGATAAAACAAGGTGAAGGGGTTGGCCAAATAATATATATGTGCATCATCCTTAGACACAGACAACAGTGTGGTGGGGGACAGGGGCTGGGTGGAGGCAGGCAAAGGGGAAGGGGTGTCAAAAATTTTTTAAATCTGTCCCGGCATTTTAGAGCTAGACTACAACCCTTCATCACACTCTGTCCCTAAAGTACCAAAGCATCTGTCACTGTACATGAGCTTGTTGGACTCCTGTACTGAGAGAGCTGCACTTCACTTTAAAAGCAATCTCAAAGCACACCTCTTGAGCGATCACAGGTCATTCCTGAAGTATTTGGTTGCAGTTAATAATATCATGCTTTGTAACAACCTTCATGAGAGTAAACAGATGAAATGAATAAATTGGCTACCATCATTATCTCTCATTTATTTTAGAAGTTCATGTTGTCCTTTTCATCTTCCCTCTTCCCTTAGAGATTTACATTTTTCTAGCTCCTCTTAATTACCACTGAAAACAAAGTTCCCATTCATACACAGATGGTTAGCATGACTCACTAAGTCACCAAGTGAAATGTCTTCTAGTTGTATGTATATGGTCTGTCTACCCCCTTATTTATTTTCCTCAACTATGATATACACCATGTCTTGCTTCTCTTCTAACTTAAGATTCTGGCCTTAAAAACCTATATATCTATATTGATATCGATATCAATATTTATAGATATATAAGTATACATATACTTATATACCTATAATAGATATATAAATATGTCTATTATAGATATATAGATATATGTTTCTGAGATATATATATATTTCCTAGATGTATGGAGCCTATATCTATATGAAGCCTATACACACATACACACACACATGGGGGGCGGACCCGAAAAATCAGAATCTATTTATTAAAAACTGTGTATTTATTCTTACATCTTTAAACTTCAGTCACCTTCAAAGTACTCTCCACGTGATGCAGTACACCTAATTGAGACTTTTTTTCCATTGCTCAGAACAGTTTTTGAATTTGTTGATTTTGATGCCTTTTAGTGCTTCCACTGTTTTTTGTTTCACCTCTTCCACATCGGCAAAATGTTTCTCTTTTAGGACAGTTCCATCCAGGGAAACAACCAAAAAAGTCACTGGGGACGGGATCAGGTAAATAGGGAAGGTGGGGCACAGGGGTCATGCCATTTTTGATCAAAAACTGCTGAACACTCAGCATGTTGTGGGCAGGTGCACTCATAAATCAACCATCATGAAATGGGCAAACATGTTGAAAGAGTCTTCAAAAAAAAATTCCCTGAAGCCAAATGCAGCCTCTCACAATAACGCCAGCTGGTACAGTGATATAGATGGGTTCCTGGAACACTCACCTAGCAGGGGAAGCCTGTACTACAAAGGGCCTGCCCTCTACAAGATAATTCTGGGGTTTTTAGGTCTCCCCTTGTAAATCTATATAAATGTAGATATATGAAGCCTATATATCATATATCCATCTAAACTCATACAGATCTATATATCTATATATAGACTATATCTTTATATCTATATACACATACAGACATATAGGCTTTATATGCTTTCATACACACACACACACGCTTTATATATCTGGGGAAATGACTTTCAGTGTACTCTTAGGGAGCTTGAGATTTTTATATAAGATGTCACTATCCTTACCAATAATTTAGCCTTTGTCCTGATGCTCTACTCTAAATGTTTTTCAAATGCTATGGGACACTGGGAAAGGAATGTTTCACGTTTCCTGGCCACCTAGAAAGAATTTGCTGTGAACCAACAAGTTAGTGTATCAGAAGCCTAGTGAGGAAGCAAGCCAAACAAAGTAAAGTAACATCTAGAAAGTGATTTAAGGAATACAAATTTCCATTAGCTATTGGTACTCTTAGTGAAATGGGCTGTGTTGTTCATTCTTAGACCTCCTCCAGTTGCTTCCTGCTTTCTTTCAGTTTGTTGTTTGGTGGGAGGTGGGGATGTTTTCCTGCTTCCCACAACTCTATCAACTCTTCTAGCCCTTTCCTTAGTAGTTGCATTATAGTGTTCTTTCCTGTATAGTTTGCCTCTGTGTGTGTGTGTGTGTCTCTCCAGCACTTAATAAAAAAGAGTCCTGCCTTTTGGGAATAAGGAGATTCGGGTTCTCTTCCTGACTGCCACTACCCAGCTTGGTAACCTTTCTGGGTCTCCGTTTCCTCATCAGAATGCTAGAAAAGTTGGACTGCATAATACCCAAGGTCATTTGGGTGCTGACAGAGTGTGATACTGTAAATCTCCTTTTAAAAATGACTTCTGTTTCATTTTACTCCCAGAGAATGAATCACCACTAACTGTTGAGAAGTAATAAGAGGTCCTTAACTTTTAAATTAATTATTGCTACCTTAAATGTAGGCAACAAAACTAAAAAAAAAAAGTTCAGTTTTTGAAATTGCACATTCTAGATTTCTTTTTCACTAAATAATTTTCTTTAGGAAGAAAACTGCTCCATTCTAAACCATACATAGCTTTATTTTATTACTGTACCATCCCTGTTTTTAAGGCATCATTATATGTATAAATCTAAATTAAGCAAATATATTAGGGCTTGATTATTCACTTTACAATTAGACATTTTGCTTTGCAGAAAGACTCACTATAGGGTTGCTTTCTTGTCTTCTTCATAACTAAGTTTACATAAATTCAACTCATGTAAGTTTTTAGGAACAAATCTCTTTTGTAGACTGAGTAAAACCATATTGAGTCAGATAATCAATGTACAGTTCTAACCTGAATAAAGTTTTTCTTAGTTTCTTATCAGGCAAACAATATTATTTTATATTAGGTACATTTGCCAAGAGGTGTTTTTCACCTCAGCTTTTGAAAAACAAACTAATTCACATCTCTGGATTTTAAGAAAATTTTAAAACTTTAGTTTCCCTGTCTATAAATTCACATCCCCTTAATAAAAAGTTAGGAATACGTTTTTCTCACTTTTGACTAAAAGCAGGCTTTTTAATTTAAAGGTCACTTGTGTTGCCTGAACTTTCCTTGGAAAGCTTCAGGATGTTCAGTTTTTAAGGAATGTTCATTATAATTAATCATTACAGAGAAATGGGATTTTCCCCCCTTAACTGCACTCTTGAGCTGTCACAGGTTCTCTGCAAATCCATAATGCAAGAACAGTTTCTTTCATTGAAAATGATATATAAACATGTTTGGCTTCATAACTTTTCAAAGCACTTCTTCATTAGCCATGCTTTATTTAAGGTCTTAACTAATTCTTTAAAAGTTCACGGGGGTAATTATTACCTAGTTCAGGTATTTTAGAGCTGTGTGTATGCTATTAGTTAAAATAAACATTATCAGATCGCTGTTCAGTAGCCTTTGTGAAATAAATTGGCAGGCTTGTGTTCCTGACAGACAAGATGTCTAACTCTCCTACATGAATCAAAATTGGCACTCATTGGTCCTTGGTTAAGTAAGCTGTGGAAAAGCCAAGAATTGGTCCGTGGGGACTAAACTACTTTCCAAGCTACAGGTAACTAATTTGCAAAGGATTTTAGAGAAGAGCAACATGTATGTATTTTTCTCAAGGAGAGCTTTGCTCTTGTTTTGCACCAAATAACAACAGAAACATATAATCTCATCTGAGATAGATGATGAAATGGTTTTTATAGTAAACTATATTAAAAGGTTACTTGGGCCCCAGTGATGGCTTTGCAATCAATTATCATTTTACATCATTTTTCTAGTATTTTTAATTCATTTTTATGTTATTTTTTCTGCTTCTAAAAGTGTCTCACTTAAAGGAGATTTGAAAGCAAGGACAGCTACAGGAACTGGTCAGATCATAGATAAAAACAGCCTAACGATTTATATTGATAGGCTGCCTATTGTCAGGCTGTGTGTGCATGTGTATGTAGTGTGTGTGTATGTGTTTGTGTGTGTATATATTCCTTTGCAACATCTCAGTTCCTTCAGGAGATTATTTTTTAAATAATAAAAGCAAGTGTTGTCCCTAGGTGGACTAGAATTCCAGGTCATTTTTATTTTCTTCTTTATACTCTTCTAAAGGGATTTTTTGGTAATGTGCATGTACTATTTTTGTAAACAAAAACATAGTTCATGTTTACAATTGTTAAGGTTTACAAAAGTAAAAATTACTGAGTTAAAAACAATCGCCGAAACACTGTTTTTTCATACTTATTACATTTTATTAGTAACTTTGATAATATTCACAAACATCAAAATGGGAAAAGCATACAATGAGAAGCTAACTGTAATCCAAATAATTTTGATAAGTCTGAAATAAGAGTATAATAAAGGGGAAATGTTTTTTACACAATAATAAACTGGGAATTAGTACTATGGTATTACCATTTAACTAGATCCATTACTGTTCTTAGTAATTATTAATGTGCCAAGAAAGGAAAGAAAAACAAAATAAATCTTGGTGCTAAAAAAATAGTAATTATTATTAATGTGTAAAAGGTCAGTCTTCCTACTATGTTCAGTATTGTCACTCTTTATGTAGTTTAAGGTATAAGAATGTGCAACACGGAGCACCTTAGAACAGATCCAGTAGTGTACCAAACCAGGGCCTTACTACTGCAAGTGTGGTCCTTAGATCATCCGTGTTGACATCCCGTGGGAGCTTGTCAGACTTGCAGAATTTTGGTCTCCACCCAACCTACTGAATTATATCCTGCACCTCAAGAAGATTTTATTTGAAGGCAATTTGACTGCACATTAAAATTTGAGAACTGTGACCTAGAGTTAGAATTTATGTTGTCAAATATGACGGGATAGGTAGACTCATTGTCATCTCTCTGAAATGAATCAGTAGTAAGTTTGGAGAACTTACATTATTCTTTAGAAAGAAAGAATATGAAAAATGGATTTTCATTTGAGAGCTTAGTAGGAAAATAATTAGCTACTTACTATCACTACTAAAATCCATACAGAATTTTAAAGTAAGCATAGTTATTATGAGATTGCTAGCTATTCATTGGGAAATTAAAAATAGGAACTATCATTTTCATGGGATATACTTTTTTGTCCACTTGTTATCCTTCTAAACTCTTCCCCATAACCTCAAATTTTGGTATAAGTGACCAAAATAGCAGAAATCCCAGACTCAATTTGCCATGGCTAATCTTGGGGATACATCACAGCAGTCCTTGGATACCAGGTTACAGTGACAGGTCTAAAATGTTCAGTTTATTAGCATTTAGTGCTTTTTTTAATTCATGGGATGGTTTTTAATTAAGGGTGGCAAATGCTTGAAAATAGAATTTTTATCCTTAGGTAGCTTTTTTTGTTGTATAGAGCTGCGATATGACCTGCCAGTATCATACAAATTTCATAAAGAGATCAGTAAGTCTCTTGAACTTTTACAATAATTAATTATTTCTAATGTTATCAAGTCACCCAAGTAAATACAGAAAGCCAGACTGGGAAACAGATTATGGAATGGCCTATAATCAACAGCGAATACTCTGATCTAAGATAAACTCTTTCTCAAATACTTTGGGCAGAAAAAGAAAATATAAACTCAGTTTTTGCTCTTTTAATATAGTATATTTTATTAGTTTGTACTAATAAATTCTCATATTACAAAGGCAATTTAGTACCAGAATCTTTCTTTTGATATTTGAATTATCTGAAATAACATAGAACTGTACATCAAAAAATATCATTTGGATAAACAAAAAACAAACAAGCTAAACAACAAAAATTTTCCTTTCTTACAGGTGGACATTGCAGTGCACCTAATTTGGTTTTCTTTTTTAAAGTCCCCAAAGACAAAAGCAGGAGAAAACCTAATTAAAGTGAATAAACAATTTGTTCACTAAACTACTGGTCTTCGGCATGGCACCATTTTCTGTTTTCTGCTGTTTAGATAAACGTTCTTCTTTGTCTGGTTCTTCTCTCGCTCTTTTTACTGGTCCACATGCACCATTTTCATCACGTTCATCATCACTGTCAAATTTCATTTTCTTGCCCTGAAACTGTACTTTTCCTTTAGCAGAGCCAGTCTGAGCAGCTTTATTTCCCTTTAAATCTGCAACCTTTTGACTTCCATTTGTTTAGGGATTCCTGTTGATCTTCTATGATTTTTTCAATGCTTTTTTTTCCAGATCTCCATGTAGTACTTCCCATATGACTTCTTTGTTCCTTAGTTGTAGGTTACCATTGTTGGCATCTTTGGCTTTATCCAGTTCTTCCTTAGCTTTTTCTTTGAATAGAATTATTCCTTCTTTTGCTCCTCCAGCAAAGCCTATCTATTTTATATCACCATGATTTGAGAAAAGGATGTGCAAATCTTCTCTACAGGTCTGATCATCTAAGGTCCCCCCAAAATTTCAGCCAGCAGCCAATCTTTTCTTCTAAATACTTGATTTCAGCATTTTCTGCTAACTTTTGTTTTTCTTCTTTCTCTTGTCTAGTTCGTAATTTAGCTTCCACTTTATTTTGCTTTCCACCTTCATTTTTTTGCAAAGTAATCTTCTTTGAAAAGTATTAGCAGATCTGTCTGTACTTTTGCCCAGGGTTCTCCACAAACCTTTTAGCAGACTCAATGCTATCAAACACAGCAAATACTGACCCCTTAAATGCTTTGTGCAATGTTCTTCTCATCTGAATATTTAGTACTTGACCTTTATCTTCTAACCATTCTTTTATGTCATCAGGGGTTGCATCAATAGGAAAGCCTTTAATATAAAGAGATCTGTTTTTTACATCGTTTTTATACTCCTCAATCACTTCAGGGAGAGGTTTGTTTGAAGATCTTTTGATTTTGGTTTTATATTAACTTATTTCCATGAGTTCTGCCTTTGACTTGCTCAATGCTTTTACTATTACATTAAAGTCTGTTAGGTGCTTTAACTTACTGAATTTTATCATTATTTCCAAAGGTGCCCAGCCTTCATCCAGTTTGATTTGTTCCTTTAAAAATTTGTCCCATGGCAAATTAAAGTCACCAAAATAATGCTCAATTTGATGACCGATTTTAGCCTCCAGAGCAGCAATTTTTTCATCGCCATTTTCGGCCATTGTGGCTATTTTTCAGGTCCTGGTCCAGCAGACCCAGGCCAAAGGATCACTAAGGGTGACTGCTGTGTCTCCTCTTAGCACCGCCAGCTCACCTTGCAACACTGTTTTTGAAATTTATTAGCTATCCAGAATCTGAGGTGTTCTTTATTAATAATTGTTAGATGTAAAGTGTTCATTGTTAGTCAGATGGGCACCTTCAAAACAGCAGACTGACTTCTGAAATTGGTAGGTGGATTCAAGCAATACAAAAATCACAACTTTGAGGATTTGATGGGCAGATATGGCCAATATGTAGTCTACATTTTGGGGGGTAGCATCAGAAGAGGGGAAAGTGATTCATTAGAATGTGCACAAACTGTCATCAGCCTTTATGATTAAAATCTTAATTTTTCTTGCCCACATATGAATCATTCAGGAGGATAAACTTGGAGTAGGCTCACATTTGGAATATTTTCCTCCCCTATGTTAAATTTGCTTTCATTGGTAAAGAGAAGAGTCACTGTCTTCAGAAGGCCGAGCTGGGAATGGGGCAGAAGCTACTGTGGGGCTGTGTGTGAAAGAGTGGATCATGCTGCACTGTGGTTTTTGTGCTTTTAGGAGAAATGCCACATATAGCTTTTTCCTCCTAAGAATATAAGAAATGTCAGACTCTGGATCAGACCCATGGATTGTTCAGTGCAGTGATTTTCTTTCTGTCTGTGGTACCACAGGGCATTTTGTAAGAAAGCATGCGTATCTTCTATGATGCCAGCCTGTAAATGTTAGGGGGTGTGTCAAACATCCTGAGCTACTCTCATTAGGAACAGCGTCCTTTTATTCAATGGATGGAGCTGGTATATGGAGTGTGGCAGGCCAGTCTTAAGTGAATGACTGACCAGTGACTGCTTTGTTAATTGTAAAGCATATTTTGCAAAATATCATCAACAAAGACATTTCAAACAACTTTTGATTCTTCTCCCTCCTGATATTTTTTTTGAAGGTGAACTTACTGAAAATCAGTGGAGTGAGCTATGGCCATATTGTTACAGGAAAACCCAACATTCGGTTCTGAAAATGGGGAAGAGTGGAACTAACTGTGGCATTTGCTAAGACGTGATGAACCTGAGGAAGTAAATTGCTTTTATTGGCCAGGATGTGACCAGGGGCAGATTTAGCTTTGAGGGTTAGCACTATGGAGGTAATTATGGAACCAAATGATCCAAGATTTGGGCGGAGCCTATTGGACTTAAGCCAGAGCACATTTCATAGTCATTGATGCTTTTAGACAGATACCTCTGTTTCATGCTTCAATATATCCAGATTGTTTTCTTGCTGATTAGGCTCCCGAGTAAAAGTGATACCCTTCAGTAGTACTGCTAGTGGATTATAAGACTAAGACTTGCCTTATAGACAGACTAGGGTATATTAAACTTTGCAATTGTGAGGAGCATAATATGGACCATGTATTATAACGGTGTGGGAGGAGGGCAGTTTTTAATGTTCCTGTATTGAGAGTCACTGCATTAGAGGATAATAGTTTTAAATGAACCTGCATTTCTAACAAGGGACCAGATAACAAGGATAAATGAAATCTGCAGACAGTCTGCAGCTTCATTTTAGCCATTATTTATAATCTCTTCTCCTACCAAACCTTTTATTGTGTAGCAAAATTGATTAATTTGCATGTATCTCTTCTCCCTGTGCCCACATGCTCTCTGATACAGGAGTGAACAAATAGAGAAAACAGACAAGAGAGGAAACAGGATGGGGCTGAGGCCACGCAGAATTGGGATGCATAATCCCCAAGTGAATAATGAACCCCAGAATAATCAACATATCTTTTAGGGTCCTAACATTAATCTTGATGTTTAATCATTCTGGGTGATGTTAAAAACAAAAGACTGTGTAATAGCATTAATGAAAAAAATCATTTGCTATGGAATGGTTTGGAATAAATATGGCTTTCTTTTTAGCATGACATGCGAATCTATTGAACTGGTCTTAATGTTCCCACAGCACACACAGATCCAGCTCTGTTTAATTCCATATCCTTTTATCTGTAAGTCCTACATTTAATTTACTACCATTCTAGTTGATTTATAGCTTTGCTCAGCAAAAGTGCAGTCTTGATTAAAAGAATATTATCATAGCTGATGGACCTTGAAAGCATTTTTTTCTGAGACCTTCTAATAATTTTGAAAATGACTGCAAACTCTGGTAAAACTAGATTTGCAAGTCTCCAGTTTTTACCCACCTGGCAGTCCTTTGGGCAGTGGTAGTTTAGGGGTATGTTTGGTGATGTAGTTTTCCCATATGCTACCTTCTTATTCATCCTGAGAAATGGAAAGTTACTGTGATAGAGTTTTAGAGTAAGTTTGCTTCAGGGAATCCCAATTCCCTAGTTAGTTGATCTCTTATCCAGCTGATAATTACAACTACAGCCTTTGCCTCTTGGGATGCTGCTGGGCTGAAGGATCTTCCAATCTGTCTCAGGGAAGATTCAATTATTACACATAAGGGTTATATTTGGAGTTGCAGCTGTGACAGACAGATGCCGCTCTCAAAAAATAGAGAATTAGTTTTGGTGCTCATTTCAGTGGAGATGATTTAATTTGCAAAGCCAGTGATTTCCACAGGTTGGCCAGATTTGGTCGGTCTCCATAGCAGGCCACTTTCCACTCTCCTGTCTTGATTGCACAGTATGACTATTTGGTGGCATTTCCTTACTTCTAGTAAGGTAATGGTGTTGTTCAACAGGTGACAAAAAGCTATAATACTTTGATTTCATTTGCAGCGTTATTACCATTGTCCTGATTCCAATAGTTGAAAAAAGGGACTGACTCTGGTTAGAGCTTTGTACCTTTGCAGAATATATTTTTTACCTTTGAAATATGTTACTTCTCACAAAGGATTCACTTTAAAATTACCATACTTGCAGTTCAATTTACAGGAGCTTTCAATTGTTCAGAATCATAGGAACACAGAATAGAACTTAAAATTGTAAATGTGGCACTAATTCAAAATGGGAGAAATCTGATTTTTTTAATATCAAATTTGATATTGGGGGCCTCTCAAAATACATTAGTGACTCAATTTTATTTGTGAATAAGTCCATTTCTATTTTGGTGAACATATCTTTCCAGTTTGGTCTTAGTGAGATATTGTTCACATACCATAAAATTGGTCTTAAACTTTTAATTGTTAAATTGCTAGGCTTTAAAATCTCTGAAATTTTTGTTGGAGAAAGGATTTATATTTCTAAATCACCTTCAATTTGCCTAGATTACTTTTTTTCAATACATAGCTACAGTTTGTCAGAGCTCAACTGATTAGTACAGGCTATCTAGTTAACCTAGAATAAAAATCAGTGGGGAGTTTTCTTTTTTCAAACTAGATACTTGCTGAAACATTAAACTCCCTAAAATTCTGATAAGCTTTGCAGTCCCCTCCCTCATTCCCACCCTATACCAGTTAAACACCACTGACATAGTCTAACACTCTCAACCCATGGATAGGGAAATATTCTTCCTCTCACAATTTTTATTTGAAACCTCAATAAGCACCAAAATCCTTTTTCAATTTTAACATGATAGATTTTTATAAATTGAGCCAGAGATGCAAAATTCACTTCAGTGAATGATGGGAGCAGAAATTATTTATGCTGGATATTTTAAAAAACAAATTATGAAGGATGTGATAATGTTAAAGATTTCAAAGTCACTGACCAGAAAGTTAGTATATAGAAACTATTGTGAATTTGTTACTGCCTCAGTACTGTGTCAGGCACTGGGGAGATTAGTAGATGTCCTTTATCCTGCAAATTCCTGATAGCTAAGAACTCTTATTTCCTCTCAGCTGTCCACAGTCATTCCCCACAGGGCACGGGAGGCCTGATTGTGTTAGTTTTAAAACAGCTGCCCTGATTGCATTTTCAGCAAAAGGAGATTCATGAGAATACTGATATTAAATAGATAGAAGAAATAGCCAAAGAGATAGAAGAGATAGGCTTGAATAAAAAACATAAAGTGCTCAGAAGATCTGACAGACTCTAGTGGATGGGTGGATTAAGACCTGGGGGAGAAATGAAATGGATTTTCCAGAGGATTTTTTTATTCCCTGGAAGATTGGAAATTTTCAGCCTAAGGGTAGAGGAAGCGAAAGAAGTTTTTATGGACCTCCTTTCCTCTTCTAGACCTTCACAACCATGCAGACAGAAAGAGTAAAGGTCTGATTTCAGTCATCTGCTCCGAAAAGAAGCCTCTTTCCTGGGTAAAACGGTTTATCTGGCCTCACATCTTCCCTCTAGTACCTTGGACAACCTTGCACTTAGGCACCATTGATCTAAAGCAGTCATAGATTTGTGGGAGAACAGAATGGAATTGTTAAGCTTTTGAAATTTCATTTTTATTATCAATCTTTACAAGCATTGTACTTTTTATGATCTTCAGCTCTATATACACTATTCTATGTCAGATATATGGAGAAAGGACAGATTCCTTTTGATTGGATACTAATCAAAGAAAAAGTATATTACTTTATAAAATCATTGGCAAGCAATTGCCCACACTGCCTTAGAAAACCATCTTTTTTAGGGCATCACCAAAAGTTTGTTTCACATAAAAAAAAGTTATATAAGAAACTGCACAAATTCCCTGCTCTAAGTAACAGAAACTTTTATTGCTCTTAAGTTTAGCAATAGTGTGTGAGGGCAGTGATGCAGATAGATAGTGAGGGTTTGTCATTGGCCTACTTTAAGCCATAACACATTGTTTTAAGAAAACCTATATGCAATGAGTGATCATGTAAGATCTGGTTGTTGTTGTTTTTCAGTCTGATCTGTGTTGGCTTCTTCTCTACATATACGTTAAGGTTATATATGTCTTATTCTACACATAACCCCAGAATGATTGTTCTGGTCCCACACAGTATAGCAAAGACGGGCACATGCTGGCATATACAAGTCAATGTTTTCAGTCCCCATGGCTATCATTATGGCTTTCAAACCCAAAGCAAATACTTCAATTATGACAGGCTAGTCTCTTTAAGGGATGAGGCAGTTTGGGAAGGGAGTCAGTAGCTCCAGAAGTTTGAGAACTTAATTTGAATTGGTGATTGTTCCTGAAAACAGAATAGTTGTCTGATTTCTCTAAAGTCAGTTCCTTTGGTCAAGTTCCTTATTGTCATAAGTCATAATTTGGGAGTGGGGGCAGGATTCTTGCCATCGACTGTTTTAATCTATACACAACGTCAGAATGGTTGCTCTGGTTCCAAACAGAATAGCGTAGCCCAGTGCATATTTGGCACATACAAATCAATGTTTTCAGTCTCCATGGCCATCATAATGGCGTTTAAGCCCAAACTCAATACTTTGGAAAGAGAAAACTGATGTGCCCTTCCAAAAACAAGGGGAAAAGGAAGAACTGCATTCTCTTAAAAGTTAAATTATAACTTTTTCTTTCTATTTCTATGAAGAACACTGTACTAATAAAACTGCCAATTTCTTTCAGGTGGGTGTACATGGCATTAGAATAGAATTCATCAATGAAAAAGGATCAAAACGCACCGCCACCTACCTACCGGAGGTTGCAAAGGAGCAAGGTCATTGTTGTACTTTATTTCATATGATCTGGTGAAGAATTTAAACAAATATACAAATTTAAAATGCAATATCTGACCTTGCAGTTATGTCTGATAATTGATCAATGTCAAATTATAAGAAATCATTCTTCCATCACTGCCACTGCAATGTCTATATGAAATCGTTGAATTACACAGAAGTTGAATTTCTGCACTAAAGTTTGACAGCAAAAACGGACGAATGTATACTTTCAAAAAAGCAAAGATTTGTAAAAAGCTGGGTGTTATCTTAGGCAATAGTTTGCTACAAATTGAAGAGCCATTTTCCCTATACCCTTGTACAGTACAAATAAGCCTTTGGTTTGACAGTCAGCCACACAGTTCATTGTCAGCATCAAATATTTCATTCTTTTAGGTGGTTGTCATTACTCATCCTGCTATTTTTAAGATTGTAGGTTTCCCATTAAGGTTAGGAACATTGAGAATACATGAAGTAGTGTTTTATATAGTTGGTCTGTACTTCTTAATCAACATTTTTCTATTGTGCAGAAAAAACATAAACCTTTGTGAACCACCACCGTAACACAAAATAACTTTTCACTCTGTAGTATTTTCTCCTTTGTAGCCACTACTGAATTCTAGTTTCATGCTCATTGAAATGAGTATTTCTTCTTTACTTTATGGAACTATTTTCTCATCAGAAAGTATTTGTAATTTGGTTTTCCCATGTTTAGATCATAAATATGTCAGATATATAACAGCAAAACCCCCACACAAGAGAACTAATCTTGAAGGCAGCTATCTGAAGATTTGTTTGACTTACTTTAAAAAATGTTTTAATCCTATAGTTCCATTGACTTCGTAAAGCATACATAACAGATAGAGGGCTTTGGACATTAGTATGCCATGCCATGTCAGTACCAACAAAAACACCCTTGATTATACCCAAATACACTTGATTGACAACAAAAAAATCCCTTTAGGAACAGCAGTTACCATGTGGGAGTCCTAAAGACTACTGAGTTGGCACAATGACATTTTGATTTTTCCCTTCCTTTTAAAGATACTGTTTTTAGAGGAGAGTACAATGTTTGTGGTTTGTTACTGAAATGTGACTGAGCAGTTACTGCCAGCCTCCTTACCTTCAAACATGGTTGAGATAAAGAAGCCATTGCTGTTATCCACCATAGCCATCATGGATAGCTAGAATTTAAGGTGTGTGGTGGTGAACCTGCTTCTGTACAGAATGAAATCTTAGCTCTTCTGTGTGGCTTTTAGGACCAAAGGAGTTGATGGCATTTGGTGACAGTGATAGCAGACTTTCTCGAAAGTCATTTTGTATTTAACAAAAGGTGTTTTTTACATGTGCTTGACTGTATCTTATCTGATCTACTCTCCACAGGATGGGACCATATTCAGACCATAGACTCCTTACTGAGGAAAGGAGGATACAAAGCTCCAATTACTAATGAATTTAGGAAAACCATAAAACTGACCAGGTACAGAAGGCATTTTCTAGTGCAAGGATAACCAGTACATTTTGATACATATGCTTATAAGCCTTTGATGTGGGTTTTTTTTTTTTTTGATCCCTTTAACTATACTTGATTCTCTCTTCTGAAACAGGGTGGAAATGCATAGCAGGGCCCTAATGAGGGTGGATACAATGGAACTGTGCTTGGCAGTAAAACCTGTACAATGTATGAGCCCAACCTTCCCATCTTTATTCTAGCTCTGTGTGATTACTTTGGCTTTATACAAGCAAATCCTTTGGGCCTTTACACTGCATTATTGAAGAAAGTTACCTGAATTAGCTGTTGGCTAGCTTTTGACATGGCTTAGCAGAACCCCAGGATTCTGATAAGCAGTCCTCAAATTTGAATTTAAGCTTAGAATTTTGGCAGTGATAGAAGTGTCCTGAGAAAGCTTGCTGAAATATACATTTAGGCTAGACTCACAAATGCTAAATAAACCTCTACATGGGATAATAGAGATACTTATTTTAAAAGGAAAATATCAAACATTTTAGGAAAATGGGTCGTGGTTTCTATTTATTTTAATTCCATAAAACCACATTGAGTGCCTACCATATAAAAATGGACTCTCCTCAGTTCTGAGCAGTTACAGATTTGAAAATGCCTCCATCTCTGCTCTCCCGGAGTCCACAGTGTAAAGGAAGGGCATGTACAAAAGCGATTTTTAATATAAGACAGAATGTGATGGATGACATGAGTTCATAAAGTGGGGGAGGAGGAAGTCCAGGAGGGTTGCGGGTAACAGAACAATTTCAAGGAGGAGGTAGATTTGAACCTAGACTTAAAAAATAGGTGGAATATTTGACAGGGCAGAGTGTGGGGGAGGAAAAGGATTACCTAAAAGAAAACTTTGTGAGTCAGTGCATGTAGGTGGCCTAGAACCAATACTGAGCAGGTTCTGAGGAATGTTCAGTAGTGCAATTTGGCCAGTCTTTCAGTGTATGTATAGAAGGTGGTCATCAGAGGAGCACATATGGGAAAGAAGGTAGATTGGGTCAGATCATAAGGCTTTTGAGTTCCAGACTAAGAAGTTTAGACCTGATTCTATAGGCAGTTGGTAGCCATTGAAGGGTTTTAAAAACAGATGGATTTAGGGAGGTGTAAGATTAGAATTGGAAGCAGAAAATGAGATAGAAGACTTTGCCATTATCTAAGAATCTCTGCCAGCAACCCCAAGGGGGTGAAATGGGAGCCTTAACAAGAGCTGTGGCAATCAGATGGGAAGAAAGGAGGGAACAGATAAGAAAATATTGTGGAAGAAATGGAAGGACTTAGTCATTATTTAGAAGTAGGAAAGAAGAACAAATCAAAGCTTTACTCTACATAAAAGGGATCAAGGTGATCCCTTTAACCAAGAGAGGACCCACAGGAGGAGAGTCACATTTATGCATTGATTCTGGATTTCAGGTGTGTTCTGGGATATCTGTATGTTAATCTCCAGTATGTTACTGAATGCGTGTGTAGAGTTCATGGACAGAGATGGTGATTAGGGGTCATCTGTAAAGAGGACATAGTTGAAGCTGTGACGATAGGGCTCATTGAATAGGGACAGAGCATAGGGTCAAAAGAACTGAAGGTAGAAATGTAGGAAAATCCTGCAAGGCAGGGATCGGATGAGTAGTCATAAGGAGCAGTCTGAGAAGCAGGGAAAGGACCAGGAGTGTGTGGAGTTGCAGAACCCATGGCATGAGAGAACTTCACAAAGGGGGTACTGAGCAGTACCATAATGAAGATGTCAGCAGCAGGAGGAGTGGCCTTCTGAAAGAGCAGTGTCCGTGGAAGAACAACCTATAAAATTATCTCCAAGGTCCCTCCTAGCTCTGACACTGTCATGTCACCTATTTCTTGATGTTAACTTTGTCTCTTCCCTAACTTTCTTTCAGGTACCGTAGTGAAAAGATGACCCTGAGCTATGCTGAATACCTTGCTCATCGCCAGCACCATCATTTCCAAAATGGCATTGGGCATCCCCTTCCACCATACAACCATTATTCCTGACACTGAGCCGCACAACCAGTCACTGGGCCTCTCTGCAGACCTCTTCCCAGGAGATCCTACCCCTTCTTGGTCTAGCTATCTCTTTTACTGTACCATTTTATGATGATAGTTTCCGTTGCCATGGTGAAACTTTGACATAGTCAGTTAAGATCATCATGGTAACGGGTAAGAAAATGGCATTCGTTAAGAAGATCAACTTTTATTATTTTAGATCATTTTTTTTGCAGCATATATTACTTTGGGGGGTTTCTTTCCTTACAATATTATATAGAAGTTTGCTTTGCTATGTCAATCAGATTTCTATCTTTCTGTTCATCTTGCCTTCATTTCCAGTCTTCTTTCCTTCATTCTTTCTTGCCTTCCCCCCCTCTTTTTTTTGACTGTGGATGGAAGAAATTGTGCAGTTTTTAAGGATTTTGCTTAGGTTTTTCTTTAATTTTCCTTAGTAAGGTAATTTTTCATAGCTGAATTTGAGAGTAATTCATATGAAATTCAGGTATTTGTACGTTACTCTTGAATTTGTTGAAAATTAATTTTGTTATGAGCTTAGTATGTGGGTCTTCACTCCTTAAGTATATGTTTTTACCATGGTTAAAATATATGAACTTTAGTTACAGTATAAAACATTTGAAGGTTCATGATAGAGCTTGTCACAGAGAGTGAGAAATAAATCATTTTTGCCATTGTGCTGGTTAGCATAGGACAGACTGCCTCATCACTATATTAGAACCAACTTACAAACTGAAACACTGTCTTAAGAAAGTACAAACTACCTTTCAAATATGTGTAGGAATCATTTTGAAAAGCAGCAAATATCAGGAAAAGAGCAGATACAGAATTTAGTGCCTTTGAGAAGAATATAATTAAGTGGAATTAAGAGGGGTTAGAAAAAAAGGCAATTTAGAGAAATATTCTTGTAAACTCTTACTGTTTCTATATTGTGGAACAACAGATTGGACAAATTCCTTTCTCAAGTATTTTTTTAAGCTGAAAAAAATTATTTTGAGCAAATAACCAGAAAGAGACATGTGTCTATTGTGTATTAATTTCAATTTGTTAGCTTTAGGTTTCAGTAAGTCATGATTGGCCAGAGACAATTTTAGCTACCATGTAAAGGAATGCTAAAGATAATCTAGTGAAACAAAAGTTCATATATGCCATGATTTCAGATGTTTGTAATGGGGACAATACTGGAGTTTTAGAAATACTATAAAATAGCTTGAATCTCTTTCTGCACTACATACTTTTGATAGAAACACATTTACTACGTTGATATTATGTTACACCTATAAAAATGGAGTTGGCATTTAGATATGATGTAGTTGTTAGTGCCGAGATCATTTGCAGGGCTAGGCTTCCCATGATGTATTCAAAGAGAACTTCCTAGTGTCAGTAGGAAGTCTGTATGTATATCCCCAGGAAAAATGACAGAGGATTTTGGAGAAAGATTACCTTCAATTTACGGTAGTAAATGTGTGTGTGTGTGTGTGTGTGTGTGTGTGTGTACACATTTTTTTTCAAACAGGAAACCAGTATATCAAGTGATGAATATAAGTATTGTGCAGAATATATAGTTTAAAAATATGAGATGTCACTGACTATCAAATGGCATATCTTATACATATAGTTGCTGTGACAAGTGAGAGACCGCTAGTACAGAATTCCAAAACCCTTTTGTAGTTTGTGAGATAATTGGCTAAATTCCTTTTGCTTGCCATTGTGGCAAAGCTAATTGCTTTAGCTTTTGGTGAGAGTTCTTAGAAGTTTGTTGGTATTCCTTCATCCACAGCTTCTGTTGTTGAAACAACCATCTTCAGTTGTGATGCCTTAACTAAGAAGCCAGTTGTTAGCCTGAAATGCAATCTTGGTAGCCAGTTCCATTGAACCTAGAGATCAGTCAGACAGTGCTAGCTGTTGGATTTTAGAAGGGAATTTTGAGTCCTTTCATTTCTATGTGGGAGCATTTTGGAGCAGATTAGTCTTTCAGTACAAAAACAAGTGGCTACCTGATGGAAACTTTTTCATGCCCTTTTAGGGAAACTGAGCACAAGCTGAATAATATTGTCTGCTGCAAAAAAAGTAAAACAAACTGCGGAGAGACAAAATAGATGAATATTGATCCATCTTATCCATCATCTCATCAGTTCAACAGGCTCCTCGTCCTGGTTGAGCTCATGGTTAGAAGTTTTTTCTAAAGAAAAGATCTATTACATACATATATGTGTATACATATACTTATACATACATACATATGTGTGTTTATTTAACGGTGCTAATCAATCTTGAGCAGGACATGTGACTGGTCATGCAGACTCTAAAATCATATCAGATTTTTAAAATTTCTTGATATATGCAGATGTTATACAGATTTTCTTACCAGTGTAATAATGTTATACTGAAGAAATAACCATCCTGCAGGCTTCAGAGGATGAGGTCAGCAATATTTCCCACCATGGCTTGGGGGAAAAGGATAGTTTTGTCTCATTTTGTATTCAAATTAATGCACAGTGCATTTTTGTCTCTACGTAGCTGTTGACTAAAAGATTTTGTAGTGTAAAGGGTGTTCCACAATCTAACAGTGTGCTTCAAACAAATGCTAGACGTCCACCTTTGTTGTATATTACAAAATGTTAAATAAGTGGTTTGAATTACCTTTGAACATGTTGAAATATGTAGCATGTGTTTTTAACTCCGACAAAGATTCTAATTGCACAGGTTGTGTTCTAGCCAGTTGTGGTTTATTTGTTCAGAAACACAAATGTGAATTGCACTCATCACCAGTATATTGTATAAGTTCAGTGATCTTTAAACAGCTCAGAAGTAATACTTGAACTTCATTTGAGTAGCACAAAGTTTACATAGCCCCCCTTTTAAATGTTAATTAGTTCCATTTATGTTTTCCATTTTCAAGTGCAACTGGGTATTTTTCCTCTTGGAAAATAGTATGCATTTTACTTTGATATGTAGCAAAAGGCTTCCATTTCTGGAAGGGTTTTCTTGTTCTTAAACAAGGTCAGCCAGGTACCAGATTCTAAGAGAACAATCCCCACCCCCCATTAAGTGGCCTTCTGACCGCACGAGAATGTGCTGCTACTCTTTCCAGTCCCCTTTACCATGAAAGGTCGATGTAATTGATGGGAAAGTGCGAGGCTTGCTCTTTTCCCCCACCCCACTTAAAGCAGTTATAAGATTTTCAGCGCCGTGCGTACAGTCCCAATGCCCAGCACACCAGGAATTTGTATACTGGCCTCTTTTTATGTCTTTAAATGTGCAGGAAATTTGAAACTGTCACCTGGAATAGGTTCCATCTCTTGTGTGTGTTAGATCAAACCAAAGAAGCCCCCAGCCATGCCCAAATGCTGCTCCAAGAGCCTGCCTTCCAGTCCTTACAAAAACCTTGCAGGATTAAATGTGTTAACTTTTTTATTTTTGTACAGTTTCTAAGTGATTTTTGCTAGTGGTGTTAAATTGAATTAAGTTTATTTGGGGGTGGGAACACCTCCTCCATTTAAATAAACTGGTGACTTTCCTTTTATTTTTTAAAAGCAGAAACCCATTGTGTGCCTCTCGATTTAAGGGTTTCTGATTACATTATTCTTAAGACCAGCATTTATCCTTTATATACAAAGATATGTTTTTCTTGTTTTTTTATTACTGTTTCAGAAGAAAATAAACCTTTTATTTTGCTCTAGACCCAGTAACTGCGCTGGTACATAGAAGCACTGAGAAAACACTTTTGTAACCACCTCTGACTGTTTTTGTACATCAAAGTTGATTACTTTTGAAATATTTGGATCTAGTTTCTAAGTTATTTTAGTGTTTTATATGTTCCCCGAAATCACTTTGAATTGGTCACCAGCATAATGAATATTTGGTGATGTCATGGTCAGACTTGCAATGAGCAAAAGCTACCTGGAGTAGCTTTTCCTTCTTTCTTAGGAACCTGTTTTTTGATTACGGTATGACATCACAGATTACCTGAACCCCCTTTGAGTATAACTAGATATTTCTTCCACATTTATGCTTAATAGTTTGATGAAACTATTGGAAATGGGCATTTTATATGACATGTATGGCTTTAAAATATTAAAAATGAGCAAAAGGAAAAATGAGAAGGTTTATGTGGGTCTGGTAGGTATGGCTGTGGAAAGATATTGCAGTAGTTTTGACACTATTGTTATTACCTTTAATATCATTTACCCAATAAAATGTTAAAACTGAGTTACCATTTGTTGTTTCTTTCTTTAACCTGCCTCATCATAGGCTATCGGTCTTGTGGGTGCCTCTTACTAAAACATTCACAGATGAAGACTTTGAAATAATATACTTTGGAACTGGCATCGATTTCTTTCCAAACTAGCACTTGAAACACCTCACCTGCCTGCAGCTGCTCCCAACCATATGATTTGCCTGCATCATCATCTTGCCTAGCCCTGAACCCTGGACTGGTGAGGTAGTCTAGCCTTTATTGGACAGTCTACCCTGGTCACGGATCTGAGACAAGCATTTGACTTGAATTTCTGGGGCAGCTTAGCTATGCTTAAGCCCATTCCAAATGTCTTCCAGATCCTATGTCATTGGGTCTTTCCCCTTTATAAACTGGTCCACAGCAGTAGCTATGCCATCCAGTGAAACCATCTGATGAGGTGGAAAGCCTTTCTTTTGCCATCAAGTCTTTGACATTTTCTCAGTACAGGATAGAATCTGGAAAAGCTGGTACACATTCATACACATACTTGACATACCACACACTTGTACTTATTACCTGTTACTTCTCCAGTTTCAGAGTGGGATGAGATGAAGTCTTCCCAACTTGAGCTAGAGGGAAATGTCTGAGTATATATGGCAGGGCGACTGGTGCCCTTGACTTTCAAGGGCCAGAGAACATATGTGGTTTGAATAGTGGTCCACTAAGGCAGCCATCTGCTCAATGTTTACCCAGATTCATCATTCAGTATAAGTGGCGCATAGGATTTTTAAAGTGGTTTAGACAATATTAATAGGCTCAGGTAAAATGAAGTTATTTAATGAGCCCATGGCTTTCATTTTTATAGCATTAGTGGTGAATTCAGTGGTCTGGACAGATTTCGGCTTCAGTGATCACACTGTACCTACCTAAATTCTCCCCCGAGTTTCAGCATTTCCTCTTTAGATTTCATGCCCCACTGGGCACCTTTCAAATAGCTCACTGCTCCAGAGGGCAAGCATGGCTATGTGGGATGAGATGGTTGCTCTGTGTTGATGGAAAATACCAGCATGTCAGTATGAGCTGGGGAAAGTCTGCTGCAGGGAAATCACACGTGGATGCAGAGCTGCCAGTCAGGAGAGTCAGTGAATGGGTTCTCCCACTTTGTGCAGCTCCGGCTGCATGAGCTGAGACAAGTGAGGATTCGGGCTAAGCGCTGATGGCTTCCCATCTCTTTACCCAAGCTTTTCACCTGCAGGTGGAGTAGTTTAGCGGGAGGACACAACTGAAGCAGGCCTTGGGCATACTGCTTTAGCCCCACTACATTAAAAAGCCTTTTGTCATCCTATAGCCCATGGTACATTCTCCTGTTCCAAACCCCAAGCTTATTCAAAGAAAGCTTTCAAGAATCAGAGGAAACTGCCTTCACTGGTAAGCACTATTCTGAAGCCACCCTATTTCTTCATCCCAAGAAATTATACTTGTGTTTATACATCCCAACTTGATTATACCTGTGTTTAAAATGAGTCAATATATTATGGTCAGAGTGTATGTTGACTGTATTTCAAGTTGTTTAAATGGACTGAGCCAGAGAGCATGTACTTCCTATAAACAAACACTGACCTGCACCTGCTGGTTGCCATCATGACAGATGATCACATTAGTTTGAAAGAGGTTAGACGTAGGATGCTCTTAAGTCTGGAGCACGTGCTGGGCGGCTGGGTAGTGGCTGCATTACATGCCTCTGCACTCACTGCCAGCCCTGGTGTCCTTGAGCTGATGCTCCCAACAGGCAAGTCACAGAAACTATAAATTTGTTCAGCCTTTAGTCTCCCTCCGTGGTGAAAGAACCTCTGCTATTTAATCAAAGTCTTACCTGGCCCCTCAATATGTTAAAAATACGAGATTAAAAGCAGTATCATTGTTATAAAGTGCAAATGTATAACAATTACTTAGAAAGTTCATGAGAATGATGAGGCTATGTTGATGACTATAAAAACTTGTAATTGGGGTGACCGGTGACAACTGCAATTATAGCTACATTTATTTCCGTCTTCTGTTTTGGCTGCACAACAGCAAGAAAGTCCTGATTTGCACAGATAAGAGGTGATATCTCACTTGTACAGTTTTATGAGAGTGGATAGGCCAAAATTGTGAAATTCCAGTGCACTCACAACCTCCTGAGTGAGACCTGAGAAGGCCTACAAGAAGTTTAGGCAAGAGAAGCATCACTCCTGAGGTTTGAACAGAAACATGTCAACCTGATGGCTCCTGCTAACCCATGGGTGGTCTCCAATTGAATTGCTGTTCTGAAAGTAACACATGAGGTGTTTCTTTTTTTTGGGGGGGGGATTATTACAGTTTTTAAATGTTAGACATTTAAGCCACATGCATTTTTTGAATCAAGTTTTTATGGAAACTTGGGTCAGTTCCAACAGAATGCCAGGTCCCAAGGACAATCTGCAAACCACTGCTAGAGCCCCAACATGCCCAGTTAATTTTGAGAGCCTTTGGCAAGCCACCATTTCATTGCCCTTTCCATTTTGGCCTTTTCCTCCCAGATTGCAGACAATGTGATCCATCAAAATTTACTGAGTGCCTGAGTAAATTTTGCCCCCAGAGGCATGGCACCATGCTTGATTTCAGAATGAATATAGTATCATTTTGTAATAAAGACAAACAGTCTACTCTGGGCTAAATATTCTGAGGGACACACACATTTGGTCTAGTTGGGAAAAGTCATTTACTCTAGAGCCCTGGCAACATCGGCCTGGCTTTACAGGGTTTCCCTAAATGGCTTCCACTTCAGGATGGCATTAGAGCAGAGCTGTGGCTGCCCCTTTTGGGAAATGCTAATTCTTTGGTCCTCCAAAATGTCAGCCAAAACTACCCTGCACTGGTCATGGTCACGATTTGGTGAGTAGAGGAAGAGATTGTTTCTGTTCCCACAGTGTGGCTGTCTTGCTCCCTAACTAGCGGGAATGTGCAAGGTGGTTGGGAGAAATTATGTGCCTGTATAAGCAACAGATTTATGTACATGCTGAATGGTTTTTTGGTGGCTGAAAGTTGTGTTTCTCCCTGTGGCGCTGCCCTGTAAAGGGCATCAGGCCCTTCCCATGAGCAGGACAGAGAGAACAGCACAGGTAGATACCAGACCATTTGCTCTAAGAAGATACCTTGAGGCCTGAGGAGGAGAAAGTTTATAGCATGCCTACTGGATGAAAAAGGATGCTTTAGGGTCGGGGTGTCAAACTCATTTTCACCGGGGGCCACATCAGCCTCACGGTTGCCTTCAAAGGGTCGAATGCAATCTTAGGACTGTATGAATGTAACTACTCCTTAACTAGGGGCAAGGAGCTCCGTGCTGCTGCTGGGTAGAAACAAGGTGGAGGGCCTTGTGTTTGCCACCTGTGCTTTAGGGGGAACGATCCAATCATGGGGTAGGAGGAGAGAGGGTAGGAGGGGTAGACTACCCAGAGAAGGAAATCAGAGTAACTTTCTGAATCACCTGCTACCTAAGAAAGGGCAGGAAGGCAGTATTAAATTTGGTATTGTAAAACAGGAAACAACCAGCACACAATAGAATGTTTAAATCACATTTTAACTGACAGGAAGCTGCAAAGAGTTGTAGCTATTGCCTGAACAGCAGACAGATTTGACACTAGGAGTTGCCATAGTTCCTTTTCATCAAATTAGCATTTCCATCTAAATGGTATTCTGAATCGATCTAAGGTCACTGTGCGTGTCAACATATGTCGATTTGTGCCTATCAGAGTAGGAGACGGAGTTGGCCAGAGAAAGCTGGATGGGGTAATCACATTCCCTACTCCCACATAATCCTGGCACAGTAGAAAGGGTATAGTGGAAGGGAAAGAATGGGAAACCCTCATCTTTTTTGAAGTGTGAGTAATGCAAACATTTCCCTAAACTTTCTCTACTTCAAATATTCAAATGAATTCCAGGAACTCTGCTTGGTGAAATTGCCACCCTGCTGGCATACGCCTCAGCAATGGCCCCTTTCCCAGAATTGTGGTCAGGGACAGTGGATGGCAATAGTGACCTCTGCATATGAAACCATGCCCCTTGGTGACTTGGTTGTTTATCTTGCCTAGCATATGTGCTTCGTTATACTCATAAATGATGGAATTTAAAAAGGGGAATAATAAGGTGTTAACCTGGTTATTCAAACAGGATGGGATTGTTCCTCTGGGGTTACCCCATTTGGATTTGTACCATTCCAGAAGAATCTGTGGTCTTGAAAAAGGTCAAATAGAAATTGCTAAGAGTCAGCACTAGGCTGGGAAAAGGCAGGCAACACCGTCGACTACAGAAGTTTACACAGTGATTCCTGTAAGCTGGCTGCACAGGTCACTTGAAACTTAAAAAGAAGCTCCTTCCTTTCCACCTCTTTTTTTGACATTTTCTTTTATTGAGGTGAAATTCACATAACATACAATTAACCACTTTAAAGTATACAATTCAGTGGTATTGGGTGTATTCACAATGTTGTGCAACCAGTGGCACACTCTGGTTTTAAAACTTTTTCATCACTCCATGAAAACACCCCATCCCCACCATTAAAAGGCTGCTCCCCATTCCTCCCTTGTCCATCCCCTAAGTAACCTCTAATCTTCCTGTCTTTCTGAATTTGCTTAATCTGGATATATCATACAATTGGAGTCATACAACGTGTGATCTCTTGTCACAGGCTTCTTTTACTTAACGTAATATTGTTCAGGGTTCACCCAAGTTGTAGCATATTTTAGTACTTTGTTTTTTTATGGTTGAATATTTCATTGTACATATATACCACAATTTGTTTATCCATTCACCCATGGATGGACTCTGGGCTGTTTCAACCATTTGGCTTTTTGAATGATGCTACTATAAACATGTCTAAGTGTCTGTATGGATATATGTCTTCATTCCTCTTAGGCATGGAATTGCTGGATTGAATGGAAATTCTATGCCTATTTTTTCTAAGGAACCATCAAACTGTTTCCACAGGGACTGCACGTACCATTTTACATTCCACTGATAACAAACAAAGTTTCCAATTTCTCCATATCCTCACCAGTACTCATTATTATCTGTCTTTTTGGTTATAGTCATCCTACTGTGTGTGAAGTAGAATCTCATTGAGGTTTTGAATTGCATTTCTTTAATGACCAGTCATGTTGAATATCTTCTGTGTTTATTGGTCTTTTGGAGAAATGTCTATTCAAGTCCTTTGATCATTTTTTATTGGATTATCTTTTCGTTTTGTTGTAAGAATTTTTTATATATTCAAGATATTAAACCCTTATCAGGTAAATGACTTGAAAATATTTTCTCCCATTGTGTAGTTAGTTTTTTCTCATGTTTGATAATGTCCTATGATGAACAAAAGTTTTTAATTTTTATAAAGTCCAATTTATCTATTTTTTCTTTTGTTGCTTTTGTTTTAGGTGTCAAATCTGAGAATCCATTGCCAAGTCCAAATCATGCAGATTTCTCCCTATGTTTTCTTCTAATAGGTTTAGCCCTTATATTTATTTAGGTGGTTGATCTATTTTGAGTTAATTTTTTTAAGATTTTATTTATTTATTTTAGACAGAGGGGAAGGGAGGGAGAAAGAGAAGGAGAGAAACATCAGTGTGTGGTTGCCTCTCACATGCTCCCCTCTGGGGACCTGGTCTGCAAACCAAGCATGTGCCCTGACTGGGAATCGAACCAGTGACCCTTTGGTTCACAGGCTGGCTCTCAGTCCACTGAGCCACACCAGCCAGGGCTTGAGTTAATTTTTGTATGTGGTGCAAAGCTGGAGTCCAACTTAATTTTTTTAAGATGTGATTATTCATTTGTCCCAATATCATTTGTTGAAAATACTGTTCTTTCCCCCACTGAATTGTGTTGGTACTCTGGTTGAAAATCAATTAACCATAGAGGTTTGGGTTTATTTCTGGATTCAATTCTATTTCATTGGTCTATATGCCTATCCTTATGTCAGTACAACAGCTTGTAATAAGTTTTGAAATTGGGAAATATGAATGCTTTTCTTTTTTCACTATTGTCTGGGCTACTTAAGGATACTTGAAATCCCTTATAAATTTGAGGATTGGCTTTTCCATTTCTGCAAAAAAATTTTTTTTGGCATTTTTATAGGGATTGTATTGAATCTGTAGATCACCTTAGGGACTATAGTCACAAGCTGCTTAACAATGGGGACATGTTCTGGCAAACCTGTCATTAGGCCATTTCATCATGATACAAACATCATAAAGTGCACTTATAAAACTCTAGGTTGTGCAGCCTACTATACACCGAGGGTATATGGTATACCACTGGTGTATATGCAATCCATCATTGACCGAAATATCAAATATGCAGAACATAACTGCGTTACCATATTAACAATATTATATCCTCCAATCCATGAGTATGAGATGCCTTTCCATTTATCTATGTCTAATTTCTTTCAGAAATACTTTGTAATTTTCAATGTATAAGCCTTTTACTTCCTACACTAAATTTATTCCTAGTTTATTTTATTCTTTTGGATGCTGTTCTAAATAGAAGTGTTTTCTTAGCTTCCTCTTCAGATTGCTATATTGGCATATAGAAACAACTGATTTTTATTTGTTGATCTTATAGTCTAAAACTTTCTTTCTTTCCCTTCCTCCCATCCTCCCTCCCTTTCTTCCTTCCTTCTTTTTCTTTCTTCTTTTATTATTTTATTAGCTCTAGTATTTTTGTGTGTGTGCATGTAAGGGAGATATATACACACACACAGGTGTGGGGAAAAGGTTTACAGTTTATATATATAAATACAATAACTAATAAATAATAATACAAAAAGAAACTGTTTTGCATACTCACATTAGTAACCCTACTTTTGTCACTCCCCCAATCATCTATGAATATAGTTTTACTTCTCCCTTCCCAATTTGGATACCTTTGATTTCTTTCTCTTGCCTAATTGCTCTAGCTAGGACTTCCAATGATGAATAGCGGAGGAAAGCAGGCATCCTTGTCTTGTTTCTGATCTCAGGGAGAAAACTTATAGTCTTTCACCAATGAGTGTGTTAGCGGTGGATTTTACATATATGCCTTTTATCACATCAAGGAACTTGCCTTCTATTCCTAGCTTGCTAAAGATTTCATCATGAAAGGGTGTTGACTTGTCACATTCTTTTTCTGTGTCTATTGAAAGGATCATTTTCCCTCTGTGTTCTGTTAATGTGGTATACTGCATTAGTTGATTATCTTCTGTTGAATCAACCACCCTTAAACCACACATGTTAAATATTTACATGTTTGCTAGAATTCACCAATGAAGCCTGTTGGGAGAATTTTGATCACTGATTCAATCTCTTGTTATAGGTCTGTTCAGATTTTCAATTGCCTGGAGTCAGTTTTGGTAATTTGTGTGTTTTTAGGAACTTGTCCATTTCATCAAGACTATCTAATCTGTTGCCATACAACTACTTACAGTATTCTCTTATTATTCTTTTAATTTTTGTAAGGATGGTGGTAACATCCCTGCTTTCATTTCCAATTTTAGTTATTTTTATCTTTTTTCTTAATGAGTCTAAAGATCCTTACATTGTGTTAATCTTAAAGAACCAACTATTTGTTTCAATGATTCTATTTTTTTCTATTTCATTTATCTCTGCTCTAATCATGATTGTTTCCTTCCTTCTGTTGGCTTTAGGTTTGTTTGCTCTTCTTTTTTTAGTTCCTGAAGGTGTAGAGTTAAGGTGTTGATTTCAGAACTGCTCCTTTAATGTAAGTATTCACAGATATAAATTTAACTCTGAACAGTGCTTTCATTGTAGCTCATAAGTTTTGGTATATTGCATTTTCATTTTCATTCATCTCAAAGCATTTTATAGTTTTCCTAGTGCTTTTTTATTTAATCCAATTGGTTTTTTAAGAGTATGTTTTTAGATTTCCTCATACTGAAATTTGTTTTTAGTTTTCTTTCTAGCTTCATTCCATGTGTTCAGAGAAAACACTTTGAATGATTCAAATCTTTAAAAGTTATTTAGACTTGTTTTATGGTCTAACATATGATGTATCCTGGAGAATGTTCCACGTACACTTGAGAAGAATGTGTGCTCTGCTCTTGTTGGGTAGAGTACTCTGCATCTGTCTTTTAGGTCTGGTTAGTTTATAGTTTTGTTTAAGTCTTCTATTCCTTAGTGATGATATTGTGTAAGTGTTCTGTCCATTATTTAAAGTGAGATATACAAGTCTCCACCTACTATAGTAGAACTATTTCTCTCTTCAATTCTGTCAATATTTCATTCATATCTTTTAGGCTGTGTTGTTTGGTGTGTATATGTTTCCAACTGTTACATCTTCTTGATAAATTGATCCTTTTATTAGTAAAAATGCCTTTGTGTCCTATAACATTTTTTTTCACTTAAAACCTATTTGCCTGGTATTATTTAGCCATCCCAGCTGTCTTTTGATTACTGTTTGTATAAAATATCTCTTTCTGTCCTTTCACTTGCAACCCATTTGTGTCTTTGTGTCTAATTGAGTGTCTTATAAACAGCATATAGTTAAATCATGCATTTTAATACCAATTTTGCTAATATCTGTCTTTTAATTTATTAGTCTAACCCATTTACATTTAAAGTGGACACTTACAATGAAAGTTTTTATGTGCCATTGTGCTATTTGTTTTCTATAATGTACATCATTTTTGTTCCTCAAGTCCTTTAATAGTGCATTCCTTTGTGTTTGTTGGATTTTTTTTTTGTGCTAATATACCATTTTGAGTCCCTCTTCATTTCCTTTTTCTATATATTTTATTTATTTTATTAGTGGTTACCATGGGGTCTGTAATTAACATCCTAAATTTATAACAACCTACTTTGATCGCCATTTACTTTTCTTCTTTCTCTTCACTTTAAATAGACTGTAATTTTAGAGCAGTTTTATGTTTACAGCAAAGTTGAGCAAAAAGTACAATTTACATATACTCCCTGCCACCCTGCCTCTTCCCACACAGCCTCCTCCCGCTACTATTAACACTCCATACCAGAGTTGTACATTTCTAGCAATCAGTCAACCTGCACTGATACATCATTATCACCCAAAGTCCATGGTTTACATTAGTTTACCCTTGACATTGTACACTCTAAGGGTTTTGACAAATGTATAATGAAATGTATTCATCATTATAATATCATACAGAGTAGTTCACTGCCCTAAAAATGATCTGTGCTTCACCTAATCATCCTTCCCTCCACACCAGCCTTGGCAACCACTGATCTTGATCACCCATTTTAAATAATTATGATAGATAACATTTAGTTAGTACATATGTGAGCTAAGGACCATGCTATATACTTTTCAACAGTGTTATGAATTTATCATTTTATAGAATAAGAATTGAGTTCAAACAGGTCAAACAGGTCATCAGTTATTAAAGGCCACCTAGCTGCAAAGTGGTAGAGGCAGGATTCAAACCAAGTTTGTCAGGCTCCAGAGACTGAGCTTTTTTTATAATTCACTCTACTGTCTTGATAGGAGGAGCATAGTGGTGACAATGATGGTAAAGGTGGTGGTGATAATGGCAGTAGTGTTGGCATCTAACATTTATGTAAACTTCTCACAATGTGCCAAGCATTGTGCCAAGTACCTTACATAATCAACCCTCACAACAGTTCTATGAAGTAGGTACTATTATTGTTGCCATTTTATAATGAGCAAACTGATGCTCAGAGAGGTTAAATAATAATATTTCTTAAATGCACAGAATCTGCTCAGTGGAGCCTACTGACTGTCACTGAAGACTTCATTTTGACTGTCCACTATCTCTCTGTTGAGCTGGAGATAGCAAAAACATGGGATCGGGTCTTTCCCTGAAAACTGGTTGGTTTGAGTGTTGAAGTTTAAAATCTAGAGACTTAAACTTGTTATTTGACTCTTTCTTTCATAAGGGCACATGAGGTCTGATAGCTCTACTCTCAAAGGCAGCAGACTCTGCCCTTGGCTGTACAACCTTAGATACTGTCTTTCTTGTTACAAGAGGACTGCCCCAGGCTTCTGAATATACAACTAAGGTTCAGAAATAGCCCCGTAATCGGCCTCATCAGCTTTGAAGGGGGCCCCTGCATGAGGGGCCTAAGTAGGCCAACACTTTAACCCAGTTACATGAGGGCAGCTGTAATCTGGGCTGATCATGTCTTGCTAAACTGTTGGCGGGGTGGGGAGAGGGTGGAGAAGATGAGCAAGATGGAATGACTGAAGCCGACTTGGGTCTTCTGAGGGAGCAATGTCCAAAAACTATTTCCTGTTCCCAAGTGTACAAGGATTTTACTGGAGTCACTCCTTCCCCTTCTGGAAGAGCTTGATATAAAGGCTGCAAGGGCCAAGCTTAATTGGAGTGGCTGCCAGGACTGAGGAAAGCTTGGTGGTAATTTCCAACTTCAGTGAATGTCCATGGTTTAGGCTACTCTTGGTTAAGGTGCTTCTTTTCTTTAGAAGGCCCACTAACTAACCCTTCTACCACTTTGTTGGAAGAGATGAAGAAATCGTCTTCCTCTGTGTGGGCCAGACAGCTGTTCACATCAACCCAGGGAGTTCACATCAGGCTGGGCTCATTTCCCCACACCCCTTGTAGCTCACCTCTGGCAATAACTGGCTCTGAGATCTCCCTGGGGAAGAAGGCTGAGCTGTCTGGCCAGGCTGTGGTTGGGAAATAAAGAAACCAGAGTTTTTCCAAAGGGGGTTTCTCTAGCCAGGTGGGTGACTATCATGGGGAAAAGGAAACAAAGTTAATGATCATGGAATTACAGTGACTCAAAGATACCTCAGACTGTCAAATACCCTCTTCTTTAAGAAGCTGCTGATTAAAGTATGTCATGCCATTGCTTATACAATACATCCGAAATTGAGCGATATTAAAAAAATGTGGAAAAAAGTCTTAGGCTCAATAAAATACAGAAACATTTCTTAAAAGTGAGGTACAATCTCCCCTCCATACCCACATGGAAACAGTGCTGAAAATCACAACTCACCTCTGGGCTCTGAGAACAAGCACAGTAACCACACTGTCTGGAAATAGAACCCCCTTACACTGGACACACTTTGTTTAGAAAACCTTTTCACACCCTGTTATGTCACTAGATGCCTCACAGCTTCTCTGGAATTCAGAGAGGTATGACTTGAGCAAGAGCACCCAGGACTTAAGAGGGGACAGAGGACTGGAACTGCAGGCCCCTTCTGACCACCATACTGTTTCAACTACTATACTATGACCTCTATATACAAAAGGTAGAGACAGAACTAGTGAGGATGTAAATAAGTGGCTTTTAAACCCTTTTACCAATGAAATTATTTACACACCCTCAATGTACAACACAGAACAAAATTGGTTTTGTTGTGGGTGAAGCAAGGGGAATGGCCAGAAGCCCAACCACACTACCTTCATCCATCCAACATCCCAAGTGGCCTCTAAGGCACCTCCCCAGCCTCCTTGAAGCTCTGAGGAACAATTTCCTAACCTGTGGAGTAAGGGGGCTTCAACTGTGTTGGTAACATTCTTTTTCTTAAACTGAACTTAGATATTATTTTTATCCCTTTTTGTTATATCTTAAACTTTCCTTTAAAAAACACTGGTGTAGATGGTCAGTTCAAACACATGACTCACAACCTGGAAACAAAGTAAAACCAAAAAAAAAAGTTTGCTTTGAATTATTAGCTGGGTGAAACCTGAGCATTGAAAACTGTCTTTGAAACTCCTCAGGTAATTCTGATATGCAAGAAAATTTATAAGCCCCTGTATGAGTGTTACCTTATCAGGTCCAACATTCCAGAAATCTGAGGGTATGTCCTGGAGTACACAGCAAGGCCCCTCCATTCTCAGGGAGAATACTGGAGAGCCCAGGGTCTTTCTAAAAATATAATATCAAAGTGAATGAGGGTCCTGGGAACAAGGGAAGAGGAAGGCACAGCTGAAGGGACAGCAAAAGCAGGCAGTACCTCTGTGGGCCCCTTGGATAGACAGAGGGGAGGCAGAAGATGAGGGACAATTGGTCTTTGGAGCAGAGGTATGGCTGGGGTGGGTCCTTGGAAAGAAGAATACCCATGGGGCTATGCTATTGGCCCTGTGACCCATCACAGATACCTCAAGGAAGCATCACCCTCCTTGCTAAGACCTGCCTCGTTGTGGGCTGCTTAGGCTACTGTCTGGCTGAGATGTACGAGAAGCTGCACAATAGTTAGGAAGTCTGCTGTGAAGGACAAAGCCCTTTGGGTCATCCACTAGCAACAGGAGCGGCCTTCCCTACTGCCTCCCTGGGAGATACTTAAACACCTTTACCAAATAGTTTAGACATCCTGGATGTGCAATCTAGATGCTGGGCAAATGCTGACTGGGAGAGGGGAGGGAGGGTACAGGCAGTTACAGAGTCCTTGACTATGTATTAGGCCAACCTTGCTTGTTGCCAAGGTTAGCAAACCACATATCTTTTGACAAAGCCATTGCCATTTGTTAAACTGACATCTGTGTATCTCTGTTCCTCCACTGGCTTTGCTGGACCAGAACAAGGGAAAAACTCACTAGGGGCTCAGATGCTAACCATCCCAAGCTGCTTCATACCCCTCCAAGGTGTAGGTGATGCATTTCATGGGCTGGTTGGGCTTTTGCCATGCAAACACAGAGTCTGTGTGCCCTAGAAACAGAGGGGTGACTCTGATGGGGATGAACCTGGTGATGATGAGCCAGGGATACGGCAAAGCAGATGGATGATGCCTTCCTCACCTTCTACCCAGAGGTCTGGGTTAGAGTCAGGTGAACAGATACTGTCTCAGTTCTCTTCCATCCCAACACCAGCACCTCATCCAAGATCCCAACCACAGAGAGCCCTGCAGAGAAGCAGGATGGGCCCCTGAGCAAGGAGGCCCAGAATCTGGAGCTTGAGGTGTCTTGGCAAACAAAGGCACACATCCCATGCAGCAAAGCTCACAGGATGGGCGATAGCTCCTGCTTCGGGGCCAAGGATTCTCCCTCAGGTGATGATGGTGCCTGCAGGACTCCAAGAAAGATCACTGTTCATCTATCACCTTCTGTGGAGCAGGTCCCAGGTGCCAGGGGCTGGAGGGAAAATCAGACCCTACCCTGCCCTCAAGGAGCTCAACAGCCATGAATGAGCCTTAAGGGATTACACAACAGGGGGCAAACTGCAGCCCAGGAGTGAGCACTAGGTGCTGTGGAAGCCAAGCAGAGAAGAATCTGATGTGGACTGGGGCTCAGGGAAGACTGTGCACAGGAACTGACCCTTGAGCTCAGGCCTTTGGACAAGAAGGGGGAGTGGAGAGCTAAGAAAACAGCACAAAGAGAAAGGCGAAGAAGTGGGTAAATGTAATGGTACAAAAAATGGAGTATGGTATGCCTGGAGCAAACAGTCTCCCCCTGTGTATAGTTCCTGGGAGGCCTGGGAAGGAGATGAAACCTAGATGTTTACAGGGCCCAGGGAAATGAAGCAGTCAGATTTGCATTGGAAAGCTGCTGCCCACAGTAGGGAAAAGACTGGAGCACAGACAAAGGCAGAAGCACTAGCCCAGGCAAGAGGAGGGCATAGCCTAGGTCTGGTATTTAGCAATTCCTGAAAAGGGAGACACATGGAAAGGTCATGGGCCCAACTTTTGTCCCGTCCATCCAAGAGCTTCTTTCTTTCCTTCCACCTGGGCCAGCTCTACCTCGACCCTTGTCCCCCTTCCCCTACCCCCACTCCTATACATTTCAGCTCTGCTCTGAGCCTTGCCAGTCAGGCCTGCGGCAGCACAAAAAAACGTGGGCTTGACTACTCCAGTCATGCAGTCCTGGGTCTCATTTTCGTCTCTCCTGCCGGCCATGTCATTTTCAAGCTCTTCTCCTGGATTTCCTCCCTTCTCTTTCGGGTTTGCCCAGTAACGCCAGCAGCCCAAACAGGCCATGAAGTCTGGGAGTGAGTGTAAAGCACTGTCTAAAATTGCTTTCACTTCTCCATTTACTAGCTCTGTCTGTCAGGTGGTGACAGCATTGCCAGTCAACTCACTGTGTTTTTGTGGGATTCACATGAGGTACTGTGTGTGGCAGGACTTAGCATCATACTGGCACATGGCTGTACTTATGGAGAATCTGGGGTGGCAAGAGATCAAAGGACTTGCCCGACATGGTGGTTTTGTGGCCCAGGGTTGCAGGCCCCCTGCTTCCTCGCTATGCTGGGTGCCCAACTACCGACCAGTAAGGACATCCAGCAGCACTACAGGCCACTTCGG
The DNA here is from genome assembly GCA_028533065.1 of Trachops cirrhosus. Lineage (NCBI taxonomy): Eukaryota > Metazoa > Chordata > Mammalia > Chiroptera > Phyllostomidae > Trachops > Trachops cirrhosus. Next base: position 1,954,272 of record CM052552.1, on the reverse strand, counting down.
CTAGCTGTGTCCCTTCTAGAAGCAGCAGTAGTACCAGTAAAACACCAAGGAGGGCCTCTGTTTGATGTCATGTCAAGTCGGGCTAATCACGCTCACCGTGGGCTGTTCAGTGGGCAACCTTGGGCCGGCAGGTCTGACTGCTCCCAAAGTGCAGTCATCTTCTCCACTCCTCCCCATAGGATATTCTGACTTGTGCTGGGCACAGGGCCCAAGTCGAGCAGTGCTGGCACAGAGCCAGCCCTCAGGGAACTTGGGATGACTGAGTCTGAACATGTTGGTTTCACCGTTGCCCTCTCTAACTCAGTCATCCAGCCTGGCTCCATGCAACATGGGCCCAGTGAGCGCAGCAAATATCCCCATCAGACAAGCCCTGCTAAGAGCAAAAGACTCCCTGGGTCCCTGGCAGAAGCAGGCAGCATGTGGGAATTTAAGGCCACACATCCCGCCACACAGCTCCCAGGGCAAAGCTATGCGGAGAGTGCCTCTGGTGTTCTGCTTCATGGTGTGGTGGACCAGCGGCCCCCTTTTGTCTCCTTTTCAAAGCAGAAGGCCTTCTGGGAGGGCCTGGGAAGCAAGGCCAAGACTCCTGGGTTCTCATAAATCTTTTAATAACAATAAATGAAGAAAACATTGTAACAGTAAGTCCCATGGTGAGGGTTCCTTTTCATTCAGGGATCATCAACAAGAAAAACACCTAAGAGTAAAATTCAAAATGCTAAGTACATAAATTAATGACCATTTATTTCCAAAGGTGACTGCAGAACCATCTTGGTACAATCAAAAGGTTTTAGAAAACAGGGAAAACTCATTACAAAATGCCCCAAGAGGTGAACAAACTAATGGGGGCAGAGGGACCAAGAACCAGCTTGGCAAAAATACTCACCATGCTACTGTTAGGGGATTATATAGACTAGTCTAAAAGGGAGCCATCAAGGGGAGCAGTGGCAGGGAGGGCTCGGCCTTCAGGATGAGGAAGGACGGGGGTGGGGTGTAAGAGGGACAGACGCATTTGCCGATTTCCTGGCAGAAATAATTACAGATCAGACTATCTTATTCTCTCTACCACAATAACACCAATAGAAATGAATAATTCTTTAAAATATAAAACAAAACTGACACTGGAAGTTTCTAAAACAAGAGCACTGCTTAAAATGACTTTTGTTTCATTTCATGCCACTGAGCAGCAAACCACTGTACAAAAATGTCACAGACAAGAGCAACAACAAATGAGTAAGTTTTCCTGAGCACAAACTGACTTGATCTATATACATAAAAAGAAGGCTCACTCCCTGTCATGACTCTACCTACCACCCAGAGGGCAGGTCAGGGTAGGGCATGCAGGAGGAAGGTCATTTCTGTCTGGGGCCTTGCCAAGAAGCACACGAAGGCCTGCAGGCCCCCCTCTTATGTCTGTTCCAGATTCACCAAAACCAGCAGTTCACCTGCATGCTATCCTGCAATGTCACGCATGGCCCTTCTTTATATATGTATATATGGAGAGAGAGAGAGACAGAGAGAGAGAGAGGAAGGGAGGGAGAAAGAGAGGGAGAGAAACCTCTATGTGAAAGAGAAACATCAATTCGTTGCCTTCCACATGCGCCCCAACCAGGGACCAAACCAACAACCCAGGCATTTGCCTTGACCAGGAATAGAGCTGGTGACCCCTCGGTTTGCAGAACAACGCCCAAGCAACTGAACCACACCAGCGGGGGCTCGGCCCATTTTTTTCCTCCCATACCTCCCCTTCAGTCTTCCAAAGAGGACGCATGACTCTGGATCAACATCTAGAGATCCAGGGAAGTCTTTCTGGCCAAGGGAACAGGAGAAAGGGCTTTTCACCGCCTAGTGAGCCACTCAACTTACTCCTATAGCACCACCCAGTCCCAGTACCAGAGCCTGGAGACCTGCTGACAATTTGTTATCTGTGGGTAACTGTACCTACTCCCCAGAAAACTGAATTATCAAGCAGCACAAATAGCAAAGCCCTGGCCGAGGCTGCAGCTAAAGAGATGATCTGATAGCTAGACTTGTGGTACTGGATGGTAAAGTGCACTGCCCACGCAGCTTATCCCAACCACTCTGCAAGCAGCTTCTGTGAATGCTGAGAAGTTCAAGGAGAAAGAGAGAGCACTGACTTGTGGAGAAAGAGTCTGTGCTTTTCTCACAAGCTCACAGAGTTACACATCACTGGGAAGAAAATGGGTCAGGTCATCTTTGGTGTCCAAAACCAAATACTGAGACTGTAAGCAGGCATGACCATATTCCTGCTCTTCTCAGCTGATGCCACAAGTTGGACAACTGAACAGACTGTTCTCATTGGCCCAGATCCTTGGGTCTTGAGGGCACACTCATTTCTCTTCTTAGGGCTGTTTTGAAAGAAGCTGTCTACTCCTACAAACACTCTCTCAAACACACACTAAGCTCACCCATGCTGGCTAATGACATGGAAACTTGGCCAGATTGGTTGGGGAACCTCCTTGGCACTGAGAGGAAGGCCCTGAGGAGAAGCTGGGAAGTTCAGGCCCACTGGTAAAGGCACCTCTCTCCAAGGCAGGCTGCCAGGTTTTTGGCCAGGTTTGGTCCAAGGTGTGAGTGGGGTACAGATCAGTTCAGATGCACACTGCTCCCTAACACCTCAAACAGAGTCCCTGGTGCCCTGTGGAGCCTCTGGACTAGGTTCACTCTCTATTCCTCCCACCTCCATGTTTCTGAGCCAGACTGGCCCTCAGAAGCCCTGCATCTCCCCTTCACGTATTCCCTTCTCTGACACGTGTATCTGTCTTTGGCTTGGCCAGGGCAGACACATGGCTTTCACTTTCTTCTTTCCTTCCAAGCAGCAGAAAATGGCAGCCAGAATGGGACACTGAGCTGTAGCCAGGGCAAAGGCAAGCTTTAGAGGCATGCCAATGCAGGGAAAGCTCGGGTGGACTGGCAACTGTGCCATGTCACACAGGGAGAAAAAGAGCTTCTGCAGAGTCACTTATAGCCCTGTGGCCAGCTGAGGCATGTCATCTGCGTACAAAGACTCCATGCACTGGTAAGGGGCAGAACAGGCCCCTAAGGGCTCTACCCATGACCTCCTTCCAACTTTTCCTTTTGTAAAGAGGCTGAGAGGCACTGAGGCCTTGCACATTTCCTTATCGGCCCATCCTCCATGCAGCACTTTGATGGTGGGCAAGGCAAATCTAGCCAATCAAAAGGTTCCTCTTCTGGAATGCAGCCCTAGGGTGAGAGTCACTAAGAAAAACTTGTTCATAACCTCAAAGACAGCAGAAAATGAAGGTTACATGTCTCTCAGAGCTCATGGGGACTATGAGTACCCAGTGTTCTCCCTCTTGTTGCCTCATACCCTAGGGGTTGATAACATCAGTGCCAGTAGGCATCTGCAAAAGGGCGGTTCCATGGTTGCTGCCCTGGGCCTCCCCTTGCTCAGAGATACTCTCCTACATTCTGCTACTTCCTATAGGTCCATTTGCTAAAATCGTAACCACTAAGTCACTAAAGCTCAATCTACATTTCATACAGTAACACCTGAAATATTGAAACTGGTCCAGGGTAACTGGGTTGCCTAGAGTGGAAGATGGGAGGGGAGGCCCACCAGAGAAAGTCACTGAACCATCTTTTCTGTTCTTAAGCAAATCTCCTTAATACAAGCTAACAAGAAGTGAGCAAAAGCCCAGCCACTTGAGATCTCCCTTCTTGAGATCCATGGTCACCCTTCTTGAGATCCATGAGCGACTCCTAAAGTCTTTCAACAAAAGGTCTTCCATTTGGAGCAGTTGCATCTCCACCCATGAGGATTTAATTCCTTGGTACCTCCCTTTCAACCTAGACACGGGCTTAGGAGTAGGCAGGGTGGGGAGCATGTGATGCCTCCCACTATAAACAATTCAGTACCGTGTCTGGCTACAGTGATGATATCTGGCCCTAGGGAGACAACACCAGCAGGATCTGTATCTTCTGAAACCCAGGACACTGACATATCCTGTGAAGCCACAAAATGCACTGGTAAGAGCCCCTCCAGAGAGACGCCCTGGTGCAAGGATTCTCCAGACTCAAACATCCAAAAACAAATGAGCAAGCAAATAAAAGCCAAAAAGAAAAAAAAAAAAGGCAAGCAAACAAAAACCAGAGAGAGAGAGAGAGAGAATGAAACTTTAAGGGGCACTCAAGATTAAACTGGCATCTCTTACCAACATGAAACTGAAATGGAACATATAAGTCAAATCTGTTTTCTGTTTTCTCAAGTTACCAGTTCTGTTGATTAATTTCTATGCTCACTTTTTATTGGGATGTGGGCTAGTCCTCCGCTCTCACAGGCAGAGCGTGCCCAGGGTCCTGCCTAGAATTAGTTGTGGACATTTAAATGTTGTTCACTTTAGATCTGCCATTGCAGCAGCTCTCTATCATCTTCAATGCAATGAAGCCCTTGGACCGGGTAGTGTCCCATCTCCCACTGCAGGCAGCCTCCTGGAGAGTGTGGCTGGTCGGCTGCTTGCTTTGAGTCATGAGACACCAATGGAAAGAATCTAGCCAGTTCTATTTTGGCCATGAGTTGGGAAATCCCATGGCTCTTGGCTTCCTGCTGGTATAGAAACAAGGCCTCAGTCCCCTTACAATGGGGGCTTTGCTGGAGACAAAGGGGACCCCAGCACAAACCTGTAGGTCCCTGGCAGTGGAGAAATGAAACGCAACCAATCTCATCACTTCTATGCCCAAATAACTACTGCTTGTTGTTTCCTTTCTCCTCAACCAGCTGTTGTTAGAGCACCAACAAGCAGAGTGAAAGCTACTGACCACTGTCTCCCTATGTAAGGCTACTGGGAGCAGGAAGAAGGAGCAAAGGGTTGGACGACAGATCCAGCCCTCAGCACTACACCCACATTCCAGGCAATGTCCTGGGAGGAAGAGCTAGGGAAGGAAGAGTGGTGGAAGAAAGGGACAGAGAAGAGGAAAAAAGAAATACACCAAACATTGTACTGCCCTCTCCCAAGATTTCATTAAGAACTGGGTATTCTTCAAATCAAGTCAGGACTTGTTTCCTCAGGGAGAGAAAAAAAACACCTTCAGTCTATTTTCTTGGCTGGAAGCCGGAGCAAATCCAGCAGATATTTACACAAGGGCCCAACCATATATGAAAACAGGATGACCAGCTTCCCGTGGGTCATGGTCATGAGAGTCTGGTGTCCCGAGGCCCAGATGCGATACCAGGGGCCGTAGAATGGGTCTGAGATGGCCGGACACAGCATGTTGTTCAAATTCACTTCGGTGACCTGCAGGGACAAGGGAGGTAGAGTGAGCGTTCACCATCCTTAGGCTTTCTCTGGCTTCTGCCAGTTCAGCCATCTCTACCTAAAGGGAAACTAGAGAAGTAGGGATTAACAAATCCCCACCTGTTCATAATTGGATTTCTCTCCCCTAGGTTTCATGAGTGAGTCAAAGCTAGAGCCCTCTGGAGGTGATGGGAAAGGCCATCGTCCACTAGAAGATCTGTTTGGTTTTGCTCCATCTTGCCTTCTATGTCGAGCATAGGATCTCTTGTTATTCCTAAGCATCTACTATGTGCCTAGTCCCCGGAAAGGTGTTATGGGAGAAAAGAACAGTTAACAGCATGGTCCCTGCCTCCACATAACTGGCAACCAATCAAGTTAGGGTGATCTGTCTACCACATCCAACCTTAGACCAGATGGAGCTCACCAGGTCTGCCCCACCAGGAGATCTACATAGTGTACAGAATGGGGACAAAGTGTTCAGGTAAGATTTCATGAAGGAAGTGGCACCTGAATGGACTCATGAAGGATGGATGGGGGTCACGGCAAAGAATGGAGTAAGCAGAGCCTTCCTTGTAGGAGGGGTGGCCTGAGTCAGCCCAGAAGTGGGATCAAGTATGGTATGGATGGTGACATAAGGACACTGGCTCTTCTGGAATCAAGGAGGCCCAGTAGAGAGCAGTGCAAATAAAGGTGTGAAGGTCGTACTACTTCATCCCTATTGTCAGGAAGCATGCACACCTTCGGCAAGGAGCTCAAACCACACCCCAAGGCAAACCAGAGTAGAACAATATACTAGGGTAGGGGAAAGAAGGTAACTGCTTCTACAAAGGCACTGTTGACATCGATTATACACCCTAATCCTGCCAGGTCCTGCAAGGCCCCACATAAAAAATACTACATTACTTCCACTCACACACAAAACCAGACATGCCACACCTGCCCCAAAGACAGCCACTGCACCTTACTTCCAAAGCCCTTCAAACCCATTCACATTAAAAACCAGTCCTCACCACCTGTTGGGGAGGTTGGGGGTTTTGTATCATGTCACTGAGGGGTGCAGAGCTCTCCACCCTTGAGGATGAGGTGACTCACCCTTGAGGATGAGGTGGCAAAACCAGGACTTGAACTTGGATCTCCTGACCCCTCCCCCGACCCCAGCCCTGAGCTTTTCCTATTCACTTTGCCACCAACAGACACCCATATACTCAGTATTCTTCAGTTCTGGATGATTCAAATACTGAGTCTAGCCATCATTCAAGCTCTCAGCAGGTCTGAACACCCCAGAATGCCCAACACTGTACTTCCACTGGCCACACAGCTCAGGGTCTGGGAGTAGGCCCAAAGGTCTACCCAGGCCCAGAGTAAGGGTTATGGTCATGCCTCCCCATGGGATCCACAGCAAACCACTTTCTGGTTATAGCTCACTGCTTCTGACCCAAGTGGCCATGAGTGAAAGGAGGCATCCTTGCCTCCCAATGGATGAAAGAAACAGCCATTACTAAAGGATTCAGAAAACTGTTTAGCGAAGCCACGGCTGCAGACCATAAATCAGAACCCAGACACAACAATCTGATGTCCTGGCCTTTGGCATCTTGTATTTTCAATACAAAACAATGCACCAGTGCCAACCAGGATTATCAAGATTTATGAAGAAACTCCAAACAGAGGGGATAGAAGAGGTTAGAGCCAAACTTACCAGGCCCAGGATCTGTAAGACGCTGAAGTGATAAAAGAACATGAGGCCAGTTGAGAGAAGTGCCCACTGGAAACAGCTGAGGGGCTCTGGGGTGTAAGCACCTGAAGAAAAAGGGGAGATGGTGAGGTAGCAGGGTTAATGACACACTTCTCCTTTGCCGCACAAGGCGCAGGTGCTGAGGCTACAGCTGCTGCCTGCAGATCACCCCTTTCAGTGCTCAGTGCCAGCTGCCTAAGAGACAGCCATACTGATTCCCTGGGTCCTCCAATCAGCCCCTTCCCAACCTCTGTTCTGCCATGTAATGCTGAGGCCATTACAAAGAGAGGGTTTTTACTTATTGTAAAAGTAATAACATAAAATAAAATATGACTAAAATAGAAATATGCTGTAAGTGCAAAATACACAGATTTTGCATATGGAAAAGAATGTAAATACGTTAATTTTATATTGATTACATGTTGAAATGATAATATTTTTATTAAATAAGACACTAAAACTTAATTTAGAAGAGTAAAACATGCTCATTAAAGGGAATTTAGAAAATGTTAAAGAGTAGGAACAAGATGGAAGAAAAGAAGAAAATCATCCCTAGCTCTACTACCCAAATGCAACTACCACTAGCCCATGGGTGTGTCTCCTTGGCTCTTTACTCTATGCCTTAGGAGTTCTTTTCTTTTGTTTTTAACTATTACTGGGGATGTGTGTGTGTGTGTGTGTGTGTGTGTGTATTCCCTCAAATTTCAGAAGAGAAATGTCATTTATTGGGTATAGCATGGTGGTTGAGAATGTTAACTGTGATGTCAGACAGGTTCGGTTTTAAACCTGTATTTTACCACTTACTGGCTGTGTGACCCTGGAAGAGTTGTTTAAACTCCCCAAATTTCAGCTGAGTTTTCTGTAAAATGGGCATAAGAGTCCTACCTACTTCTTAAAATTATTGTGAGAATTAAAGGACATAATATATTGAGAGCTGTTAGAACAAGATCTCATACAATGTAAATGTATAATGTGTGTTAGATGCTATAATTACTATACCATTATTATTATTAAAATAACTAAAGAATGTGCCACATACAATGGTAGTGCCATGCCCTAACTACTAGACAACTCCCTCCCCTAGTACATCACAAATGATATTATTTTCCCTTTATCATCACTAAGAACCACCATCCCAGGAGGCTTATAAATGTTGTGACTATCACTCTGAATGGAGCCTTGGAAAGGAGTGGTCCAGAATGAAAGGAACCTGGAACCCTCTACCCCAAGCAAGTAGGTGGCAAAATTATTATACATCCTGGAGTAAATTTTTTCAAGTGAGTTTTTAACTGCTTCATACGTTCATTCATCAGTTATTAGGCACCTATTATATTCTAAGGCAGGGGTGTCAAACTCATTTTCACCGGGGGCCACATCAGCCTCGTGGTT